>CM064480.1:73590656-73608156 GCA_032716605.1 Paralithodes platypus
CCTTTGTGCGTGTGTTGTTTACGTGTGTCCTGGAGGGCGGGGGTACACACACGCACGCACGCACACACACACACACACACACACACACACACACACACACACACACACACACACACACACACACACACACACACACACACACACACACACACACACACACACACACACACACACACACACACACTTCCTGCCAGTGTGTGTGTGCTTGTCCACCAATCAGTGTGTTATACCTCTGACATCCCCACTATCACCCCCATCCCTATATACCTCTACATACCCACTATCACCACCATTATTTACCTACATCCCACCTGTTCACCACCCTCCCTATACCTCTACATCCCACTATCCCCTCCACACTTTTTTTTCACCCTTTAATATACTCTACATCACCCACTATCACCACCATCCCTATTATACCTTACAATCCCCAACTCTATCACCACCATCCCTATTATACCATCTACATCCCCACTATCACCACCAATCCCCTATATCCCTCTACATCCCCTCTATCACACCATCCCTATATACCTATACATCCCACTATCACCACCATCCCTATATACCTCTACATCCCACTATCACCACCATCCCTATATACTCTGACAGCCCGACTATCACCACCCATCCCTATATACCTCTCCATCCCCACTATCACCACCATCCCCTATATACCTCTACATCACTATCACCACCATCCCTATATACATCTACAGCCCCCACTATCACCACCATCCCTATATACCTCTACATCCCCACTATCACCACCATCCCTATATACCTCTACATCCCCACTATCACCACCATCCCTATATACCTCTACATCCCCACTATCACCACCATCCCTATATACCTCTACATCCCCACTATCACCACCATCCCTATATACCTCGACTCCCCACTATCACACCATCCCTATAACCTCTACATACCCACTATCACCAATCTATATACCTCTACATCCCTCTATCCCACCTCCCTATATACCCTACATCCCCACTATCACCACATCCCTATATACCTCTACCACCCCACTATCACCAACCATTTCCCCTTAATATAACTCTACTCCCCACTATCACCACCATCCTATATACCTCTACATCCCACTATCACCACCATCCCTATATACCTCTACATCCCCACTATCACCACCATCCCTATATACCTCTACATCCCCACTATCACCACCATCCCTAAATACCTCTACATCCCCACTATCACCACCATCCCCTATATACCTCTACATCCCCACTATCACCACCATCCCTATATACCTCTACATCCCCACTATCACCACCATCCCTATATACCTCTACATCCCCACTATCACCACCATCCCTATATACCTCTACATCCCCACTATCACCACCATCCCTATATACCTCTACATCCCCACTATCACCACCATCCCTATAACCTCTACATCCCACTATCACCACCATCCCTATATACCTCTACATCCCCACTATCACCACCATCCCTATATACCTCTACATCCCCACTATCACCACCATCCCTATATACCTCTACATCCCCACTATCACCACCATCCCTATATACCTCTACATCCCCACTATCACCACCATCCCTATATACCTCTACATCCCCACTATCACCACCATCCCTATATACCTCTACATCCCCACTATCACCACCATCCATATACCTCTACATCCCCTCTATCACCACCATCCCTATATACCTCTACATCACCCCACTAATCACCACCATCCCTATATACCTCTGGTTCCCCTCTATCACACATGATCCACAACATCACCCGAAGCACCTCTACATGCCCACTATCACACCATCCCTATATACCTCTACATCCCACTATCACCACCATCTCTGAAGCCAACCTCTACATCCCCACTATCACACCATCCCACTTACACACACACAACCCCACTATCACCACCATCCCTATAGCATATTTTATGGGAATATTCATACAGTGCTATAATAAGGGAACAATGAGGGTATTTTATTGACGTTTCGGGGGCTTGTGGTAATGCCACTGAAACTAAGTAAAGGACAAATTCTACCCCAATAATATCTTCCCTTGATACATTGGGATTTGAACACGCGACCTTTGGATTACCAGGCCAGTGGCAAGACCACTCCACCACACCTCCCTATATACCTCTACATCCCCACTATCACCACCATCCCTATATACCTCTACATCCCCACTATCACCACCATCCCTATATACCTCTAATCCCACTATCACCACCATCCCTATATACCTTCTACATCCCAACTATCACCACCATCCGATATACCTCTACATCCCCACTATCACCACCATCCCTATATACCTCTACATCCCCACTATCACCACCATCCCTATATACCTCTACATCCCCACTATCACCACCATCCCTATATACCTCTACATCCCCACTATCACCACCATCCCTATATACCTCTACAATCCCCACTATCACCACCATCCCTATATACCTCTACATCCCCACTATCACCACCATCCCTATATACCTCTACATCCCCACTATCACCACCATCCCTATATACCTCTACATCCCCACTATCACCACCATCCCTATATACCTCTACATCACCTCTATCACCACCATCCCTATATACCTCTTACATCCCCACTATCACCACCATCCCTATATACCTCTACATCCCCACTATCACCACCATCCCTATATACCTCTACATCCCCACTATCACCACCATCCCTATTACCTCTACATCCCCACTATCACCACCATCCCTATATACCTCTACATCCCACTATCACCACCATCCCTAGATACCTCTACATCCCCACTATCACCACCATCCCTATATACTCTACATCCCCACTATCACCCACCATCCCTATATACCTCTACATCCCCACTATCACCACCATCCCTATATACCTCTACATCCCACTATCACCACCATCCCTATATACCTCTACATCCCCACTATCACCACCATCCTATATACCTCTACATCCCCACTATCACCACCATCCCTATATACCTCTACATCCCCTCTATCACCACCATCCCTATATACCTCTACATCCCCACTATCACCACCATCCCTATATACCTCTACATCCCCACTATCACCACCATCCCTATATACCTCTACATCCCCACTATCACCCCCATCCCTATATACCTCTACATACGCTCTATCACCACCATCCCTATCTACCTCTACATCCCCACTATCACCACCATTCCTATATACCTCTACATCCCCACTATCACCACCATTCCTATATACCTCTACATCCCCACTATCACCACCATCCCTATATACCTCTACATCCCCACTATCACCACCATCCCTATATACCTCTACATCCCCACTATCACCACCATCCCTATATACCTCTACATCCCCACTATCACCACCATCCCTATATACCTCTACATCCCCACTATCACCACCATCCCTATATACCTCTACATCCCCACTATCACCACCCTCCTATATACCTCTACATCCCCACTATCACCACCATCCCTATATACCTCTACATCCCCTCTATCACCACCATCCCTATATACCTCTACATCCCCACTATCACCACCATCCCTATATACCTCTACATCCCCACTATCACCACCATCCCTATATACCTCTACATCCCCACTATCACCACCATCCCTATATACCTCTACATCCCCACTATCACCACATCCCTATACCTCTACATCCCACTATCACCACCATCCCTATATACCTCTACATCCCCACTATCACCACCATCCCTATATACCTCTACATCCCACTATCACCACCATCCCTATCTACCTCTACATCCCACACTATCACCACCATCCCTATATACCTCTACATCCCCACTATCACCACCATCCCTATATACCTCTACATCCCCACTATCACCACCATCCCTATATACCTCTACATCCCACTATCACCACCATCCCTATATACCTCTACATCCCCACTATCACCACCATCCCTATATACCTCTACATCCCCACTATCACCACCATCCCTATATACCTCTACATCCCCACTATCACCACCATCCCTATATACCTCTACATCCCCACTATCACCACCATCCCTATATACCTCTACATCCCCACTATCACCACCATCCCTATATACCTCTACATCCCCACTATCACCACCATCCCTATATACCTCTACATCCCCACTATCACCACCATCCCTATATACCTCTACATCCCCACTATCACCACCATCCCTATATACCTCTACATCCCCACTATCACCACCATTCCTATATACCTCTACATCCCCACTATCACCACCATCCCTATATACCTCTACATCCCCACTATCACCACCATCCCTATATACCTCTACATCCCCACTATCACCACCATCCCTATATACCTCTACATCCCCACTATCACCACCATCCCTATATACCTCTACATCCCCACTATCACCACCATCCCTATATACCTCTACATCCCCACTATCACCACCATCCCTATATACCTCTACATCCCCACTATCACCACCATCCCTATATACCTCTACATCCCCACTATCACCACCATCCCTATATACCTCTACATCCCCTCTATCACCACCATCCCTATATACCTCTACATCCCACTATCACCACCATCCCTATATACCTCTACATCCCCACTATCACCACCATCCCTATATACCTCTACATCCCCACTATCACCACCATCCCTATATACCTCTACATCCCCTCTATCACCACCATCCCTATATACCTCTACATCCCCACTATCACCACCATCCTATATACCTCTACATCCCCACTATCACCACCATCCCTATATACCTCTACATCCCACTATCACCACATCCCTATATACCTCTACATCCCCACTATCACCACCATCCCTATATACATCTACATCCCCACTATCCACCACACCTCCCTATATACCTCTACATCCCCACTATCACCACCATCCCTATATACCTCTACATCCCCACTATCACCACCATCCCTATATACCTCTACATCCCCACTATCACCAACCATCCCTATATACCTCTACATCCCCACTATCACCACCATCCCTATATACCTCTACATCCCCACTATCACCACCATCCCTATATACCTCTACATCCCCACTATCACCACCATCCCTATATACCTCTACATCCCCACTATCACCACCATCCCTATATACCTCTACATCCCCACTATCACCACCATCCCTATATACCTCTACATCCCCACTATCACCACCATCCCTATATACCTCTACATCCCCTCTATCACCACCATCCCTATATACCTCTACATCCCCTCTATCACCACCATCCCTATATACCTCTACATCCCCACTATCACCACCATCCCTATATACCTCTACATCCCCACTATCACCACCATCCCTATATACCTCTACATCCCCACTATCACCACCATCCCTATGCCCACGTCCTATACTACATCATATCACCATCAAGCCTCTACATCCCTCAGTCACCACCACCTATCAGCCCTCCACATCAATCCTACTCCCTCAGTCCCTACACAACCTTCATGCCCTCCACCATCCTTCATGCCCTCCACCATCCTTCCTGTCTCTCCCCCCCTCTGCCACATGCCGGTACACCCATCCACATCATCACCACCATTCCACCATGTTGTAATGATCACGACTATTGCTACATCAATGTTGTAATGATCACGACTATTGCTACATCAATGTACTTCCTATTATATTACTTATATTACACCCATAACCTTTCCTACCCGTCCATCACAACCTTTCCTCCCATCACTTAAGGGGAGATTTCCACCTGGAGGATTTTTTTCTGAACGACTTTCTCCCTCATGTTTAGCCCCATTGCTTGTGAGATTTAAAGACGCTTGCCCTATTAGTTTGGCGATTTTAAGAACCCTCGCCCCATTTCTGTCAATTTTAAGACCATTCGTGCCATTTAGGTGTCATTTTTTTCCTGGCGAGCGATAGCGAGCCTGTAATTTAATGGGAACCGGCCTTCGGCCGGGAAATTTTTCTACCGAAAAATGTACAAATTTATCTTGAAAGGGGTCAAGGGGGAGTAATTTTAAGCTCGATGGAAGTCTAGGGAATCAACTAAAAACCTCCCCTTAACACTTCCCTTCTGGGCCTACCGGTATGTATTATCTCTCACTCACTTGCTTTTGAGATTTTAAGAAGTTTAATTAATTTGGTGATTTTTAAGAATTTCTGCCCCATTCTGTCAATTTTAAGACCTTTCGTAAGGTGTCGATTTTATCCTGGCGAGCGATAGCGAACCTGTAATTTAAGAGTAATCGGCCTTCGGCCGGGACATTTTTCTACCGAAAAATGTACAAATTTATCTTGAAAGGGGGTCAAGGGGGTGAAATTTTAAGATTGCTGGAGGATACTTGATACTTACTTTTGATGTAGGAAACAAACTAGAAACCTCCCCTTAAATCAATGTCGATCATGTTAGTCCCTGATGATAGTTCAATGTAATTATGTCTCGTTTAGCTATAATAAGGACTTCACTTTAGGGGAGAGGGTTTATTTAATAGTTGATATATAATTTATTCATTTATTTATTATTATTTTTAGTTACCTCCTTAGACCTCCATCAAGCTTAAAACAATAAACCCCAGGACCCCCATCTAGAAGGCCGATTACTCCTAAATTACAGGCTCGCTATCGCTCGCCAGGAAAAAAAATCGAGACCTAAATGGCACGATAAAGAAGTGGGTAAAATGTCTTAAAATCGCCAAACTATTGGGCCGAATGTCTTAAAAACTAAACACTAATGGGGCTAAGCATAAGGGAGAAGGGGGCCAGACAAATCAACCATCTCCCCTTAAGCGAACGCTGATTAAGGGGAGGTATTTAGTTTGTTCCCTAGACCTCCATCAAGCTTAAAATTACACCTCCTTGAGTCCCTTTCAAGATAAATTTGTACATTTTTCGGTAGAAAAATGTCCCGGCCGAAGGCCGGTTCTTCTTAAATTGCAGGCTCGCTATCGCTCGCCAGGATAAAATCGACACCTGAATGGCACGAAAGGTCTTAATATGGGGTGAAAGTTCTTAAAATCGCTAAACTAATGGGGCAAACGTTTTATAATATCAAAAGCAATGGGGCTAAACATGAGGGAGAAAGGAGTCAAGAAAAAAATCCCTCAAGTGGAGATCTCCCCTTAAATGTTAGTTGCAGCAAACATAGTGACATAAAATGTGCAGTTTAAAACACCAAACGAAAACCACTCCGTTATGAATACGCACGTCGACCATAACAGAAAACCACTCCGTTATGAATACGCACGTCGACCATAACAGAAAACCACTCCGTTATGAATACGCACGTCGACCATAACAGAAAACCACTCCGTTATGAATACGCACGTCGACCATAACAGAAAAACCACTCCGTTATGAATACGCACGTCGACCATAACAGAAAACCACTCCGTTATGAATACGCACGTCGACCATAACAGAAAACCACTCCGTTATGAATACGCACGTCGACCATAACAGAAAACCACTCCGTTATGAATACGCACGTCGACCATAACAGAAAACCACTCCGTTATGAATACGCACGTCGACCATAACAGAAAACCACTCCGTTATGAATACGCACGTCGACCATAACAGAAAACCACTCCGTTATGAATACGCACGTAGACCATAACAGAAAACCACTCCGTTATGAATACGCACGTCGACCATAACAGAAAACCACTCCGTTATGAATACGCACGTCGACCATAAAAGAAAACGAAACTATGACCACACATTTTTCGGGTCAGACAAGGCCTCGTGCTTAGTATTGGACTTTGGGAACAGCTGACGATATCCCAACCTGGCAGAGATTTGAAAGTGGTAATTTTTAAGCGTGAAATGGTTGCAAATTACCATAATTTATCCACTCAATCAAACAGGTATTTCCTAAGCTGAATAAAATCGCCTGGTGTTAACGGAAATAAGAATAAGAATAACACTAATATTAATAGTGTGCGGGTTTTGCGTCATCTACTTGAAGGTGTTATATTTATATATTTATATATACCGTGGTTCATTATTTGTGTAAGACAGGTTGCAGGTTGTGTGGGTCTGACATTTAATGGTGTTAAGGGGAGATATCCACTTGAGGGATTGTTTTCTTGACCCCTTTCTCCCTCATGTTTAGCCCCGTTGCTTTTTATATTATAAAACGTTCGCCCCATTAGTTTAGCGATTTTAAGACCTTTCACTCCATATTAAGACCTTTCGTGCAATTCAGGTGTATTTTATCCTGGCGAGCGATAGCGAGCCTGTAATTTAAGAGGAACCGGCCTTCGGCCGGGACATTTTTCTACCGAAAAATGTACAAATTTATCTTGAAAGGGACTCGAGGGGGTGTAATTTTAAGGTTGATGGAGGTCTAGGGAACAAAGTAAATACCTCCCCTTAAAGGCTACCTTCCCTCCATAAGGCCACACCAAGGATAATATTACACCTTTAACTCACTACATTACCACTATTACACCAATATAATATTCAACAAACTTTTTTTTTCGGGATATGAATACTGTACAAAGATAAGGAAGATACGCAACAACTAGAGCTATTGGTCCTTACTAGACGTTTTTTTTTTTTTTTTTTTTTTTTTTTTTTTTTTTTTTTTAACAATATGTACAAATGTATAACAATATGATTGCCACAACAATCAACTGAACGGCTCCAGCTCCAAAAAGACTGTGTATACTGTATATGACTTGAGTTGTGACAATTTAGTAAACAAATAAATCGTGATATTATAACAACTTTTTGCTTCTCTACTATCGTATCTACCACAACACTTCAGAAGAACTGTACAGCTCCCTAAGCAAAATTGTCTAATGGTAGCCAAAATGTAAGAAAACAAATTTGGGAAAAAAACAGTATCTTATTGCAAGAGGTAAGCCATCCACCATCACAGCTGACAGTATTCCACGGTACTAAAGCCAGATCACTCCGATACTTTTTCCCGCCTACTTTCATTTGACAATTTTATTCCGACAGTATTTTTGAACTTTTTTGTTCGTGGATGACTCGACTGACGTAGATTATTACAGAAGGCAGATTTGTCATAAAAGCGAAAGTTGGACCAGGTTTTATTTAAGTAATGGTGACTAAACTGACTTAGATTATCATAAATGGCAAATTCTCATTAAAGTTGAAGTTGGACCGGGGTTTTTTAAGTGACACGACTGATGTAGATTATTAGAGATGGCAGAATTCTCATTAAAGTTAAAGTCAAAAGCTGGTACACGCGAGTTGCCGAAAAAAAACAAAAGTTGCTGAGAATTTATTTATTTATTTATTTATTGGTTTTTTGTCGCCACGTTTTAACATCACCATTCTTCTAAACCTATTAACAAGTTTCTATTTATATTACTGTGACTCTTAATAACCTTTGTTTCCTCTTTGGCGGTATTTAATTGTGTGTGGGTGTCTTGTCTATCTTTAATTTGGCTCTCTCACTCCTGCAACTTTGGGGGAGACACTTGTTAGAGGCAGTATTGCATTTAGTATCTTTCATACACACAAGGAAAGACATTCTAGATACTACTTACTATTTATTGTATTTTGTATATCATACTATTTTGGCTGTGTAAGTGCATTCCTCTTAATCTCTCTCTCTCTCTATATATATATATATATGTATGTATGTATGTATGTATGTATGTATGTATGTATGTATGTATGTATGTATGTATGTATGTATGTATGTATGTATGTATGTATGTGTGTGTGTGTGTGTGTGTGTGTGTGTGTGTGTGTGTGTGTGTGTGTGTGCGCGTAACTTACTATCATATGCATCCTTAATCATAAACACCATAATATCCCCACTACACACATCATACGCTCAGATTCAAAAATTCGGCAACACATTAATTTATTCATTAGTAATCCTGTAAATTTCAGTGAGAACCCCTTTAATCTGATTAGATTGTGAAAAAAAGAGCAACAGTTAACAACCTAGGACAGTCTTAATGATGTACTATATCTTACAATTTCACACTTTCTGATCTACCTTGTCGACGAATTGTTGATTCCGGCTGTACATACCAAAAACATAATTATAGTAGAACATGGTTAACAAACACACCAGGCAGACCAAACAATATCAACACCACCTCTGCTATAGCTTATATTGGCACCATAGTGTTATATCAACACCACCTCTGCTATAGCTTATATTGGCACCATAGTGTTATATAATATGTAGCATCGAGTACACCATGTTACATCACTACCATACTAAAGGGGGCTACCACACGAGACCACCTTTAGTTGCCGAGGGTCAACATTTCCAGGCAACATTGTGGGATCTTTTACACTAGAGTCGGAAACTTGACTGAAGATCGGTGAATTAGCTGACTTACATATTTTTAGAATATTACCTCATAAGCTGCCAGACCAGTTATGACAGTAAACGTTGAGGGATAATGGTGATTGTGTGACGCAGGCTTAATGCGTACAACCAAGGGCTAAACGTCATGCCACCTTTACTATGAGTGAAGATAATTATGCAATGTCAGGTTTTATTTTGTCTACCGTGTGAACTTAAGCAAAGGTCCATAGGGTCACCTAAAAACAAACCAACACTTCCGTTACAACCTCCTCCACCATACTAGCCCCCATCACACCACCACCACCAAAACACCACTTCCACTGATTCGACACTAACCGACATTCTGACGACCGAAGTGATCCTGTTGATGAACGTTATGGCGTTATTGGTGTTTGGGGTATTACTGTATCGAGGGATGGTGTTGTGGGGGTGGGTTTTTGGTATTACTAGTATTGGTATATTGGGGTTTGTTAGTTTTTATGGAGTTAGTTGGTTGTATTCTTGGTGTTCGGTTACTATTGATGTTCTAGGTAGTACAGTGTTGTGTAGTTTGTTAATGGTGTTTGGTATAAATAGCGGCTGTGGTATTGAAGGTTTATTTGCTTCTGTAGCTTTTGATATATTTAGTATGATTAGCGTTTCTGGTATAAAGATGTTTGTGGTATTCAAGTTTGTGGTATCAAATGTGTCTGGTATTACTGGTGTATGTGTGGTATTAAAGGTGTTTGTGGTATTAAAGGTGTCTGGTATTACTGGTGTTGATGTGGTATTAAAGGTATTTCTGGCATTAAAGGTGTTTGTGGTATTAATGATGAGTTTTGATATTTCTGGTGTGGTATTGAAGTTGGTGTGTTGGAGTGATGGTTTGTGTGGTATTACAGTTGCTTGTGGTGTTATTGGTGTATCTTGCAGCAGTAGCAGTAGTAGTAGGAAGGTGCGCCACGTGTGTTGTGTTGTGGTAAGTCAAATAAAAGTAATTTACAGTGGCACCTGAAATTGGTTGGCTGTTAAAGTGTGCCGGTAATGGTGGGGATGACTGGCACCAGGCCCTCTTGTTCTGGCGGGTTCTCTCTCTCTCTCACACACACTAGCTCTCACACTCACTCCCTCTCACTCTCATTCCCTCTCACTCTCTCTCTCACTCTCACTCTCTCTCTCTCTCGTGTCAAGTTGGGATTGAATTGTTTGTAGAATGTTATCACCTTGTATCATAAAGTATAAACCGTATGTATACTGTATAGCCTATATGTATCTCCAATCCTTCATATAATTTGAATTCATTTAGCTTCACATTTATATATACAGTATATCCTACCAAGTTACCAATGTTTCTTTCTGTAAGTGTGTGTGTGTGTGTTTGTTTGTTATGCTCCACCTTTTCTTCTTCCTGCCCACCTTTAAGGGGAGGTATTTAGTTTGTTCCCTAGACCTCCATCAAGCTTAAAATTACACCCCCTTGAGTCCCTTTCAAGATATATTTGTACATTTTTCGGTAGAAAAATGTCCCGGCCGAAGGCCGGTTCCTCTTAAATTACAGGCTCGCTATCGCTCGCCAGGATAAAATTGACACCTGAATGGCACAAAAGGTCTTAATATGGGGTGAAAGTTCTTAAAATCGCTAAACTAATGGGGCAAACGTTTTATAAAATCAAAAGCAATGGGGCTAAACATGAGGGAGAAAGGGGTCAAGAAAAAAATCCCTCAAGTGGAGATCTCCCCTTAAGTGTTTTATATAATGTTCCTTCCAGTTCTCTAATCCCTTGTTTTCTCTTCCCACCACTGGCTACTACTGTTGCTCACTGTCTTCTCCCCTCCTCCTCGTCCTCTCCCTGTGTTGATTATGTTAGTGAAGCTTTTGATGATAATATGGTAGGACGGCTTGCTAAAAACACTCCTCCCACTTTCCTCCTCCTCCTTCCTTTCCTTATTCCTCCTCCTTCTTCCTTTCCTTATTCCTCCTCCTCCTTCCTTTCCTTATTCCTCCTCCTCCTTCCTTTCCTTATTCCTCCTCCTTCCTTTCCTGTTCTTCCTCCTCTTCCTTTCCTGTTCTTCCTCCTCTTCCTTTCCTGTTCTTCCTCCTCTTCCTTCTTCTCTTCTTTCTCCTCTTCCTTTCCTGTTCTTCCTCCTCTTCCTTTCCTTATTCTCCTCTTCCTTTCCTTATTCCTCCTCCTTCCTTTTCTCCTCCTCTTCCTTTCCTTATTCCTCCTCCTTCCTTTCCTTATTCCTCCTCCTTCCTTTCCTTATTCCTCCTTCTTCCTTTCCTTATTCCTCCTCCTCCTTCCTTTCCTTATTCCTCCTTCTTCCTTTCCTTATTCCTCCTCCTCCTTCCTTCCTTATTCCTCCTCCTTCCTTTCCCTATTCTCCTCCTTCCTTTCCTTATTCCTCCTCCTTCCTTTCCTTATTCCTCCTCCTTCTTCCTTTCCTTATTCCTCCTCCTTCCTTTCCATATTCCTCCTCCTTCCTTTCCTTATTCCTCCTCCTTCCTTTCCTTATTCCTCCTCCTTCTTCCTTTCCTTATTCCTCCTCCTTCCTTTCCTTATTCCTTCTCCTTCTTCCTTTCCTTATTCCTCCTCCTTCCTTTCCTTATTCCTCCTCCTTCCTTTCCTTATTCCTCCTCCTTCTTCCTTTCCTTATTCCTCCTCCTTCCTTTCCTTATTCCTCCTCCTCCTTCCTTTCCTTATTCCCTCTCTCTCTTTCCTTCCTTATTCCTCTTCTCCTTTCCCCATTCCTCTTCTCCTTTCCTTATTCCTCTTCTCCTTTCCTTATTCCTCTTCTCCTTTCCTCATTCCTCTTCTCCTTTCCTTATTCCTCCTCCTTCTTCCTTTCCTTATTCCTCCTCCTTCTTCCTTTCCTTATTCCTCCTCCTTCCTTTCCTTATTCCTCCTCCTTCTTCCTTTCCTTATTCCTCCTCCTTCCTTTCCTTATTCCTCCTTCCTTTCCTTATTCCTCCTCCTTCTTCCTTTCCTTATTCCTCCTCCTTCCTTTCCTTATTCCTCCTCCTCCTTCCTTTCCTTATTCCTCCTTCTTCCTTTCCTTATTCCTCCTCCTTCTTCCTTTCCTTATTCCTCCTCCTTCCTTTCCTTATTCCTCCTCCTTCTTCTTTCCTTATTCCTCCTCTCCTTCCTTTCCTTATTCCCTCTCTTCCTTTCCTTCCTCCTCCTTCCTTTCCTTATTCCTCCTCCTTCTTCCTTTCCTTATTCCTCCTCCTCCTTCCTTTCCTTATTCCTCCTCCTTCCTTTCCTTATTCCTCCTCCTTCCTTTCCTTATTCCTCCTCCTTCCTTTCCTTATTCCTCCTCCTTCTTCCTTTCCTTATCTCCTCTCTTCCTTTCCTTATTCCTCCTCCTTCCTTTCCTTATTCCTCCTCCTTCCTTTCCTTATTCCTCCTCCTCCTTCCTTTCCTTATTCCTCCTCCTTCTTCCTTTCCTTATTCCTCCTTATTCCTCCTTCTTCCTTTCCTTATTCCTCCTCCTCCTTCCTTTCCTTATTCCTCCTCCTTCTTCCTTTCCTTATTCCTCCTCCTTCCTTTCCTTATTCCTCCTCCTTCTTCCTTTCCTTATTCCTCCTCCTCCTTCCTTTCCTTATTCCTCCTCCTTCTTCCTTTCCTTATTCCTCCTCCTTCTTCCTTTCCTTATTCCTCCTCCTCCTTCCTTTCCTTATTCCTCCTCCTTCTTCCTTTCCTTATTCCTCCTCCTTCCTTTCCTTATTCCTCCTCCTCCTTCCTTTCCTTATTCCTCCTCCTTCTTCCTTTCCTTATTCCTCCTCCTTCTTCCTTTCCTTTTTCCTCCTCCTTCCTTTCCTTTTTTCTCCTCCTTCCTTTCCTTTTTTCTCCTCCTTCCTTTCCTTTTTCCTCCTTCTTATCTTATTCCTCCCCCTCTTCCTTCTCCCCTCCTTGTCCTCCTCCTCCTCCTCCTACTCACCCTTCTTTCTATTATTCCTCCTCCGCCTCGTTTTTACTCGGTTATTTGGCTTAGGTTCTTCCTTTCTTGTTTCTTTGATACACAACATCTTCCTCCTCTCACATCCCCTCCTCCTTCCTCCATTTACAATTTAAGTAATTCACCCTCCCTTTCTCTCCCTCCTCTTCCTATAGTCTTTCAAATTTACGAAGAGCCCTCACTGACCATGGATTGACAACACTGGTTTGACTTTTTCCCAAAACTTATCAGGCGTAATTTGATAGTACAGGATATAGATCAGTGACACCTCTCTACCTCTCTCTCTCTCTTTCTCTTTTCCTGTATACCATTTACTTCTCATTATCAACTATTTTAATACAGTGACGACCGCCAGGTGATTTTGTTCAAATTAGGAAAGGCCTCAGAGAGAGAGAGAGCAGACCAGACAGACAGAGAGGGAGAAAGACACAGACAGACAGACACAGTGTGTGTGTGAGTGTGTGTGAGAGAGAGAGAGAGAGAGAGAGAGAGAGAGAGAGAGTGAGAGTGAGTATACAATTCAGAAGTATGAGTAAACGATTATATTGCTTATTGTTTGGATGGGTTTTCTACATTATAAAGTGAATGTTTGAATTAAGATTATCTTAGACTTGTATTATTTTGTTGTCTCCTCTCTCCTACTACCCTTCTCTCTCTCTCTCTCTCTCTCTCTCTCTCTCTCTCTCTCTCTCTCTCTCTCTCTCTGAGGCCCTTCATAATTTGAATAAAATCACCTGACTGTCGTCACTGTATTAAAATAATTGATAATGAGAAGTAAATGGAATAAAGGAAGAGAGAGAGAGAGAGGTAGAGAGGTGTCACTGGTCTATATCCTGTACTATCAAATTACGCCCGATTAGTTTTGGGAAAAATTCAAACCAATGTTGTCAATCCATGGTCAGTGAGGGCTCTTCGTAAATTTGAAAGACTATAGTCTTCCTCCTCCTCCCCCTCTTCCTAGTCATCCTCGTCCTCCCTCCTCCCGACAACAACAACAAACCACTGAATATGCATCACCCCACAAACCCACTCTGGTCCTCCCCTCTCTGACACTACTAAGCCCTCACCTGCTCACCCCTGGCTTTTTATTATTGATTCTGGCTCACCCTAAACGATGGTTGTGGCTCCTCTTAATGTATTTTGGAGTGCAGGTTTTATTGTGAACATGTAGGCGTAGGGTTGTATAGATTTATATGAGAGTGCAAGTGTGCTTATATAAAGAAATAGGTGTATGTGTTGTTGCTACTCCAGAAGTATGGGTGTATATGATTGAAGGTGTGCTGTTGTGTAGATATGTTTGTACCTATGCAGGCTTGTGCTTGTGTGTATGTATGTATGAGTACAGGACAGTGGACAGTTGCTTTTAGTGTAGGTATATACGGTATGTGAAATTGGTTTGTAATTCTGTAAATATAGATGTGTAGATGTAGGCGTGACATAAGTGTGAATGTGTGCAGTATAAGTATGTATGTCTAGATGTCTGTTGTGTAGGTGTTCTGATCTAGGTTTATAGTATTGTATAGTGTGTATATGATATATGTTTTGTGCAGTTGTGTAAGTGTTATGAGAGAGTGAGTGTGGGTTGGTGGGAGCAGTGGTGTGTGTAGGGAGAGGGGGATTACTGAACGTGAGCAAAGTGACAGTGAGCCTCTGTGTGTGTGTGTGTGTGTGTGTGTGTGTGTGTGTGTGTGAGAGAGAGAGAGAGAGAGAGAGAGAGAGAGAGAGAGAGAGAGAGAGAGCACACATACAAAATAAGATTCGGGTTAGATACAACAGAAATTTACAGATTACAATAAAAAAAACAATTAAGACATCCGTATAACAAACTAAAAATACAAACAAAATCAGATTCAGATGGATGGTGACAATGCCCATCTTTGAGAGAGAGAGAGAGAGAGTGAGAGTGAGTGAGTATGGGTTAAAGATCCACTAAATATGACAGAGACAGGTGACAGACTGACATATAGACAGAGCCGACGGTCCCCTGGTAGAGCAGGTATATGTGACCGACCATCACCCAAACTACTGAACACGTAAGATATGTCCCTCTAGCCGCTATTAAGATGGACAGTGTGAGAGGTCCTGTAAGGGAGGGTATACAACCAGAGGCTTACGTTGGGAGAGTTTATCCCTTTTATTTACAGTTACTTCCATGTTATATATAGGTCGTGTAAGAGAAGTTGTGGCTTATGTTAGGAGAGTTTAACCCTTTTTTTTACAGTTACTTCCATGTTATATACCTGGCTTTGTAAACCCTCTTGAGTGGTAAGCAATTATTGTTATTTGTTGATCCTGGCGTATAAGCTGCGATTTGATATATTTCATGAAGTAAAATAGTGTTCATCAAACTATCTTTATCTACTGGTGTCACGTTTGTACTTTTTTATAGTAGATATATCTAAAACAAAATAAACCCTGGTGAGAAAGACCATTAGGCTATAGCACAGCTTCTGGTAAACAAGAGTCCTCTGAAATGTTAGGGGAGTCCCTCGTGTAACGCGCCAAACTCAAACACTCCCAACACTTGTTAATTAAAAATATCTTGGCTACATTTGTGTTTTAAATTATTTAATCCAGTGTGCAAGTTGATTTAATTGATGTAAAGAGAAATCTTATCTTTTACAATTTGGCCCTTGATAGTTCCATTATAAACCGAATAAAATTGGCTGGGAGTAGTTGGTTATTGGATTTCATTTTTTTTGTTTTTTTTTTTTTGTTTTTTTGTTTTCATAGTAAAAGGCAGCAACACACAGATCCTCATAAACACTTGTGTGCAAATATTAGTCACGTGCGCACATAAGGAAACCAATAATCAGTTCTGTACGTTCATCTCTCTCTCTCTCTCTCTCTCTCTCTCTCTCCACACACACACACACACACACACACACACACACACACACACACACACACACACACACACCACACACACACACACACACACACACACACACACACACACACACACACACACACACACACACACACACACACACACACACACACACACACACACCGATTAGTTTACATTGTATCCCTCAGAGTTGAAAGGTTGTTTGTTATATATAAATAATTAAAAACAAATATAGTTTTCAGTATACTTAGAGCTAATTATAGTCTTAACGTAATAAGTAACCAAAATAATTGTCCTCCTTTCCTGTTGTCTCCCCCTCCACTCACCTCCCGGGCTCCTTATAAGGGGTTGGTCGCTTTAATGAGTCTTCTC
>CM064480.1:73613156-73707375 GCA_032716605.1 Paralithodes platypus
TTAAGGGTTAGGTCTAGCTCAGCTGTTAGGGTTTCCAGGTAATATGTATAATTAAGGGTTAGGTCTAGCTCAGCTGTTAGGGTTTCCAGGTAATATGTATAATTAAGGGTTAGGTCTAGCTCAGCTGTTAGGGTTTCCAGGTAATATGTATAATTAAGGGTTAGGTCTAGCTCAGCTGTTAGGGTTTCCAGGTAATATGTATAATTAAGGGTTAGGTCTAGCTCAGCTGTTAGGGTTTCCAGGTAATATGTATAATTAAGGGTTAGGTCTAGCTCAGCTGTTAGGGTTTCCAGGTAATATGTATAATTAAGGGTTAGGTCTAGCTCAGCTGTTAGGGTTTCCAGGTAATATGTATAATTAAGGGTTAGGTCTAGCTCAGCTGTTAGGGTTTCCAGGTAATATGTATAATTAAGGGTTAGGTCTAGCTCAGCTGTTAGGGTTTCCAGGTAATATGTATAATTAAGGGTTAGGTCTAGCTCAGCTGTTAGGGTTTCCAGGTAATATGTATAATTAAGGGTTAGGTCTAGCTCAGCTGTTAGGGTTTCCAGGTAATATGTATAATTAAGGGTTAGGTCTAGCTCAGCTGTTAGGGTTTCCAGGTAATATGTATAATTAAGGGTTAGGTCTAGCTCAGCTGTTAGGGTTTCCAGGTAATATGTATAATTAAGGGTTAGGTCTAGCTCAGCTGTTAGGGTTTCCAGGTAATATGTATAATTAAGGGTTAGGTCTAGCTCAGCTGTTAGGGTTTCCAGGTAATATGTATAATTAAGGGTTAGGTCTAGCTCAGCTGTTAGGGTTTCCAGGTAATATGTATAATTAGGTTAGGTCTAGCTCAGCTGTTTGGTTAGGCTCAGCTGTTAGGGTTTCCAGGTATATAATTAAGGGTTAGGTCTAGCTCAGCTGTTAGGGTTTCCAGGTAATATGTATAATTAAGGGTTAGGTCCTAGCTCAGCTGTTAGGGTTTCCAGGTAATATGTATAATTAAGGGTTAGGTCTAGCTCAGCTGTTAGGGTTTCCAGGTAATATGTATAATTAAGGGTTAGGTCCTAGCTCAGCTGTTAGGGTTTCCAGGTAATATGTATAATTAAGGGTTAGGTCTAGCTCAGCTGTTAGGGTTTCCAGGTAATATGTATAATTAAGGGTTAGGTCTAGCTCAGCTGTTAGGGTTTCCAGGTAATATGTATAATTAAGGGTTAGGTCTAGCTCAGCTGTTAGGGTTTCCAGGTAATATGTA
Source organism: Paralithodes platypus (assembly GCA_032716605.1). NCBI lineage: Eukaryota > Metazoa > Arthropoda > Malacostraca > Decapoda > Lithodidae > Paralithodes > Paralithodes platypus. The sequence goes on from CM064480.1 coordinate 73,614,391, forward strand.
TAATTAAGGGTTAGGCCTAGCTCAGCTGTTAGGGTTTCCAGGTAATATGTATAATTAAGGGTTAGGCCTAGCTCAGCTGTTAGGGTTTCCAGGTAATATGTATAATTAAGGGTTAGGCCTAGCTCAGCTGTTAGGGTTTCCAGGTAATATGTATAATTAAGGGTTAGGTCTAGCTCAGCTGTTAGGGTTTCCAGGTAATATGTATAATTAAGGGTTAGGTCTAGCTCAGCTGTTAGGGTTTCCAGGTAATATGTATAATTAAGGGTTAGGTCTAGCTCAGCTGTTAGGGTTTCGGTGCCTGTTATCTGTATAGGGCAACAGGTACAGCAATGATGCAGTAGATGAATAGTTAGACATACATTTTGTTTAAGACTAATAACAACAGCTCCGTTCATACCTGCAGTAAGATGTGTTTCGGGCAGCATGATGTGCGGGGGTTGTTTGAGGGCAATTAGGATAGGAATGTTTTTTACCTTACCTGTTCTTATTTAATATATGATTCTGAATTTATAACCTATATACATTATCATTATTTTATGTTAATATATTAGTTGTGTGTACAATACTTTATTATGAGTAGTTATATACTTAATTATGTGATTAACTACCTTACTATAACTTATTCAATTTACATAGGTATTGTTTTGGAGCTAGTTGTGAACTCTTCTATATAACTTTGTATATACCGGTATGTTTAATGACTTGAATAGTTTGTTTTGGTAGGTTTTGGGGAGCTAATTATGATAATGATTAAAAATTGGTGCAGATTTTTTGAGGATACACCAATTTATTTTTAGGGTAACACTGATGATGCACTATAGAGTCAGTGATGATTATTAGGTAATGCTGATGAATTTTACAGTACATGTAATATTGATTTTTGAATGCTAATTTATAGTATTGTATTGTAGAGTTATTTTGATATATTTATATGAGCTTATAATATCGGGTTAATTTTTTATATTAATATTTTATTATGTTATATAGGGTTATGTAGATTTATATTAATATTTTATTATGTTATATAGGGTTATGTAGATTTATAGTAATATTTTATTATGTTATATAGGGTTATGTAGATTTATAGTAATATTTTATTATGTTATATAGGGTTATGTAGATTTATAGTAATATTTTATTATGTTATATAGGGTTATGTAGATTTATAGTAATATTTTATTATGTTATATAGGGTTATGTAGATTTATAGTAATATTTTATTATGTTATATAGGGTTATGTAGATTTATAGTAATATTTTATTATGTTATATAGGGTTATGTAGATTTATAGTAATATTTTATTATGTTATATAGGGTTATGTAGATTTATAGTAATATTTTATTATGTTATATAGGGTTATGTAGATTTATAGTAATATTTTATTATGTTATATAGGGTTATGTAGATTGTTTGTATGGTAATTTTGATTGTTTATATTAATGTGTTTGTTTTTGTCTTCAGGTCTGGCAGCCCCTCCCGCGGCCTTCAGTGCACCCTACGTTATCAACGCTCAGGAACCATATGTCGGAACTCTCATTACTGGTGAGCTAATCTTTATCTTATATTAATTCATAACATAACTTCGCTACAATCACCTACACAAGTACCTGCTGCAGTATTAAATAAACTTGACGTAGTGAATATTGAAATGGGAAAACACTGACCTGGGCATGTGATGAAAGGGAATATATTATATATATTTCATCAGCATATTAGATGTACAGTATTCAATTAATTGTTTAGCACTTTTCACTGCAGGTCATACATGGAGTTTGGGCTCATAACATTACTGGGGTACATGGAGAAAGTTATGCCCATGTGATGAAATTGGTTGTTCTGGGTGACTTAAGACAATTTTATATAATTTATAAATGGTTAAGTAACATTGTAAAGACACTGCAAGTTCGAGACTGTTTATATTTGTCTTTGTGTGAGTATCGTCTTCTAAATTCAGTTATTCATGTTCCTGTAATCTTCATCGTACTCCCACATATACATCAACTTTCACAATCTCACATAAAATATCTAATGCATTTTATCTCAAAATTTTATACAGATTTTCCCATACTAGGCTAACTCATTTTCACACACTCTTAACAAAGTTTCTATTATCAAGTCAGCAATCAATGATGGTACTGTACTTCCATTTCTGTCAAGTAATTCTTACTGTACCTCTTAGGCTCCTGGTGCTTGACACAATGACTGACTAACTTTTACCACCAAACGTTGTTATGAATAAATGAAGAACTAAAGATATATTGCATATGCATGATAAGTTAGTCTTACAATTTTGTCACACATATATTTCTTCAATTTCAGCTTCCCTTTTTGTCCAGACCAGATGGCTGGAGTAAAATACATAATTTACTTTATAGATATAGCTGAACTCTGCTGAAACATTAAAGCAGTATGCATGTGTGTTTAGGCATAATATTATCTTATGACAAGGAAAGGTAAATTTACCCCTTTCAAACAGATGATACCAGTAATTGTTATATTGTAGATGTCTCTTCACTATTTTACATGTACTGTATTTACTTGGGAAGGATATTTTAGAGTTATAGGAATATTTTTGGTGCTCTTTAGCTCTTTGATACCTAGAGATCCTTCCTAAGCTTCATAAATTTGTCAATAGGCAACTAGAATAAATATAACTGGTATCAATACAGTAACTCACTTTGACCGTTATAATTAGTTAATCTCAGTGAAGAAGGTTGTGTTCCTTCTGTCAGTACTGTGGAATCCTACCTTATCCCTTCCATTACTCCCTGGCTGACTTATTAGTACCGTATCAATATCAAGGAACCACGGGCCATATGTCTGTTGCTTCATTACTGACCATCATAATGATTCAACATGATTAACGCTGAATCAATGGCTGGCTCGGAAACATTGGATTTACATTTGTCATACTTTATATAATTTAAGTCTGCTGCAGTATAATATTGAAGTACTGTACCTGTACAGTAAATATAGAATGTTGGAACTATTCTTATCTTATATCATTTAAGTTTGGTATAGTATAGTAATGAAGTACAGTATTTTTTTTTTTTTTTTTTTATATGTGATTGAGGGAGGCAAAAGGCATAACTGCCTATAGCGAGTGCCTCCCCCATAGTTGAAAGAGTGACAGGGCCAAAATCAAGGGACGTTCGAGCCAAAATGCCTGGAAACACAGAGTTTGAAGCAATTTAAGTCATAGGAAGAGGGAAAGACTGATTCTGGGAGAGAGTTCCAGAGCTCAGCTGTTGAGTAGAAGAAAGTTTGAGAGTAACGTTTCGCTCTTGGGTTGGAGAGTTGCACAGAGTAGGGGTGGGATTGAGTTGCAAGACGGGTACCACGTGCCCTACGTAAAGGAGGTGGTATGCACTGGGATAGCTCTGAGGAACACTGATTATTATAGTAGCTCGATAGAATAGCGAGAGAGATGCAACATTGCGGCGGAGAGAGAGAGATTGCAGAGAGTTGGTGAGTGGACGGGAGTTAATGATACGAAAGGCCTTCCTTTCAACTTTGTCTAGGAGAGCGGTGTGAGAGGAACCTCCCCACACATGTGAACAATACTCAATACAAGGGCGCACTATGCCCCTGTACAGAGCAAGAAGCTGTGCAGGGGAAAAGAACCCCCTAAGGCGGTTGAGCACACCCAGCTTCTGGGAGGCTGCCTTAGCAAGACTGGTAATATGGTCCTTCCAAATGAGAGCAGAAGAAAAAGAGACACCAAGAATATTGAGAGAAGATGAAGGGTTGATTTGTGTATTGTTGAAGAATAAGGGATAGTCCGCTGGGAGATCCTGACGGGTAGATAGATGGAGAAATTGGGTTTTGGAAGCATTAAAGTTAACAAGGTTTTCTATGGCCCAATTGGAAATAGTATTTAGATCAGAATTTAAGAGTTCTATGGCTTCATTACGTTTGTCGTTGAGGGATTGCTGGCTGGGGCGTTCCGAAAAACTAATGGAGTAGTGTAAGGTTGAGTCGTCTGCGTATGAATGGATGGGAATTAAGGTACAGTTAAGGAGATCATTTATAAAAATTAGAAAGAGAATAGGAGATAGGACAGAGCCCTGAGGAACACCGGAGTTTATAGGGTGAGGAAGTGAACAATGGCCGTCCACAACCGCGGCTATGGAACGGCCGGAAAGGAAATTAGAGACAAAGGCACAGATGGAGGGATAGAAACCGAAGGAGGGTAGTTTAGAAATTAAAGATTTATGCCAGACTCTATCGAAGGCTTTCGATATGTCTAGTGCAATAGAAAAAGTCTCACCGAAGTCCCGAAAGGAGGATGACCAAGAGTTAGTAAGATATGAAAGAAATCACCAGTAGAGCGACCCTTAAGGAAGCCATACTGGCGATCTGAGAGCAGATTATGAGAAGAGAAATGCTTAAGAAATTTGGAAGCAAGAATAGTTTCAAAAACTTTAGAAAGACAAGAGATAAGAGCAATTGGACGATAGTTGGAGGGTTGAGAGCGGTCACCCTTCTTTGGGACAGGTTGAATGTGAGCAAACTTCCAGCATGAAGGGAAGACGTTAGAGGATAGACAGAGACGAAAGAGTTTGCCTAGGCAGGGAGTCAGCACGGAAGCACAGTTTTTGAGAACAACAGGAGGAACACCGTCCGGACCGTACGCCTTATTAGTGTTAAGCCCAGAGAGGGTAGAAAGTACATCTTTAGAAGAGATTAGGATATTAGGCATAAGTAAGAGAGAGGAGGGCGGAGAGGGAGGAATAGCACCGGAATCATCCAAGGTGTATGTCCATAACTTTACAATTTAATATACTGTACTGTATACCGTAGTGGTAAAGTTACAACAAGGAGCTCGTTATCCCCGGTACACAACATCTAGGAGAAGGAAAACTCTTTAACTTTAACCTGTTTTTATTAGGAGTTGGTGTCTGTAATGACATACAGCTGTAAAACCTGGTCCAAACTATCTATTGGCGACCAGGTAGGGCTCAAGTAATATAACAAATTCACACACATCTAGGTCATACTTACATACCGTAATCCCTCGTACATATTGCCTTTGCACTAGGTAAAAGTTTCTACCTCCCACATCATTTTATCATCCCTCCTCCCACTCCTTGCCTCTCCCACTTACCCCCATGAAGTGTGCCTCATTCTGCAGTCAGGTCAGCTCCTACAACACAACTGGTCCCTGTGTCTCCTGTCCTCACCTCCCTCACCAGACTCGTTCACCTGACCCCCCCCCCCGACTCCCCCCTTCCACACTTGTCTCCCACATCTGACTCCTATTCTCTATCCGTTGACTCCCTCTAACTACCTGACTATTATGGGCGGGTGCCCAACCCTGAAAGGGGTTGAAATAGGGGAGCTATCCCCCCGCCAAAGGTGGCTTTCTAGGGCCTTTCCTAGCTGATGCTAAGAGGATTGGGTTCTAGTCATGTGGTGATGGGCTGGTCTATCAGAGTGAGAACTGAGCGATCTCTGCCATACCCATAGCTTACTCTGACTGTTCCTTTTACTTATATATTTTCTAGATCTCGAGTGACGGCGTCTCTTCCGTGGATTGACCTCCCAATCTACCAAGATTGGAAGCCAAAGCGTCACATTTTTCCTTTGCCCCTCAACTTTCTCTTCATAATTGCTGAGGGGCACAGGGCCCTGGGTTGGGCTTTGGTTTCCCGGGCGTTTCTGCACCCTCCTTAGCTCTCCGCCATGGAGTGGCTTCGGTCACCCAGGCTTTATTGTGGTCGGCAGGGAGGGTTCTGTGGAGGCGCTTGGTTATGGCCTTGGCCTTGCTCGGGGCCTTGGGGTTGTTCGGCCAGGCAGCTTGGGGAACAGCAACAACAACAACAACCTGACTATTATACAATCACTGCTCTATCCCTCAAACTTAACTCCCTCACCCCTGCAGTTCTATTCCACACACCTGACTACCCCAACACTTGACTTTCCATGCCTGGCTTCAACTATCACTCACACCCACACAAACACTGTTCTATCGCTCCCACTAAACTCCCAACACACCTACGGTTCTATTCCCCCTACGGTTCTATTCCCCCCACCTCTAATTCTCCCACACACCCACTATTCATCTGAGCTATACCCAAGGTTGCTAGTTTCTGGCACCCCTCCTGTGTCAGGCTCCCTACTTGGTTCCAAAACTGTTGGGAATCTTTATTTTGTTTATACTATCCAATTATTTACATTGTATATTCATTACCACAGATTTTATATGCAATTGGCAAATGGTATTATATATATTCAAGTCTTATTCAAGAGGAGTTCTGGATGAATGTGGAGGCGTGCCTGGAAAAGTTTGACAAGAACGAAAGAATATTTCTGATTGGGGATATGAATGGTAAGGTGGGTGATAGGAAAGTTGAGGGAGTGGTGGGAGGGTGGGGGGTACCATCAGAGGTGAATGGGAATGGTAGTGCACTTGTGGACGTATGTGTGGGGAGGAGGCTGTGGATAGCCAACACCTTCTTCCGACACAGAATGATCCACAGGTACACGTGGAAACGGATGTTGACGATGAAGGATAAGACAGTGGTGGAACGAAAGTCATTGATTGATTATGTATGTGTGGATGAACGAATGAAGAAATCTGTGGTGGATGCTAGGGTGTATAGGGGTATTGGAGGGGGTCTGTCTGATCATTATGTAGTGGTAGCTAAGGTTAGGATACAAAAGAAGTGGGTGAGGAGAGCTGGAGGGAGGCGAGAGGAGGGTGGAATGGTGAGGAGGGTGGAGAAGTTGAAGGAGGAGGAAGTCAGGGAGGAGTACAGGAGAGCAGTGGAAAGACGACTAGGTGGGTTCGACCTGGAAGTTATGGAGGAAGTGGAGGAGATGAGCAAGGTGTTTAAGGATGAGATCTGTGCAGCATGTGAGGAGATGTGTGGAGTGAGGAGAAGAGGGAGGGGAGTGAAAGGTACAGCATGGTGGACAGAAGAGGTAAGAATAGCTGTGGAAGATAAGAAGAAAGCATATAGAGAGTGGTTGGGTAGTAGAGGGAATGAAGATTCCGAGAGACAGAAACGAGCGAGGTACGTGGAGAGTAAGAGGGTGGTGAAGAGAGTAGTGAAGGAAAGTAAGAGAAGAGTAGATGAGGAATTTGGAAGGAATCTGAGTGTAAAATGGAGGGAGAGTAAGAAATGTTCTGGAAAGAAGTCAAGAAAGTTAGGGAAGGTAGCAAGGGAAACAGTAAGGGTGTGAAAGATAAGAATGGGAGAATGCTAGCCGAGAAGCAAGAGAGAGTCGAAAGATGGAGGGAGTACTTCAGTGAGTTGCTAAATGTAAGGAATGAAGAGCCAGCAAACATAGCTGGATATGGTATGGGAGGGAGAAGAAAAGAAGTAGTGGAGGAGGAGGTGGAGGTGAGGATCAGGAGGTCAGAAGTGTGGGAAGCCATGAAAAGAGTGAGGTTGGGGAAAGCACCAGGAACAGATGGAGTGTGTGGGGAAATGTTGAGGTATGGTGGTGAGATAGTGATAGAATGGGTATGGAAAATTTGCAAACTAGCATGGGAGAAGGGGAGTGCACCCGATGACTGGAAGACTGGCATAATAGTCCCCCTATATAAGGGCAAAGGGGAAAGAGGAGTGTGTGGTAACCACCGAGGAATATGTCTTCTAAGCGTAGTAGGGAAGGTATACAGTAGGGTAGTGATTGAGAGAGTGAGAGTGAGAACGGAGAAATGGATAGGCGACGAGCAGGGAGGTTTTAGGAAGGGAAGAGGATGTGTAGATCAGATTTTTACCCTGAATTGTGTTGTGGAGAAGTATCTGGAGAAGAAACAAAAGGTGTATGTTGCCTTTATGGACTTGGAGAAGGCCTATGACAGAGTGGATAGAGAAGGTTTGTGGAAAGTACTTAGAATATACGGAGTAGAGGGCAAGTTGCTGAAAGCAGTGAAGAGCATGTATGAGGGTGCAAAGGCGGCAGTACGTGTGGAGAGTGAGCAGAGCGAGTTCTTTGACCTGAATGTTGGTTTGAAACAGGGGTGTGTGATGTCCCCGTGGTTGTTTACTGTATAAATTATATGGATGGAGTCATGAAAGAAATCCTATCAAGAGCAGTGGATGTTGGTGTATCGCTGAAAAGGGAGGGAATTGAGTGGAAGCTACCTATACTGCTGTTTGCGGATGATACAGTTCTGATGAGTGATAATGAATGGGAGTTGCAGGGTCTGGTAAATGAGTTTGGAACAGTGTGCGAAAAACGGAATTTGAAGGTAAATACGGGGAAGAGCAAGGTTATGGTCTTCGAAAGGGGTGAAGTCACAGAGTGTGAGGTGAAGCTGAACGGTCAGGCTATGGAGATCGTCAACTCTTTTAAGTATCTGGGCAGTGTGTTGAGTAAAGATGGGACTATGGATGAAGAAGTGCGGGAGAGGGTACAACAGGGGAAGAGGGTTGTAGGAATGCTAAAAGCAGTAACAAGAAATAGGGTGGTCAGTATGGAAGTGAAGAAGTCCTTTGCATGACAGTGTGGTAATCCCGACACTGACTTACGGAAGCGAAGCATGGACGTTGGTTGAGAGACTCAGACCAAGAGTGAGAGCAGTGGAAATGAATTACTTAAGGAGTGCGTGCGGAGTTACATGGAGGGATAGACAGACTAATGAGGAAGTAAGAAGGTGTGGTGTGGAGGTAGATGTGCTGGAAAGTGTGAAAAGGAACAACTTGAGATGGTTCGGCCATATGGAACGTATGGAAAGCGAGAGAATGACTAAGAGGGTGTACGAGAGCGAGGTGGAGGGACAGAGAGGGAGAGGTAGACCGAATATGAGGTGGAAGGATGGAGTGAGGAACTACATGAACGAAGGCGGTGCTGGTTGGGGGGAGGGGCGTCGACTGACTGGGGACAGAGGTGCATGGGGGCGGTTCGTTCGTGGCCACCCCTTCGGGGATCACGGCATCAGGCAATAGATAGATAGATAAAGAAGTCTTTTATTAATTATTATATTATGAACATCCTTATATAAGTACTGTACAGTGCTATGTGCCACTATGTGAATAGATCCTGTTGACTTTTGATAACAAAACAAAATATATAATTATATATATATATATATATATATATATATATATATATATATATATATATATATATATATATATATATATATATATACATATATATATACACTCGACCCTCGGTTTAACGGACCTCAATACAACGGCTTTCGGATTTAACGGACTCAGTCTGTAGGCGGACAATCCATCTGGACCGGACCAAATGTCCGGTGCTAGATAATTTGTCCACTAAGTGGCAGGGCGAGTGACTCTTAGGCCTAGGCCTAGGCTATAGATACTCACAAAACCTCAACTGAGCTGCTTGGATAACGAGAATATCCCAGGTATATTTAATAAACGTATATTAACCAAGTAATCTTGACCAAACCGATTCATATCTCTTGTGTAATGCTTTGTTTACACTTTACTGGTCTGACGAACGATCCGCCACACACAAACACACACACACACACACAGTGACTACGGGTCCAAAACTACTTTTATTATTAGCTAGCCAGACCAAGAAATGGTCTAACCTAGCTTAGATAATATATCAGGATGCAAGAATAAGTTTTACCTTGTGAACTACCGGTACTTTTATTTATTTTGCTCAATCGAAAAATACTTAATACAGGTACAGTAAAATTCCTTTAATCCGACGACCGATGATTCGAATCTCCCAATAGTCCGAATTTTTCAATTTGAGGCCAAATCCGAATTCACCCGATGGTCCGAATTTCAAGAAGTCCCAAAGTCCACTTTTTGAGGCATTAGTCCACTCAAATGACACATAATGGAGCACACACATATCATATGTTCATGAATTCACTTTAAAAGTTTACCATTGTCATTGTAGCCTATTACCTACTTCAAAACATTCAGATTAATGGTCAAAGGAAGCTACTGATATAAACGTACACACCACATCGTCTGCTAGAGTTTGTTTTGCTCTTGAACGCATCCTTGAGACGCTCCGATGCGCTACTGGCTTGCACCGCATTTTCTGCAAGCGCATTCAGTCTTGAGCTTGAAAACGCACCTTTGGACGTTCCGATACGCTACTATTTATAGTTCAGTGATCGGAGCGTCCCAAGGGTGCTTTCAAGACAACAAGACAAGGGTGCTTTCAATACAATATAATATAACAGAGCACGTCACAAAAGGAAAATTACAAGAACCTCTCAGGGAAGTGCCTTTGTTAAGGCATTACTTCCCGAACCACATCTGATCTTCAAGAGCAAGACAAACTCGCTAGTATACGGAAGAAGAAGAAGACGACGATGCGGACATATGGTGTTTACGTTTATATCAGCAGATTCCTTTGACCATTAATCTGAATGTTTTGAAGTAGGTAATAGGCTACAATGACAATGGTAAACTTTTGAAGTGATTTCATGAACATATGATATGTGTGTGTGCACCATTGTGTCATTTGGGTGGCCTAATGCCTCAATGTTTTCGTCATACACAGGTTCATAGGGGTAAAGTCCGATAATCCGAAAAATCCACTACTCCGAACGAGGGCCGGTCCGCTGCCCTTCGGATTAACGGAAGTTTACTGTTGTTGTTGTTGTTCCCCAGGCTGTCTGGCCGAACAGCCCCAAGGTCTCGAGCAAGGCCAAGGCCACAAACGAGCGCCCCCACAAAATCCCTCCTGCCTACCACTAACAAAGCCCGGGTGACCGAAGCCACTCCAAGGCAGGGAGCTGAGGAGGGTGCGGAAACGCCCGGGAAACCAAAGCCCCACCCAAGGCCCCGTGCCCCTCAGCAATTATGAAGGGAAAGTTGAGGGGCAAGGGAAAAATGTGACGCTTTGGCTCCCAATCTGCCAACTTCTAGGTTGGCAGTAGGGAGGTCAATCCACGGAAAAGACGCCGCCACTTGAGATCTAGAAGATATATAAGTAAAAGGAACAGTCAGAGTAAGCTATGGGTATGGCAGAGATAGCTCAGTTCTCACTCGGATAGACCAGCCCATCACCACATGACTAGAACCCAATCCTCTCAGCATCAGCTAGGAAAGGCCCTAGAAAGCCGCCTTTGGCGGGGGGATAGCTCCCCTATTTCAACTCCTTTCGGGGTTGGGCACCCGCCTAAGGTGTTTACTTCTACAGTTTACTGTAGAACATTCTAGTCTTCACCATTCACAAGGTAAAAGTTATTTTTGCCTCCTGATATATTATCTAAGCTAGTTTAGACCATTTCTTGGTCTGGCTAGCTAATATTAAAAGTAGTTTTGGACCCGTAGTCACTGTGTGTGTGTGTCTCGTTCGTCAGACCAGTAAAGTGTAAACAAAGCATTACACAAGAGATATGAATCGATTTGGTCAAGATTAGGCCTACTTGATTAATATAAGTTTATTATATATAGCCTACCTGGGATATTCTCGCTATCCAAGCAGTTCATTTGAGGTTTTGTGAGTATCTATAGCCTAGGCCTAGGCCTATTAATAGATTTCCGGCCCCCTTATATGAATACAATACCCAGCAACGGATTTTTTCATGCAACGGACTAGTAACGGTCCCATTTAGTCCGTTAAATCGAGGTTCGAGTGTATATATATATATATATATATATATATATATATATATATATATATATATATATATATATATAATACTGTACAGTATATATATATCTGAAAATTCTTTCCACCATTGTTGAATGCAGTGCTATGCTTATTGATTTAGCTGAGTGCCAGTAGTTATATTATTACTTATGCATTATGGATTATAGGTTAGGCCAAGGACTGGTAGTGAATGGTGTATGTGCTTGTAGACTGAGTGAGTGACTGTGTCCTTGGCCATAATGATTATAGCTACACCTGCATTGTTAGAGTTGTAAGCCAGGTGAAAGTACGGCAGTGTATAAAGGAAAATATCCTAAGCCAGAATATGCTAAATTATGTGCAGTCCTTATTAATCAAATGACAGATATTTGTCTGAGGTTTGATGGTGTAATTAAACTGGATGAAGTTGATATGCAAGTAAATGCTGGTGGCTTCAGTACATTCGTATATATTACTGTATCTGTTTCAAGAATTTAATTATATACAGTATATATATATATATATATACTGTAACTGTATACAGTATATCTCAGTAGAGCCAGACCTATGAGAGTTCCGTATGGAGCTCAGTGGTCTGGTTAATCTGTTATACTTAACTAAATCAGTATTTCGGTAAGAAAATGTAGACTAGTAAACAGTTAAATATTTCCTCCACCCTGACAGCAGTTCCATTGAAATGCGTGTAAATTCAGTCCAGCGAGGGATTTTAATTTACTCCCTCCAAATTTTGCGTTGGCCCTGCATACGTGGACCTGGGCGCATGCATAATTGACCCGCAGCTTAACCGTGGGGCTATCTGGTGTGGCCATTTTCCTGTGTAGACTCATAATCCCGGGGTAATTAGTGGGAAAGGTAATTACTGTGATCGGCCGTCTTTGGTGGCCCCAGGGAACTTTCCATTAGGTTTTCATCCCGTCACTGTTTTTTTTTTTTTTTTTTTTGTAAGATTTTGCTTTAATCCTTTCAGTACAATAACATCAGTTCTAACATGTTTTGTACATGTATACATTGGTTAGTAAAAGGCCATCATTGGAATTTATTTTATGAATCTTAGGAAAGACCTGTAACAAAGTATGATTTTGCTTAACCCCCTTTAATATGACAGCGTTATTTTAATTTTGATGAGCTTTGGAAGGTTCTTTAGGAACTTTTATTAACCCTCTTGCTCCAGGGATTTCCTAAGCTGCATACAACTGTCTATTGTTTGACAGAATGAGTTGAAAAAGACATTGTACTGAAGGGGTTTAAGGTAATAGGTATAATAGAACGTAAAGACAATGTGAAAGACCTTGGGGTGATAATGTCTGAAAATATGGGATTCAAAGAACATAACCAGGTCAAAGTTGCAGCTGCGAAACGGCTAACAGGTTGGATTCTACGAACATTTAGAACTCGATGTGAATTGCCTATGATAACACTCTTCAAATCCCTGGTGCTACCGCGGCTAGAATACTGTAACGTATTAACATCCCCATACAAATTAGGTGAAATTAATGACTTAGAAAGTGTACAAAGGAACTTCACCTCACATATAAACTCAGTAAAACAGTTACACTATTGGGATCGCTTAAAATCACTCAAACTATATTCGTTGGAACGTAGAAGGGAACGATACTTAATAATATATACAGTACGTGGAAAATCGCAGAGGGTTTTGTATCAAATCTGCATACACCAATAGCAATGAAATTCAATGATAGGAGAGGCTGGGAATGCGAGATCCCCAAGATGATAAATCGGGGGGGCTGTGGGCTCTCTGCGAGAGGGCTGGTTATCACATAGAGGAGCACGTCTCTTCAACAAACTCCCGCGGAGAGTGAGAGACATGAGAGGTGTCTCGTTAGACAGCTTCAAGAGAGCTCTCGATGTCGAACTACAAAAAGTGCCAGACGAGCCCATCTTCACAAGGGTGCGCTCCACCTCTTCGAATAGTATTCTGCACCAATTCTCAAACAACAACGAAGGGCGGTGCGCTCTTCGGTGCCACTAGCAAGAGTGGCGAACTCCACATAGGTGAACTTACTGTAGGTAGGTAGGTAGGTAGGTGTGTGTGTGTGTGTGAGATTTCAAAAAGTACTGTATTAGAAAGAGCAGCACTACATTATTTTTTTAAACAGCATGAATGTTTTAATTATAAAAATATGCATTTTTTGCTAATGGAATTAATATATGCAGCATTCAGGAGCCGTTATTAGACAGTGGTGAGGCCGGGTGGGTGTATTTGTGTATGTACATGCAAGTGTATTTGGGAGAGGGAGAGAATTTGAATCAGGCTATTTGGTGAGTTGTGAGTTTGTTGGTGTATGTATGTTTGTTGATGTAGGAAGGAAGTACAGGCATCGTATGTGAAATGGTCAATTCGGTGAAAAGTATTATGAGGATTAGTCTAATAGTGATATCTTACCTCGGTATAGATTCTTTGGAGGATTAACTGTTTTAAATTTGACTTCATCATTTGTACAGAATTTTGTATGTTAAGTTAGTTGCCTTGTTTAACTTCTTCTGGCATTCAATGTATTACAATTGAGTGCATCACTATTCATATTATTTCTCCAAGGTCCATTTTTTAACACCTCATCTCTCATCTTCTTTGGTCTACACTTACTTGTCACCTCCGTCCATACTCGCCTCCATCCATACTCAAGGCCCTATTCTCCCAGATATTTTTTGTTTATTGATACGTTGAAGGCATAGTTATGTATGTCCTCACTGTCTTACTCTTTTCTTAGTTCTATATTTTATTACTGTTCCGATGTCTTTGTCTTACGGTATTTGTGTATATATAACCGCTGAATGTTTTTGTATTTCAGGTCCGACAGCGGTGATCCCCCAGTACTATGGCGTGCACTGGGGTGTGTACCCTGCCAACATCATCCAGCAGCAGGGACCAGGGGGGCAGCAACCCCCACGGCGCCCCATCTCCCCCTCCCAGGCCACGGCAGCAGAGGTTAGCAGTCAGAGTAATGGTAACCTGGCAGCCTCAGCTGCAGCAGCAGCCGCCGCTGCCGGCAACATGCAGGGACCTTTATCACAGTACCAGGTAAATTAACACATACTTAACAGGATTTGAAAATAATTATGAAAGTCTTGTATTACTGTACACACACACATAAAACTACAGCTGTACAATGCGACTAAAAAGGGTGGAAATGATTTGGGTAGCGTTGACAAGGATACATATCATTATGAAAATCATCTACAGTGGTAGCTGTAATAGTCTACAGTAGTTTGATGGTCAAGCACCTTTTCTTGATATTCCTCAGTTGTTTCCAGTTACCCTTTAGCTGTTATTCTTTGTGTTCAATAGTAAGATAATTAGATTAATATTTAGTTCTGGATATTTACCCAATTACTTACACTTATTTTCACCAACTTTTTAAATGCGGTTGTACAGTAGAATATTTTTTTCCTTTGCTGATAATTCCTCTCTTAATATATTTATTATTATTCTTTTCTCTGTCCCCTCAGCAGGTAATCCCGGCTTACTATGACCAGAACGGACAAGTGGTGATGGGTAACCTGCGCGGTGTAGGTAACGGTGCCCCGGTGAGGCTGGTGTCTCCCGCGCCGGTCCTTATCAACGGAGCCAACGGAGCGCAGGCGGCAGCTGCCAACAACATGAGACTCCTCAGTAACCAGGTATGGAATGAGAAAGAAGAAAAATGGTACAGTACTGTACTTTGAAATTCTTCATTATGGAATTGCAGTAGAACCCCAGATTTGGCAACCAATATGTACTGGAAAACTAATATCAAACCACCTGAAATGATCAAATTTTGGTATTCATTTATGGGAAAAAGGTAATTGTTCAATTATACATCCAATTTAAGGCCTTCCCATTTCAGGAGTTAAAAATGCATTCAAGTAATCTAGATCTACAGTAGATACTAGCAGTGAAACTGATTGAATATTTGTTAATGGAATGTTTTCTGATAGAGCATGTATTAGGTTAGATGTTTCAATGTCAAATAAGGAAGCTTTTTATTAGTACCATTACTGGTATAATTTCTTGCTTGCTATAATATTAATGTATTATTGTTAAGTTTTCTGTGTATAATATAATTTAACCCATTCAGAATATTGCAGGTTGTGGATACTTGTTTTGTTATATACTTAAAACTTTGTACATATCATTGTAAAGTTTAATATATAGTTGATAGCTTTATATATGTTTACACCCTGTGTTTGTTTGCAGGCCCCTCAGATCGGCACTCCCCCTGCCTCCCTGTACAATAATAGTCAGACCCCCAGCCTCAACAACAACCCGACCTTCACCGGCAGTACTCTCGCTGGTACGTATACATCTCTTTCTCTCACTATCTTCCGCTCTCATATTGTCTCTTTTACACTAACACTAAAGATCCTTCATGCTTCAAAGACCGGACAACTCTCTGTCTTAATACTACCAAGTCAAGCATCATTCGTGTAACATTATGCGTACTAATAAGTACTCTTATAACTTTATGATGTCACTATTAGACACTATTACATGTCAGTAAGATATAGTAATGCAGTATTAATAAATGTTCAAGAAACTCTATGGCCTCAAACATGTTAAAAATAAAGTTGTAGTATACTTTTGGATAACCTGCAGTGGTCTCCTTTAACTCATATCAACATTTTTGGCTTTGGATATACTGTATAGTACTGCATTTTACTCATGGCAAATAAGTAACTTGTAAATTAATTTAATATTTGTATACCCCACAAGTGTTTCACTTAGTATATTATACTGTAATGTAAAACTTGCAAAATAAACAAACCAAAACGTATACGAACACAGTAAAAAGACAGTACATTACAGTATACTAGTCTTCAAAGTAATCTGTCGGTCGGTTTATTAACCAACTCTCCATGTTGAGCTACTCTGCCGCATCCCTGTCGATTGGAGGTTTTAGGTTAACAGTCGCTCATGGAAGAACTCGCAGGGAGAACCTTAAATGGAGTATAAGGAATGCTAGACATTCTGTTTAACTACCTGGTCTCCTTTGCTGTTTTTTCTGTGCCTCCATTACACAAAGAGCAATTCTAGCTTGATCTCAAGATACGCACATTCTTGCTTTCTTACTGAATATAAAACCATAAACGCTACACACCTTACACTAACTTAGTTCATTATCAATATCTTATTTTGGCGTAGGGATGCGGCGACCCCCCCGCCCGCCACTTTGGTGGTGCAATCAATCAACTTCTGTAGCTGTGGACCACTGGTTCCTATCTTCAGAACACTCCTGTGCTCGGTATGCTTTCGACCAGGGCCCCCACAGGGTTAAAGAAAATAGCAAAGGGTGGTGGAACTGCCATCTGGGAGAGGGACTGCTCTGGGTCTGCTCCTTCAGTGCCAATGGTAATCCACTTGGTGGAAATGGGACTGTGGAGTGGAGCAGTGGGTGCATGTCTGCGAGCCTGGAGGCCATTTCTGCTATGGCCATCTCTTGGGGTGCTTCCTCTGGAAGCAAGGCATCAGATTGATAGATAGATAGATCCCTGCTAAGTGTATGTATGTATATACTTTACTCAGGCACATACCCCATAGCTTGGGGTGGCCAACTCGAGACAGAGCCCGAAGAGGGACAAAAAAAATGCAAATTCACAAACATATAGGTCGCCCAGGAGAAGACCCAGAGACCAGGGATTACTAAGGGCACTCCAGCACTCCCCCGGCCCGGTCAGGTGTAGTATTGAAATGTAAAACTTGCAAAATAAACAAACCAAACCATGAACCGCACAATATAAAGACAAGATCTTATCACTATGTGGAAATAACATATTGAAGATTTAGCTAAACAATATTATGAAATATTTAAACAAAACTGCCGCATATAATGTACATCACTATATGAGCAAGTTAATTTGTTTCCCAAGCAAACTAGTTGCACATATATTAATTTACTCTCGTCATATTTTAGGAATAGGTCAAATGGGAAGTTCAGAACGTTCTGGAAACTTTCTGATGAATAAACTACAATTCAAGTTAAAGTATTTTATTCAAACTAGTGCCACTAAACCAAACAACAACAACACAGTCATTTTCATGTGCTCCGGCAAAATCTTGTATCGTGTGACCAGTTTCTCCCCAGAAATTATAAAATATAATTTCGCGGAATTATTATAACATGGCATGTTAATAATGAATTGCTAATTGTATATTAAGACCAAGGGCACATAATGTGAGCAGTTGTCCCATCTGTGGTGACTGAAGGGTCTCTGACTAACACAAACACACACTCAACCAGTTGTATTCATCGACTGTTTCATAAAAGTTGGATACGATACGGTACTAAGGTACAATTCTTAATGCCAGTCTCATTGTTCTACTTAGTTATCTAATGTATTCTTATCAATAACAATGCTATTTAATTGTTGATCATAGTACCATGTTTATTTATTGTAGACCTTCATTACAATTAACTATCATAGTGATGATGGTGAATCTAAGATTATATTACTGTACGTATGTGTTGTAGTTCATCAGTGTCTATCCTACATTTGATTATTGTACAGAAGTCAACTATTGACTACTGACAGATAGTGCTAGACAACCTTAATGAAACTATTGGTGAATATATATATAATCTAGGTGAATAACTCTGCCTCCCCACCACCCCTTGGTTGGTGTGCCACTAAACCAAACAACAACAACAACAACAACAACAACAACAGTAATTTTCATGTGCTGTGGCAAAATGTTGTATTGTGTGACCAGTTTCTCCCCAGAAATCATAATAATGGAATAATTTGTCTGAATACAAGATGACATAGTATTATTTTGGTATTATTGTAACATACAGTACTTGAATACATGCTGGTGTTCTTTGTTGCTTTAAAACCAACATAACATATTCAACTACAACTCACATAATATGAATTAAATTAAATTTAAACAAATCTTCTGAGATCCTATGAGGGTGACCAGAATTTAAGCATGGTGTTCAGTGATGTAAATGATTATACCTTATAATATTGGATTATTGAAATTTTTTGCTGGTCGCACTTGACGTTACCATCCCCGTCAGCACAACAAACAAATCTTTCTTCCCTGTTATTTGTTTTTCAGTGAATAGCAAGGAACCCATAAGGCAAAAGAATTTGAGATTAACTGTTCCTACAAGGTTCCTTTGTCTTTTGGGTTTATTGTTAGTACTAATACATTTTTTTAAATATATAACAAATTTACTGGCCAGTTGCTCACATATTTATAATTTTGAACTTTAACCCATTAACTTTGGATATATTGATTTGGAATGTGGTTCAATGTTTGGGAATGGTTTATTAAGCTGGCCAGTTGACCTTTCAGTACGATAGCACCATTTATGTTTTATACTGGTTATCATTAGACAATTGCATATAGCTTAGGAAGGAACTCTGCAAATCAAAGGGGTATAAACTATCCTCATTAACCCTCTTACTCCTTCACAAACTTTCTAATCTGAATAAGATAGTCTCGTAGTAATATTCAGAATTCAGTTGACTATATTATTCATGCGCTAGGCAGTGGCATGGTCGGTAGCACACATGACTGCTGATGGAAAGGTCTGCAGTTCGATCCCTTGCCGTGCCATTGGTAGACAGCAAGAGTTTGGGTAGCTCTGTTTAGCAATTCATGTAAATGTCCAATTAAGTCCCTGTAACAAGGGCACGCCCTAGCCCTGTCAATCAAGGGAGGGCACGGCAATAACAACTGCATCAAGCTGCATCATTCAGCTTAGGAAGGAACTGTGAATCTAAGGGGTACAGCTATCTTGAATAACCCTTTGATTTCTACAGATCCTCTCTAACCTGAATAAAATTGTCTAATGATGGCCAGAATAGAATTAAAGATGGTGTTGTGGTACAGAATGGTTTAACCACTTCAGCACCATGACACATTTTCCCCCGTTTATTCTGGCTAACATGAGACGATTTTATACCGTTTAAGAAGAACCGTGTTTCTTATATGGATTATTTAGATCCTAGTTACCCCTTTGAATCCTAGAGGTAGATTCTAATCTAAAGAAAATTTTCTAATGGTAGCCAGAATAAGGCGAAATTTCCATCGTCGTGCTGAAAGGGTTAAAAGTGTGCATGTGTTTTGAGTGTTGTTAATTACTAATCTGCACTGTGTCCGCTGGTCAAGGAGAGGAAAGGGACATTCACTCACTGGGCAGAATAAAATCAAGGCTATACTGTGCCACTAGGATTTCTTCAAATTTGGACTTGATCAATAATTATATCAACCATCGGATCTTGACAACAATTACAGTAGTCTGAAGCCTTGTGGGCATGATTTTCTTTTGTTTTTGTGGATGAAATTTTAATTCTGTAAGTGTTGACTTGTTTTATATTGATTTATTATATATTTTGTTATATATTCTTTGGCTTTTATACAGTATATATAAAGTGTCTTGATTATCACAGTATACCCTTGATGTGTTGTGAAGTGCATCTTGTATGCAGCGGTGTATTTAGATGATTATAGCGTGTGGTTCGTTTCTCGTTGTTGCAGATTCCCTATCGCAAGGCCTGCAGACTTCCAATGCACTAACAGGCAACAACTACTCCTTGGGGCTGCAAACTAGTAGTCTAGGTTTTGGCAATAGTACCCTGGGCACCATTGGATCCCCTGCTATTGGCAATTTAGGTGGTGGTAAGTCTCATTAACCATTTATAACCTTCAATAATGGAATACATCAGTGGTCATTATAAGCCCTCACAGGTTTGTCTGATGCTCACCGCCTGGATACTCAGCCTCATCATTTATGACCTGGCAATAATTGAGATTTTTTAAATTTGTTATCTCATAACTTGTTCATATTTGTAAAAAGTAGTTAGTAGTTAATGATCAGTTTATATTGTTTTGATCATTGCTGACACAAGAGATATTGTATTGGTGGTAATGATATGGCAGTCATAAGGAGATACATTGTCGTAAATATGTTTGAGTATCCTGGCCCAGAGCTTCACCTGTATTTGAGTTTTGTTTGCATTTCACCTTCTTTTAATCCAAACTCTGTTTTTTGTAGATATATTGTGTTGTTAAACTGAATGTGTGCATTTACAAACTTGTTATCATTACTGGTATATTTTACTTGACTATTGGAATTTACTACTGTAACGTAAGTTGTGTGGCAAATTAGAGTACACTATAATGTTTGTATACCAGGTATTATACTTATGTGTTTAGCTTCAAAATAAATGCCATCACACACAGAGTTTGTTTGTAATAATGACATTTAATTTTATGTGTGGAGTAAGTACGGTCAGATTCAAAGGTTCTACAATGTTGATGAGGCAGTATGTAACTTTTCATGTGTACCCAAATAATGTAATTAATAGCTTGTAATGAGGCACTGGTGCTCATCTACACCATCCAAAAGCTTACATTTACCCATTGGGCCATGGAAGATTAACAGGGAGAAACAGTAAGGATTTTGGATGGTGTTGATGGGCCCTGGCAAGATTTGGGAGGGTCACAACATACCTTTTCTAGCCACATCATTCATAGAATTCGGACAGTTTGTCGGACGACTTGACTTACGAGACCTTCCCAGTTAATTTGTTACCTGATAGTTTAGATAAAGCAACATGGAAATTTTAATAACTAATTATAGTCCTTGCCTTTTGTGTTAGGTTAATTCTATTCATAAGGTTGTCAAGGGAATGGTCACTCAAGGTTGATATTTTCTCATCAAAGTTGTTGTCAAACTTTTGAAAATATTTGTGTACGGTGAAGGTGATAACAATGCTATATTACAGGTCTGGGTGGTAGCAGTATGGGTCGTCGTGATTCCTTGGACCGCACCACATCTGTCCTGTCACCGCTCTCCCAGGACTTCCGCAGCGCTAAGTGGACCAGCAACTACGGGGCCCTTGGCACCGTCACCGCCTCCCCGGGCCCCATCGGTCTGACCTCTGGGAGCCTCACGCCGCCCCCGAGCCTATCCAACACCTCCTCCTCGCTCCCCCTGGGGGCTTTGGTGTCCGGGAACCGCGTTATCTCGGCAGCACCAGGAGCAGAGGCAAAGTTCCGCAACGGCTCCACCAATGGGATGTTTAACTCTGCGGGTGGCGGCGGGGGACCCTCGTCACTATTCCCACCACTGAAGCGCAACCTGAGTTTGGACAAGTGCACCGGACGGTCACGGCTTCTGGAAGATTTCCGTAACAACCGCTTCCCCAACCTACAGCTGCGTGACCTGGCTAACCACATCGTAGAGTTCAGCCAGGACCAGCATGGATCAAGGTGAGAACAGACACAGTGGGAATATTTGGTAAATTAGTGGCCTTTGTTTCTCGTTTCTTCAAAGTAACTCATTGGCCTTTTGTTTTCACTTCCTTTCTGTATCGGTAACTTACAATCATCCTTCAATCCACAACAGTTGAAAAATAATTTTTGTTATATACAATATGGAATTTAAATTAATTAAATTTATTGTGTCTTCTTCAATTCTTTTATGTATGTATGGACAAAAGGATGCTGTGCTGGTATGGACATGTTAAGCGAATGAAAGATGAAAGGCTTACACAGAGAATATGTGAGTCAGATAAAAGGGGAGGTAGAGGGGTAATAGTAATGTAAAACTTGCAAAATAAGCAAACCTAAACTGGGACGACACACTATAAAGGCCAAAAAACTTATCAAAATCGCTATATAGAAATAACACTTTAATCAAATTAAATTTTGAAATAAAAGAACACGAAACCACCACATAGGGTGTATATCACTACATGTGCAAGGAAGACCTCCATTGAGATGGAGAGATTGTGTAGTACAAGCATGGGAAGATAGAGAAATTACTATAGATTGGGCAAGAGAAGTGTTAATAAATAGGAATGAATGGAGAATGCTTGTGAATAGAGAGTTATAACGCGGTTGTTTGGGAGAGGGGGTCGGGCGCCAGTAGGACTAGATAATAGTCTGTGAGGCACCTGGCCTGGGGAGCCGGTATATATGAAGGGTACGCCTGGATGCGTGGTGGGCGGGCACTGTGGTGTGCTCCGCTGCATGTCTGCCTGCTGAGACCAACATTTCT
The DNA here is from genome assembly GCA_032716605.1 of Paralithodes platypus. NCBI lineage: Eukaryota > Metazoa > Arthropoda > Malacostraca > Decapoda > Lithodidae > Paralithodes > Paralithodes platypus. Next base: position 73,636,964 of record CM064480.1, read on the forward strand.
CCGGGAGGTCGGGGGAGTACTGGAGTGTGCTCTTAGTGATCCCTGGTCTCTGGGTCTTCTCCTGGGCAACCTAGATGTGTGTGAATTTGTGTTGTGTTGCCCCTGTTTGGACTCTTATCTCGAGTCGGTCACCCCAGCTAAGAAAAAAAAATGGGGTATGTGCCGGAGTATATAGATAGATAGAATTTTGTTTTTTGCTATTAACTTACCGTAAGTTAGACAATTATTTGGTTATAAAAATATGTTGGTTGTATTTAGCTTGATGTTTACTTGATCTTTATTTTCCAGGTTCATCCAGCAGAAACTAGAACGAGCAACACCTGCCGAGAAGCAGATGGTCTTCAACGAAATACTAACAGCAGCGTACTCTCTCATGACCGACGTCTTTGGTTAGTCTAGCATTCTTATATTTTGGATATTAATTTGTCAAATACAATTTTTTTGTTATATACTAAACGCTAGTAGCAGGATTGTCAAATAAGATTTGTTTGTTATATACTAAACGCTGCTTCCCACATGGGTGGGATGCCACACAGAAAAAAAGACTGATAAAAAATGGGAAAGAAATAAACAAAAAATAAAAGGACAGTCACAGACTTTCAACCACATTCGCACTCTCTTGACCTTTGAAATAGCAATGACCCAGACCAAGCTATACAAAATATCAGTCTTGTATTTTGGATAATATTTTAAAATGTAAAACTTGCAAACTAAACAAACCAAAACTGGGACGATACAAGATAAAGGTACTGTACAATAACTTATCAAAATCGCTATGTGGAAATAGCGCTTACTAAAATAAAAATTTATGAAATAAAAGAACACAATCCACCACATAGGGTGTACATTACTACAAGAGCAAGTTAATCTGTTTCCCAAGCAAACTAATCGCACACATAACAACGCACTATCGTCATGTTCAAGGAATTAGTCAATTTGGGAAGAGATTTAAGTAAGATGGGGGATATATATTGTCAGCTGTATTGTTGAATAGAAAGGCCTTAAAGACTTATTTATATTAATTTATAAATCTTGTTTATTATAAACGGTTTTGGAACTATAGTAACACCCCTTTGGATTCCTGGCCTCCCAACCCCCATAATAATTAAAAAACAAAATATCATAATTTACAAGATGTCGGATCAGATTATGTTAACAATATTTTTCCCCACAGGCAACTATGTGATCCAAAAGTTCTTTGAGTTTGGCACCCCGGACCAGAAGACAGTGCTGGCCAATAAGATCCGCGGCCACGTGCTGCCCCTGGCCCTGCAGATGTACGGTTGTCGGGTCATCCAGAAGGCCCTGGAGTGTATCACCCAGGACCAGCAGAAGGACATCGTCAGGGAGTTGGACGGCCACGTGCTCAAGTGTGTCAAGGATCAAAATGGTGAGAAAATGTCCACTCATTTTTTGATTTTTTGATTTTTTTTCTCGGTTTGCTCCCACAACAAAGGCCATGCGATCCCTCCCACATATCAGTCAGTCAGTAGCCAAACCCTTTTTCCCTTAACCCCTCCTGCCCGGTTGTCATTTTAAAATGACACCGCGGCAGATGGGCAGGAGCCCGGGTGTCATTTTTAAATCCGTAAGCTTGAAAGCGTACTAAGCGTGCTTTGAAAGCCGTGCGTCGAACCGTATGTAAACAAGCCGGTCGGAGCGATGCGCACCTTCCAAAACAAGAAGGGGAAGTCCGACTTTTGTTATTATTGTTTTGGAGAATAAGAACAAGTCTTTGTTATTGTGTGATATTGCTAACATCACATCGAATCTCTCTCCACGGAAATCGTCATCACAATTGAACCAGTTGACCTAGAGAGCTCTACTCAACACCAGTTTACAGATACAAAACAGGGCTACGTTTTGAAATGTGTGTGAATTATCTAGCAGTTAAAATAACAAAGATAGGGCTAGCCTATTACGACGTTTTTCGGCCATATCCCCCGGGCTCTCAGTGCTGTCATTCAGAAGGCGAGCCCGGGGAGAAAGGGTTAAAGCGGTACGGATGATCAGCCAGAACGGTCCTTTGCAGGCAAACGGGCCAGCTCCGAGGCTTGCTGATCCATCAGTGGGAGTTATTCTGGAGGTGGAACTCTCAGGCCCAACCTCCAGGGGCTATCTCCGGACATAGATTTACAGCCTGTAGATTCAATCGCTCAGAACGATGAAGCCAGGATGTCTTTCTCCAGATAGCGAGTGAAGCAGAGAGACAGGAGAGTGTTGCAACTGGCTTGATCGTAGTCTTGCCTTTCGTAGCCTTACGACGCCTGCTTGTTTCTCATTGGCTTGTAGTTTCGACATCTCAAAGCCACCACACAACTGTCTCGCTGTTTCATCTTGCAACATCGGACTACTCTCTTTCTCAAATGCCACCTATTGGAGTTGTCATTTTGTCTCCAGGAGGTAATTGGATCCAAGCGGACTCCATGCTGGTTTCTCGACATTGGCGTATATATGCGACTATTTCCATTATTTGGACTATTTTAAGGTATTACGTCATGGCTGTAGAAATTGGCAATTTTCCCAGTGTCTTTTAGCCCTAGGTATTTTTAGCCCAGAAATACCTAGACCTGCTGACCCTAATAAGGTAAACAAAATTATTTTTGAGATGCAAAATTGTATCATATACAGTATACTCATAGTACAAAGACTTAGTGTTAAATATTGATCAGGGTTGAAATGTCCCACTATTTTTATATGGTTTATATGGTGTGTTTATTTTGTAAGTTTTACATTATAATTTGTCTAAAATATTGTGTTTATTTGCAGGGAACCATGTTGTGCAGAAGTGCATTGAATGTGTGGACCCCATGGCCTTACAGTTCATCATCAACGCTTTCCAGGTGGGTTAACAATAAATATATTTACTTTCATGCTTATTACCTTAATGATTTGTTCATGCAATTCTTTATCACCAGTTTTAACAGATTTTATTTTATTTTATTTTATTTATTTTGTGTCGAAAAATTCCAACCTGGGATAGGTCTATATAAATATATTTACATCTGTATTTTGTCTTTCTGCTTTTTTCATCTAATGATTTCAAATTTGAAGAACCTTAATTTACTTTGTTCTGTTTGGGAAAATCTCTATAATTTTCATTGTTTTGAAGTACTAGACTAATTATATAGCTGTTCCAACCTTAGGATTCTGTTTGTGCTAGTATCAACCCTTACCTTTTGATACCGTTTGATGTGTTCGCCACTCTTCTAGCGGCACCAAGGAGCGCGACGCCCCTCGTTATGGGTGGTGATTATTCATGGTAGTTCTATAAGTATGGATCTGTTTGGGTGAAGTTCAATGTATTTATATGGTATAGTCAAGGAAATAATATGTGGCCTAAAGATTTCAAAGCTATACAGTACCGAATTAATAAAATATTATAATTCTTTACCCAATATAGCATAATGCATAAATGCGCGGAATTTCGGTATGAGTATCCTAGGTTCGAGTCCTTAAAGTGCCACATGTATTTGTTGATTTCATTAATTGAGTTTAGAAGTTAAGTTGGTTGGTGAAAAAAATATCAATTTACATTCATAGCTTTGTTTATGCTACTCGAGGGTTCATATTGGGCCAGGAAGTGCATCTTATTATATAAATCAGTAAATACTGTACAGTCTTGCCCATGAATGTTGTCTACAAATTTTCAGAGCCATTTTGAGATAAATCGATTCTATAGATTTTTCACCATATAATTGCAATCCGAGGCTCGTTACATAATTTCCAGGGTTCAAAATATTATCAGATTTTTTTACCATAACTACTTTAATATAGTAATCATGTAGTAAGTGTTCCCCTCCCCCTATGGTTAAGTTAATCTCATAGAAATATACATTATATAATATAGTTTGTTATTAAGTTATACAATTTTCCTTTGTATAATTTCCGCCTATGACTTTGGAGCTGGTGAACAAGTTTTGTGAACAAGTTTTATTACCTAGGAGATATCATCTCTGCCGGTGGTGGGGCCGAGGCTGCCACTGTGGCTAGAATTAGGTGTGGCTGGGGGAAGTTCAGAGAACTGATGCCAATCCTGACCATGAAAAGAATGCCTCTCCCCCTGAAGGGAAAGGTGTTAGAAGTGCAATGACGTATGCCTCAGAAACATGAGCCGTTAAAGTAGAGGATGTCAACAGAATGGAGCGTAATGAGATGAGAATGGTGAGATGGATGTGTGGGGCCAGGCTACAGGATAGAATAACAAATGTTGAGCTGAGGAGACATTTAGGTATAAAGAGTATTAGCGAGGTGATGCGTACAAGTAGACTGGGATGGTATGGACATGTGGAGAATGGATGAACAAAATTGGGTGAAAAAATGCAGGTCTGTAATTGTGGAGGGAGCTGCACCAAGGGGTGGACCGAGGAAGACCTTGGATCGGACTATACGTGCCAATCTCAAATCCAAGAACTTGACAAGTGAAGTAGCCCTTAACAGGGTTGCCTGGAACGCCGCCATTAGGACAAGAGACTGAAACTGCACTTATGTGTGGAACACTCAGTCTTAAAATTTTATGTATGTATGTATGTTTAATTCTAGATAAGCAATTTACGAAATTCTAGATAAGCAATTTACGATACTTGTATTTGTTATCAGGGTCAAGTGTTCACGCTGTCGACCCACCCGTACGGCTGCCGGGTGATCCAGCGCATCTTGGAGCACTGCACCGGTGACCAGACCAACCCCGTACTGGAGGAACTACACCAACACACTGAACAACTGCTGCAGGACCAATATGGCAACTATGTCATACAGCACGTTCTTGGTAAGATAATATTACAGTCTTTATGCTTTCTCTACATACATATCCCATTTTGTACCAGCAACGTCTTTTAAATTTTATTCTAGCAATATCTAGAAGATTTGATGAGGCTTAGGAAGAATATGTGGTAGAAAATCAGGTTGTTGTTGTTGTTGTTGTTCCCCCCCCAAGCTGCCTGGCCGAACAGCCCCAAGGCCCCGAGCAATTCCAAGGCCATAACTGAGCACCCCCACAGAACCCTCCCTGCCGACCACAATAAAGCCTGGGTGACCGAAGCCACTCCATGGCGGGGGGCTGAGGAGGGTGCCGAAACGCCCGGGAAACCAAAGCCCCACCCAGGGCCCTGTGCCCCTCAGCAATTATGAAGAGAAAGTTGAGGGGCAAGGGAAAAATGTGATGCTTTGGCTTCCAATCTTGGTAGATTGGGAGGTCAATCCACGGAAAAGACGCCGTCACTTGAGATCTAGAAAATATATAAGTTAAAGGAACAGCCAGAGTAAGCTATGGGTATGGCAGAGATCGCTCAGTTCTCACTCTGATAGACCAGCCCATCACCACATGACTAGAACCCAATCCTCTCAGCATCAGCTAGGAAAGGCCCTAGAAAGCCGCCTTTGGCAGGGGGATAGCTCCCCTATTTCAACCCCTTTCGGGGTCGGGCACCCGCCCGAAATCAGGTTAAGTGAGACAGTTTGAAGCAAGATAATTGCTGAATAAAATCTTCTATTAGTTGCAAGAATAAAGTTATAAGATTGGCACCGGTACTGTATGGGATATACATATGTATGTATGTACTGTATGTATGTATGTATGTATGTTTGTATGTACAGTATGTATTTACTCAGGCCCATTTCCCACTTTCATTTTATTTTTGTTTTTTTCTGGGGGTGGCCGACTTAAGACAGAGCCTGAATAGGGACAACACAACAGAACACAACCGAAAACAATGAACACACAAAAACAAAATATAAATTCACACACATCTAGGTCACCCAGGAGAAGACCCAGAGACCAGGGTTACCAAGGTCCCTCCAGCACTTCCCGGCATACATACAGACCTTTATAGACAGAGTGCTCCACACGTCTCATGTCCTAATTGCGGCACTCCTGGCAGCCCTGTTCAGAGCTGCCTCACTTGTCATTTTTTTTTGTTTTTTAAAGATCAGACCGTAATGTCTGATCCCACGTCTTTCTTGTTCTGCCCCTTGGTGCAGCACCCTCCACGTTCACGGTCTTGCATCTTTTCATCCATCCTCTCCACATGCTCAAACCATCCAATTACACACACGCACATCTCGTCACTGATACTCTTGGTACCTAACCGTCTCCTCAGTTCTTCACTAGACATTCTATCTTCCAGTTTGGCCTCATCTCACCCATTCTCATCTTGTTACCTTGTTGTTACCTTGTGAGCATCCTAGGTTCGAATCCCTGGACTGCCACATGTATTTGTTGATTTCATTAATTGAGTTTAGGAGTTGTTGTTTTTGTTGTTCCCCAAGCTGCCTGGCCGAACAGCTCCAAGGCCCCGAGTACGGCCAAGGCCATAACCGAGCGCTCCCACAGAACCCTCCCTGCCGACCACAATAAAGCCTGGGTGACCGAAGCCACTCCATGGCGGGGCGCTGAGGAGGGTGCGGAAACGCCCGGGAAACCAAAGCCCCACCCAGGGCCCTGTGCCCCTCAGCAATTATGAAGAGAAAGTTGAGGGGCAAGGGAAAAATGTGACGCTTTGGCTTCCAATCTTGGTAGATTGGGAGGTCAATCCACGGAAGAGACGCCGTCACTCGAGATCTAGAAAATATATAAGTAAAAGGAACAGTCAGAGCAAGCTATGGGTATGGCAGAGATCGCTCAGTTCTCACTCTGATAGACCAGCCCATCACCACATGACTAGAACCCAATCCTCTCAGCATCAGCTAGGAAAGGCCCTAGAAAGCCACCTTTGGCGGGGGGATAGCTCCCCTATTTCAACCCCTTTCGGGGTTGGGCACCCGCCCTGAGTTTAGGAGTAAAGTCGGTTGGTGGAGGGAACTTAATAATTCTGTTGATATCATCCAATTTGATATGCCACGTTTCTGAAGCATGTCCTTGCGCTTCTAACACATAAAGTGCAACAGAACATAGGTATATTGGCATATAAAACGCCTTTTGGGTAGAAATTACCAATTATATCATACATAACTTTCTTGGTGAGATATTATTACAGTTGTTTTAGTTACAGTATGGCAACCATGTCATACATAATGTTCTTGGTGAGATGTTGTAGTTACTATAGGGCAACTATGTCATATACCAGTAATACATTTGTGGTCACCATTTATAGTATACCGGTATATTTTTTTTAATTAGCATGCTCACTTATGTTATACAGTACAGTAAAACCTCACCCATCCAGACTAATTGGGGGAGATCCGGATCTGCCGAAAGTTTGGATATATATTCAGCCATCCAGACGAAACCGAATGGCTGAAACATTAGTCCGGATATTTAACTTAAACAACCAAACTTAGGTTTCAGCCATCCAGACAAATCCGGATGGCCGACATACAAGTCTGGATATCTAACGCTGGATGTAAATAATATGTGCGGTAACTTTTATTTGTCTCGTTCTTTTCCGGATGGACTTATATTTTTCCCAAGCCATCCAGACAAGTTTGGATGGCTGAAACATGAGTCTGGATCAAAATGTCTATCCGGATCTGAGAGCACCGGATAGACGGGGTTCTACTGTACATACATCTATCTATCTATCTATTGCCTGACGCCGTGATCCCCGAAGGGGTGGCCACGAACGAACAACATAACTTTATAATTAATTTAGTGTGTTTATCTCAAAACTGTTATACTGTATTAATGCTTTTGGGTAATTTATGGTACTATAAAGCATTATATAATATGCCATTATATATCTACATTTTGTTTAGTACATTTGGACCTATTTTCTTATGAATTTGTATATTGTGTTTTACCATTTTCTTCTAAAGCTTTTAGTTTTTGTTGTTTGTATCCATTTAGATAGAAACTAGTAGTTTTTTTTTTTTTTTTTTTTTTTTTTTTTTTTTTAATAAACAGTGTTGCTTAACCCGTGGAGCCCCGGCTAGTTTTGTAATGTTTGTTCACCAGAACCCGGCCGGTTTTCAAAAAATGGTTTTATTTTAGAAACAATAGCGAATGGGTTAGGAATGAAGGAAAAACCATGAAAAACCGCTCAAAAAGCTTAAAGAATGGTCTTACAGAGCCCCCGAAAATGTATTTTACAAGAGTAAAAAATTGAAGACAATTACCCCAAAAAACCAGGTTATTGCGCGCTCACGCGCATGCACGTGGACTTTGAGAGTTTTCAACCATCGGCACGGTTGCGTGGGATACGTACACAGTTCCCATACAAATCTGAGCCCTCTTGAGTGGCTACACCTGAGGTTACGGTCGGCGCAATTAGGGTGACGCGCCAGGCGCGTCTCTGGGGCTGTGCGTTACATACATCGCCGACGCGTCAGACGCGTCGCTGGGGCTGTACGGGTTAATAATTTAAGTTTCAAACTTTGTATAACCTTTTTTCTAAAATGTGTTCCTTTGTCACAGAACATGGGAAGCCGGACGACAAGAGTAAAATCGTGGGAGTTGTGAGGGGAGGAGTCCTGAAGTTGTCCCAGCACAAATTTGCTTCCAACGTGGTAGAGAAATGTGTGACCCACGCCACACGTGCCGAGAGGGCCATGCTTATTGAAGAGGTCAGTAATGTTCATACAGAGAGCCTTTTTGTTAACACCTATAGTCCTTTCAAGCAGCTGATGCCAATTCTTGATTCTAGCTATCTGCAGATAATTTTATGTAACTTTGGAAGGAGCTGTCATAGTTAAAAGGTTAATTAAGAACATTTTGTCTCGCTCCTATAGCTGAGTAAAATAATCTGTCTGCAGCATTAATATAGTCCAAATGGCATCATATGATTGAAGGTGCTAGTACTGTACCATCAACATCAACAGTTTACCAATAACCTTGCTCACAGGACGTGAGACTGTAACCACATTCTCTGTGCACAAACGGTCTTTAAACTTGTATGTATGTATGTACATGCTGGTACCATCCGGGTGGATGGGACTCGTCAGCCTTGGTTGGCAACCTGTCTAGGGGAGTAAACTTGATACAAATCCGTACTGCTTACCTAAGGGTAAGGCAGATTAGTGGGTGGATTAGCCGAACACCACTAGAAAAATAGTGCTAACAAGATACACAGAGGGCCTTGGAGTCGGATGGATCCTAAATTTAGTGGTCAATCCTGTAAGTCATTCACTAAACTGGCTCGGGTTGTCCCTCTCACAGGGAGTAGGTCCGCTTGGGGGCATTCTGTGTATGGCCACCCTCATAAGGGGAGTAAGGCGTCCGGCAATAGATAGATAGATAGAAAACTTGCAAACTAAAACCAAAACAGGGATGACACAATATAAAGACTAAAGAACATATAAAAATCACCATGTTGAAATAATGTTTATGCAAAATATAATTTTGAAATAAAAGAACACAAGACCAGCACAGAGAATGTACATCACTATATGTGTAAGTGAATTTGTCTCGCAAGCAAATTTGTCGCACATATATTAACATACTCTCGTCATGTTCAAGGAATTACTTAATTTGGGAAGTTCAGGATGTTCTTGTAAATTCTTTTAAATTCTATATGAATAGAGAAACTACAATTTATGTACAAATTTTCTATTCAAACTAATTTGCAATTTGACAAGATATTAACAATAGTACAAAGTACATACAGCACTCTCTAACGAAAGTGCTATCGGGTAGGTAACTGTGAGCATATTAATTTTTGGTTTGTGTTTTATATATTTCATAGTACTGTACTGTTTTGTTTTGCTAAATCTTCATTACCTATTTAACAGTGATTTTGATAAGTTCTTATTGTGCAGTTCCTGTTTTAGTTTGTTTGTTTTGCAAGTTTTACATTTTCATTACTATAATTTTTCCATGGCAGTCCTTTTTAATTTTCAATTGCCTGTAATAAAGTACTAATTGTTTCAATTCGTAGAGCCGTCAGTAAAAAGTGTTCATGTGCTCTACGGTAGATTAAAATGTAAAATTTGCAAACTAAACAAGCCAAAACTTGGACAAAGACAATATAAAGGCAAAATCTATCTATCTATCTATCTATTGCCTGACGCCGTGATCCCCGAAGGGGTGGCCACGAAAAAGGCAAAATAACTTGCCAAAATCGTTATGTGGAAATAACGCTTACTAAAATAAAATTTATGAAATAAAAGAACACAATCCAAATCAATTTTTTTTCTTCAAATAAATTATCTTTAAGGTTTTTGGCAAACTGTTGTTGTTGGCTGTACCATTATGTATTTACAGTGTTTGTATTTAACCCCTTCAGTACGATCATGCCACTTTAGTTTATCCTGGCTAACAAAAGATGATTGTATCACCTTAGGAAAGACCTCCGGGTATTACAGGGTCTAGAAATATATAGAGAACTCCTTTAATCACAAGTTACAATTCTATCAAGCTGTGAAAGGCCTCTTGTAGTCAAGGGGTTAATACAACATATTATGATTTATATACCACACCTTTTTCCTTTATAATTACCATTAAAATTAACCTATTTCATCATAAATTAAAATGTAAAACTTGCAAACAAAGCAAACCAAAACTGGGACAAAGACAATATAAAGTCAAATTAACTTATAAAAATCACTATGTGGAAACAACGCCAACTAAAATAAAAATAAATAAATAAAAGAACACAATCCACCACATAGGGTGTACATTGCTACATCAGCAAGTTAATCTGAATTCTTGGAGGTTTGTCTTTTACATAGAAGCCAATAAATTATGGTAGTAGATGCTTCTGTTTAGTTTGTGTATCCTGTAACTGTCGAGAACAAGCAAATCTACTTTCATGCTTATCTTTTAGTGTAATTATTATGTTTTTTCCACCAACCAACTTCATCTCTAAACTCAATTATAAATTGTTATTCTGGCTGACACTAGGTTTGGCTTACAGTGTAAAAGAGCATATATTCAAGGATTTAAGATACAGGGACAATGTGTGCCTATAGTAGGTATGATTAATTAGTTTGTATTTATTATCTATTTGTGAAATTTGACTACTGGAAGATCTATACATTAGCTTTACAAGGGTATCTGGAACATCACACTACCCATATCATTCATAAAGCTCAAGAATATTATATATATATATTTGTCTACCGGTATTATAATGTAAAACTTGCAAAATAAACAAACTAAAACTGGGACAATACAAGATAAATGCACAAAAAAAAAAAATTGGACAAAGATAATATAAAGGCAAAATAACTTCTCAAAATCGCTATGTGGAAACAACGCTTACTAAAATATAATTTATGAAATAAAAGAACACAATCCAGCACATAGGGTGTACATTACTACATGAGCAAGTTAATCTCTTTCTAAGAAAAGTAGTACAAGAAAAGAGACAGACAGAAACGACTAAGGTGGGGTAGAGGATGTCAAACCTCACTCTGGATAGGATCAGCCCTCGCCCATGATAACTACCATAAAATGCACCATAATAATCAGCATAATATAACTTTCAACAAAACAATAATATATATATATATAGATACAGGTTGAGTTGCCCACAAAGTTCTGTCTTCTCCTTGATTATATTTATAATGTAAAAGTTGCAAAATAAACAAACCAAAACGTATACGAACACAGTAAAATGACAAAACATTAAAAACAACTACCGGTAATCAAAATCGCTATGTGGAAACAACGCTTAACCTGACAAGCGCGATATAGACCTAGGTGCTAGGGTAGTTATTTGTGCATTTCTAGCCCTGGATTCTGACAGAATTCGTTATATTTACAATATAAACCATTATTTGTTTTCGGTATGCTTTTATTTTACATATATGATGTATATATGAACCTTCAAGAGTGCTAAAATAAGTGGGAAAAGCATTTGGGTGGTGAAAAACGAAGATATTGGCCACCCGGTCATAATCTCAGGCGAGAGAGAGAGACAGGCAGCCCTCCCCTCTCGCTGTCTGGGAGTCAACTGAGACGAGCGGGGCGGTGTGTGCCGGTGTCTGGGTGTTGCATAACGATCTTTTATGCAACCCACTTGTGCTACATTATCGCGGGAGAGAAAAATAACCGATAAATGATGATAATAAGAGGAAAAATAGGTGATAATTGAGGAGGGGAGGGGGGAATAAGGTGGGGAAGGAGGGGAGGGGGGTGGGTGAGATTTACATGGATGAGTACTGGAGGGGAATTATCTCACCTAGAGACAAATTCCTTTGTTTTGATAGGCCCTTTTTTTTTATGGAAGGCTTTTTTTATGGTCCTGCTTCCGTGAGGCCTATCGCGTTCCCTATAGGAAGCCTTCCGTGAGGCCTATCGCGCTTGCCGGGTTAAGTAAAACAATTATTTATAAATAAAAGAACACAATCTGGCTGGAAATATTAATAGTGTGATTGAATGTTTAGAGTAGTTTCTTATTGTACAGTTGATGTATAACACTAATTAGCTGCTGAATAACAAACTACTGTACTCTCGTAGTTCAAGCATATTTATATTTCCATAAACACAAACCGGAGGTGAACAGAACTTTTGTGGGCAACTGTACATACATCAATTTAAACACTATTATAATCATAACAATCACCGTAAATATAAATGATAATGGCCACTATTAAAATAACCATAATAATAATAATAAAATACACCATAATATATTTCGTAATAATCACCAAACAAACCACCCAAATCAACTGTGCCACCCTGATTATTTGGGACATGAAAACTGGTTCACATAACCTGTCTGAACATTAAGTGGTGATTTATGGTATGAGTGGCGACTCATGCTGTTTAACCACTTGCGAGTTTTAGGCTAGAAGGAAGTTGAAGCTGTAAAAATTTATATTAAGTAGAAATGCAGTCTTTAATGTAAGTCTCTGATGAATAGAAAATATGATTTATTTGATTGTATGTATTTATATATGTACTATGACCGTAGTTTACCTGGTAATTCTGCCAAATATAACTTTTTACAGCTCCAACTTCCTTATACAGCGAAACTTGCAAGTGGTTAATTTACTGTTGTTGACGTTAAAGTTGTCAAGGTGGATTCACACCAGTTTCCTGCAACTTTTATCTACAACTTTGATCTGGGAGCTTAGGTAATATATTGTTTACTGTATCAAAATTCTGTTGCCAATACCAGTACTAAATACTATAAAAATGTAGTTCTAAAATTTGCTTTTATTACTTAGCTAGTGTTGGCAGATTCTATATGCAGAATTATCGTATTGTGACCACAAAATTATGGAATTTGCACCAAAATTATCGTACTGTACTCACTTAATCTCTCTCTCTCTCTCTGTATATATATATATATATATATATATATATATATATATATATTTTTTTTTTTTTTTTATATATATATATATATATATATATATATATATACCGGTATAATACAGTATATATATCTTGCTTTCTCTCTCTCTATATATATATATATATATATAATTATAGAGTTAGTTAGTTATGTAGAGCAGATTAACCAGACCACTGAGCTCTATATATATATATATATATATATTATATAATATATATATATATTTTTTTTTTTTCTCCAACCAACCTTACTTCTAAACTCAATTAATGAAATCAACAAATACATTAGGCACTCCAAGGACTCGAACCTAGGATACTCGCACCGAAATTCCGCATTATTCTTAATGCCCAAAATATATTCAACATAAAGACAAGAGATAACAATGTAATAATGGTTTACAGGTCTACTATTATTACTTTTATAAACAGGAATAAGTTCTTCCTAAGAAACAATTACAACATTTTGTCTAGTAGGTCTATTGTTCTAAATTATTATGAACTATTCTTCCTAATCCTCGGTAGTCTCAGATGTGTTATATACTGTAGTTCCCTTTCCAATTCTGTTTAATTCCTTACTCACTTTATTCATTAATTCCTTACTCCCTTTATTCATTAATTCCTTACTCCCTTTATTCATTACTCCCTTTATTCATTTATAATTCCTTACTCCCTTTATTCATTAATTCCTTACTCCCTTTATTCATTAATTCATTACTCCCTTTATTCATTAATTCCTTACTCCCTTTATTCATTAATTCCTTACTCCCTTTATTCATTAATTCCTTACTCCCTTTATTCATTTATAATTCCTTACTCCCTTTATTCATTTATAATTCCTTACTCCCTTTATTCATTAATTCATTACTCCCTTTATTCATTAATTCATTACTCCCTTTATTCATTTATAATTCCTTACTCCCTTTATTCATTAATTCCTTACTCCCTTTATTCATTAATTCATTACTCCCTATATTCATTAATTCATTACTCCCTTTATTCATTTATAATTCCTTACTCCCTTTATTCATTAATTCCTTACTCCCTTTATTCATTAATTCATTACTCCCTTTATTCATTAATTCATTACTCCCTTTATTCATTTATAATTCCTTACTCCCTTTATTCATTAATTCCTTACTCACTTTATTCATTAATTCCTTACTCCCTTTATTCATTAATTCCTTACTCCCTTTATTCATTAATTCCTTACTCCCTTTATTCATTACTCCCTTTATTCATTTATAATTCCTTACTCCCTTTATTCATTAATTCCTTACTCCCTTTATTCATTAATTCATTACTCCCTTTATTCATTAATTCATTACTCCCTTTATTCATTTATAATTCCTTACTCCCTTTATTCATTAATTCCTTACTCACTTTATTCATTAATTCCTTACTCCCTTTATTCATTAATTCCTTACTCCCTTTATTCATTAATTCCTTACTCCCTTTATTCATTACTCCCTTTATTCATTTATAATTCCTTACTCCCTTTATTCATTAATTCCTTACTCCCTTTATTCATTAATTCCTTACTCCCTTTATTCATTAATTCCTTACTCCCTTTATTCATTACTCCCTTTATTCATTTATAATTCCTTACTCCCTTTATTCATTTATTTAATATATGTATGAAACAATGTGATTATCCAAGAGATTTATTTGGATATTCAATAATTCTCTGAACTCTCTCCCAATTTCTGTTGCATCTCTGTTTCATTCATATAATAATATAGTATTTTTGTTGACATCGTAAAATTATCGTATAAAACGTACGATAATGAGAAACACTATCGTACATCGTACCAAGGGTAAAATTCTCGTACATGTACGATAATTATCGTACGTATGGCAACACTGCTTAGCTATAATAATTTGGTTTTTAGTACCAGTGTAAAAACTTTCAAAACATTACCAGAAAATAATTACCAAGTTTCTGCTATCACGGTGAAAAAGTCTTCTTATTGTTTAAATAGTTGCTAAGTTACCAATACCAATACAGAATAGTCTAATAGTTACCAGAATAAAATTGCAGGTCAAAAGTAGCGGGAAAAAGCCCTGGTGTGGGTCTACCTTCCTGCATGAAATAAGTGTGGTCATTAACCCATCAGATGCGTCACACAGGCGTCTCTAATCTTCCAGGTATGCGGGTACAGCGAGAACGCCCACAGCTCCCTCCTGGTGCTCATGAAGGACCAGTACGCCAACTACGTTGTGCAGAAGATGATCGACGTGGCTGAGCCGGCGCAGCGCAAGATGTTGATGCATAAGATCCGCCCACACATCTCCACCCTTCGCAAATATACTTATGGTCAGTACTTGCCTTGATGTTTGTGCATGTTATAAT
Organism: Paralithodes platypus; assembly: GCA_032716605.1. Lineage (NCBI taxonomy): Eukaryota > Metazoa > Arthropoda > Malacostraca > Decapoda > Lithodidae > Paralithodes > Paralithodes platypus. Next base: position 73,652,491 of record CM064480.1, read on the forward strand.
TGTTTGGGAAAATAAAGTAGAGAATTATGATCAAGAATAACTACTTATAGTGGAAGGAGCATTGTGTCATGGACATAATGAGCATAACTTGACAAAGTATCTTGGAGGTGGTTGTGCCATGGTCACCCTTTAGCGGAGTTTTCCCAGGAGAATGCAAGGCATTGGAGATGATGATAATGATTATATATACTGTATATTCAAGTGGAAGGAAGGTTGATATTCATTCTTTTGAGGAAGACCTGGGAGGAGGTCCCGAGGAGGGATCTTAGGAGTTAGGGGACTTTTATGAGAGAGTAGAACTTGTACATATACCGGTATATGACTGCTTTTAAATTTAACAGAGTTGACACTATTAGCTTAATATTTCTATGACCTGATCCTATCAGGATCAGTTCAAGTGTTCTTTATCTCCTACAGTGTCATTTACATTAAATTATTTGTTCTAACTTTAGGTTACAGAATATTAGGTTGTATTGGCCAACAAGTCTGTCTTTCTCGGTAGATGATAATATAATTGGCTAGTTTGAAAGATAGGTGAATTAGAGAGAAGGGTTAATTTATGACATTGAGACTGTAAAGCTGTTCATACCGGTACTAGCTTATTTTTGAGTTTCTGCAGACTTCTTGATGTTTGCGGTTGAATATTTAAGGGGGGAATTGGTACTTATGGCAATAGAAAACACTAGTTCAAGAGGCAGAGTAATGTAGAAATTCTTGGAACCAAATATTCTTTCTTAGTCCTCTTCCTTGAACATGACGATAGTGCGTTGTTATGTGTGTGATTAGTTTGCTTGGGAAACAGATTAACTTGCTCATGTACACCCTATGTGGTGGATTGTGTTCTTTTATTTCATAATTTCTTTTTATTTCAGTAAGCGTTATTTCCGCATAGCGATTTTGATAAGTTATTTTACCTTTATCTTGTATCGTCCTAGGTTTGGTTTGTTTAGTTTAAAAGTTTTAAATTTTAATTAATAAAAACAAACCTCAACAAGTCTAGTTTAGTCTTTATGCTTCTCAAGTTGGTTAATCTGGGGCATCATTGTCACAGTGAAACTGAGCGACTGCTTTTCAAGAGTAAGTTGAATCATGTCTGCCGGTATGTAGAGTAGGAGCCAAATCTGTTGAAGGTTTTGCATGTGTGAACTTCCTCACATGGTTTATGATTTATAGAAACTAAAGCTAGAATTACTATAAACATACATGAATTGCTTTTCATTATTTTTACTTCTATAGAAATTGAGGCAAAAATTTATATGGGCCTGATACTAATGTTACTCAATTTTTACAACAGGCAAACATATCCTGGCCAAGCTGGAGAAGTACTTCATGAAGAACGCTCCTGACACCATGGGACCTAGTATGACCAGCCCCCTGTAGAACCCCCCTCCACCTCCACCCTATCCCCCCCAGACACACACACACACACACACACACCTACACACTCTCACGCACATGTATACATAGCCACACATGCACGTACACACCCACATTTACACAAAAACTTCTATCTCCCTGAGAAAAATTGATGCTGTAATTTTTTTTCAATATTATTTTTATTTCATACTTGTTTCTGACGAAATTCGGATGTATTGGAAAGTTTAAAATTGCCTGTGGCGTGAAACATGCACGATAGCTTTTTTGATAATGTTTATTATACATTGATCTGATGTGTATAAGACCAGGATTTTTTTCTTCTTATAATCAGCGATAATTGAGATACTATAGCGGATTATAAAATTATATCATGCAGAGATATAATCAGTGGTATCGAATGTATTATTTAAGAATTGAGGCTTCCCTGTATTGGTATGAGGGAAAGTTTGGTTATTATTGATACTGTATTTTAGTTGTATAATAATTTTAGTTAGAAAATTATTAAATACCATGTACAGCTGTACTGTATGTTTAAAAATCTTACTGCACTTATGACTTATCACTTTGTATTACAATAAGAGATCATTATGGATACTTTTGACATTTAGGTGATAAGAGTAATGAATTAAGTACAGTATTTTGTTTCAAATTTGATCAATGATTTTTATTCTAAAGAATACAAGATTGTCAAGACAATTAATATTAATTCAAACTTATTTTGGTGTGCCCTTAATGCATAGTAACTATTCAGCTAGGCTCTTGTAGTTTTATAGAGCATGTTATTCATTACTGTGGGCTTCTGGCTATTTGCATGATTTTGCTGTAGTGAGCTTTACCCATATATATCAAATTTGAATCTTAGACATTTACCCGTTTGCCACTTTTTACCCAATTGGTAAATGTTGTTATCCTAACATTGTATTGCTCTTTGTTTGTTGATAGTAGTGGTGTGTAATGTTAGTGTAGGAGAAGCCATGTTTGCCTGGGTGGAGCAAAGATGGTCTTTCTTGGAGTGATACAAGCAGAGTCCAGGCAGCACCCACGGTCAGACACACACAAACACACAAAGAGGAGAACACTCATGGTTAGTAATCACAGGAATATAAGCCATTAATGTCAAGTTGCTATTGTTATCAAAGTAAAGTAACTTATAATCATGATTGAATCACTAATGAAGAATAAGTCGCCATTATTCAGCAGCGTTAAGTCAAGTTCACCGTGGTTAGGTATCATAGGATTGCATACCATGGGTCATCTGTAATATTGATGAAGAATGTACACAGGTAATGATAAACTTCCGCAATGGTTGGTACTGTAATCACAATAATGTTCGCGATTATTGAGAAGGTGAAGTGAAAATACACAATGATATCCAAGATTATTGATAAAATTGAAAGTCCACCGTGCACCTCACACATATGAAGCTGCAGTTCCAACACATTAATGCATCAAGATAACACACTAGTATAAAGATGATACTGGAATGTTAAGATACAATTAGTTCTAGCACCTCATAGCCATAAGTTATAGTTAAGACCTAAACACGAATGCTTAGTCACAACACTTCATGGCGCCACAAATCGCTTACAGCACCTGTAAATTATCAGTTGTAATTTTTCTGACACCTTAGAGCAACAGGGGGACTTTACAAAATGATACAACGAACTAGTGAAGTTACAGCATATTCTGCCTCTTTAATTATTTAATAATCATTCCTGCATTCTAGGACTGTTGAAGAGTGCTTATTGAAAGGCATGTACTGGATATACCATTATCTCCAGAAGAGATATTTCCTATATTTGTTGTGAATAAAGTGTGGTGACTAAAAGCAGATACTGAGCAAAATCAGATTGATGCTTGTATTAATAAACACATTTTTGAAGAAAGACGTGGATATAAATTATAATTTAATACTTGCAAAACAAATTGAGGTGTATTTAGCTTATAAATGGCGAGATATAAATTATTTTGCACAGGTGACTTGCGATAGGTTAAAATAAGATACATGTACGTAATTGAGAGAGGCCTTGCAATAGGTAAACTTGAAGGATTAAAGAAAAGTAATTGTGAGGTGACTTGCGATAAACTTAAATAATATTCACATATCTGAGGTGAATGTTGAGGTGACTTGCAATAGATGTAATTGGATAAAGTTAATGAGCTACATGTAATTATGACAATTTTGCGGTAGATACAGTTAATGATAAATGTGTAATTTGTGAAGTGAGTGTAGCGGTGCCTGCCTGCCTGCCCGTGTTCCACCTTAAACATGGGACTCTGCTCTCGTCCAGCCAATAGGCCGACTTAGGCCTAGTGCATTGTAAAATTTGATGTACATTGTATCAACTGGTATATATAAAGAAATTCAGTATGTAATATTGGGCATTACTGTAAATCTGTACAGTTGAATATTCTATATTTTCTTACTTGTTTGTGTGTTTGTAATGTCAGTGTGATAAACTACCACACCATCACGAAAAAAAGGCACAGTTTTGAGAGTTTCATGCCTGTGTATCAGTAGAGTGATATATGAATCATCACTAAAAGGGAAAAAAAAAAAAATGGAAAACTCGCCATCCATTTTTTTCTTGACAAGCTGCATATCCTAATAGTTGAGACACCGGCACTGACACTGCATTTGACTAGAGACCCTTTAGAGACAGAGATCGGCCACCTTTTCGCCATAGTGATCATTAGTATCAAGAACTAATTACTTACACACAAAAAAATTCTTATCTGTAATGATAATTTGACAATGCTGATAAAGGACATTAAGTTTGGACCCTTGGAATTTAAATTTTGAGAGGACGTTTGAGACCTCGGACGAATGTGATCCTAGAGCTTAATGAGACAGTAGCACTAAATATTTGTAATGAGTATGGCAGGAAGTGTCGGCCAAACGAGCAGTTTCTCTCTCTATATTCTGGGGTCTCTTATCTGTTGACATCATCATCCCACACGACTGCAGCAACAACTCCTTTATCTTAAGGTTTGTGAGCTTGTCCTTTTGCAGTGCACTTCCCCTTTCCTGGGTGCTGGTGGGCATGAGGGTATAGGGGGGAGATGGAAGCTTCTTGTAATATTAATTTTTATTATTACTATTAATTTTAGCATTGTTATTCTGTATTTTTTTGTTTTCGTTCTTTCCCGTTCCTCTCTCTCTCCCTTCCCGTTTCTCTCTCTCTTCCTCATGTAGCCAGCTGCCGGGAACAGTACTATAACCACTTATTCTGCTGAGACTCCAGGGGCCGGGTTCATCAATGCGTTTACCTCCACAATCGCTGGTAGAGTCAATGATAACTTTAATTTCCCAGCGCTAAATTACTTGCCTTATTCATTAAACACTTGCCAGGATCTTAACCAACCCATTTCTTTGCCTTTTTGTTGATGAATATGGGATTTATGGGAGTGCAGTGGTAAATTGGAATGGTAAGCGTGCGATGGGACGGTAACGTTTGGTAACTCCCGGCCCAGGAAGGTAGAAGAACCAGACCATGGTCCCATAAAGGACCTGATCTGGTGTCTGCCGGGAAGAAGCAGCAGTGTTAATATTTGTTAATCTTGTATCTTTGTATCCTTGTACTTGAGCTTTTGCAGGCTGGAACAGGCCCATGTGTTTATATTGTAGAGCTCCTGCCCCTTGCCAAAAAGACCTAACATTGTCAAATTGTAAATTCTGTGAATATTATTGAAGTTTTTTGTGAGGCCATTATTCTGGCTTGTAACATTTTGTAATAAATTAGTGTACAGAAAATGCTGATGTGTACATTTGGAACATGTACCTTTTGTAAACGCCATATTGTACAGAGCACATGGTGATATCCTACTGAGCTGTGTTACTGATGTATAGTAAATTGTACATATTGATTATGAAGGAAGATCTTAGCTTGGCCTGTACCCGCCTGACAAGCACTAGTTGTATATTGCATATGTAGATGTAATTTTCTTGTAAACTGTTTTGTATATGTTCTAAGCTAACAGTAGTTGGTGTAATATTTACTGTCTTGATCTCACAGTTCTGAGGGGAAGATGTGAAGGTTAGCTCCTATTTTGGTCCTTGCCTTCTTGCTTGTAGTCTGCTGTCTGGGTTCAGGGGTCTCCACTCTATTCTTATTCATCTTGACTAGTGGAAAACAAAACCTTAAAATCAAAGTCCTTCACACTTCTCCATGGAAATGCTCTCTCCACCAAACTGGCTTCTTGGTTCTATAATTAACTGAATAAATAATGTCATTTTTAAACTCTATCTTAAATTGAGAGTTGATTAAGGGACCCAGTTGTCATAACCTGTACATCTATGTACATTTTCATATTTGTAACCTTTGTTTGCCTTAGATGTAGACGGACATGGTCCTTTTGACCCAATTTTGGCACTAGCATCTCTTTGAAGTTTTGATTGTGTTCATATATTCATTCAAACTACGTAATCTTGTTCAACTTCACATTAAACTCTTAATGTCGAAGTGTTTGCACCATGTCTGTTGAAAATAGCAATTATTAAACAATTTCGTGTAATTTTGTATTGTTTGTATTAGTGTAGGTAGCCTTGAGGTGTGCTAATTGGCCGCGGGGCCTGTCATCCCTGGCGGGGCTTGTACTCCACCATTCTCACAATAACCTTCACTAACAAACCTCATGAACTCCTTCAATCACCCCACCATTTCTATACTTTATCAATGCTACCTCCAGATGATGTTATTCAGCTTAGCAGGAAGCTTGAGGAATCAAATGGTTAAAGACTATTCTAAATTAACCCTATAACTCTGACATGTCAATCCTAAGTTGAATACAAGCAACTGGAGCTAGTGGAAATTTTTGTCATCTGATTGAAAGGATTAACGCTAATGTCGCCACCTGTCTTAAAACTGTCCATATAATCACCCTAACCAACTCTACCACCGAATGGAAATAACCTGCACTGTGTTATTTAGAGCAGGTGGCAACATGGTGTTATTGATGTTTCATTTCAACACAACACTATACACCATTCACCATTCAGATTACCTTGGCAGTAAATCCTCAATCTAAGTATGCTTTCGAGTGCACAGGATTGGTTGTCACTGGTGTGTGGAGTGGCCTTTGAAGCTGAAGGACATTTTGATATATAAAAGAAAACAATTGGTTGAACCCATCTGGAGCTATTGAGAGAGGAAGGGTGAAATATACTGCCGAGTTAATTTGAATATAATATAATAACCCCTTGTTTACCACACCTCAAGTAAATTAGGCAATACTGTGAATAAAAATAAGGGCAAAAAATCATGGGAGGGAGGTTGCTCTTCCTTTCCTCCACTTAAACCTACACAAGGAAAAGGAAGCTTCTTTCCAATGATTAGATTGTCAGCCTTCAGAACTAATTGGATCGATGAATTGAATTAAACACCTTCCCTTTGAGAAATCCTCAAACGAAATAATAATTTGCCATTAAAGACTTCATCGTATATAGTTGATTACGAGAGACCATCACTAAACTGAATATAATCCTCCAGCATTTAAGTACAGTAAAGCAAGGTAGAAGATATATTATTGTATGCAAGGGGTTAAAACACTTCCTCTAATTTTCAATTGGAAAACAATACACAGAAAAATAATATATGGGTTTCCAAGCTGTGTTCTTGTAATGCAGACTCGTATCACTTTAATTTTTGTGTTTCTTTTAACTAAACTCGGCTTGTGTAATGATAGTATTGGTGGTTATGTAAATTATTTAGGTCTGCTGCCATCAGGGAAACAGTCCCTAAAGCCTTATGCTAAACCTTTTGTCATCCAGGCCACACTAGCATGTACGTAGAACATTTTCAACTGTATTATATGTAAAAATGTATCTTATGCAATATGTATAAAATGGAGTGATGCATTCCATTTGAACATCAATTTTTTCCCCCGTATATATATATATATATATATATATTTTTTTTTTTTTTCCTACCGAGTGTGGAAAGGTTTTTAAAAGTGTTGACGGCCAAGCGCTCCAGTTAGCTATCCTCTGCCAACCATTGTTTCTTAAGAATTGTTACCATTACTGGCCAAGGATGGAGGTTTGGCCCGGCCCGATATGTTCTTGCTCCCCGAGATACAGTACAGCCCCTCGACTAATTTCACTACGGTATTCCTCAGCCAACGCTCACCCTATACCTTGATTCCTTTTTAAATACCTGGTGCCTTTTGCCCAATATCTGAATTCCCTCATACCACCTTTCAACTTCCTCTAGTAATAGACTTTTTAACTTCCTAACTTAGCTGAATATATTTTTTATCAACACATGACATTTTTTCCCTCTACCTGCCTTCCTGTACTCAAAATTGCTTTTAACTTTCATCTGACTTCATTAACTTTTCTTCACAAACTACAGACTTAAATTCTCAACAAGCTGCCGACAGACTTGATAACTGCCTATTTACTATTGACAATTTACGGACTACTCGCTTGTCAAACTGCCGACTCCTGATTTTCCAGACCTATTGACATCTGGCTGTCTTTACAACCTTTGGACAATTTGACTTGCTGACCTGCACAAACATTCTCTTTGAGTTATTGTTTATAATCATTGGACACCTTGCCATATGTCTATCTAGATGTAGGCCATTATTAAGATCGCCCTCTTTAGTTTTAGTAGAAAAAGCAAAACAAAATAAACTTTGCATATGTACCACCTTAGCTCTCAAATGCCCTGCTCTTTTAAATCTACACATTTAGTGCATACCAGTAGAGTTAAAGACCCGTGTCAGTGCCTTGTCACAATCACCCTCAAAAAATATAATTAATATTGCAGGGGATGCCGGTGGAAATAAGTGGAGTGGAAAATGAAAATGGAGTTGTGAACTGAATGAAGTAGTAATGCTGAAGAGGAAAGAGATTGTTGGGATCAAGGGAGTAGTGGAGGTCAGTGGAATACTGAGGATAATGAGAGTGATGTGTCATAGAATGGTGAGGGCAGCAGAGATGTTTAAGGAACCAAGGCACTGCTAATGACCTTTGCTGTTAACTTGGGGGAAAATATCCAATCCAAAGGGAATTGAGAGGTATTAGTGGTATTACAGACTGGAGAGGGGAGCAGTGAATTTAAAGGGTAATGGCTTAACAATGAGAAGGGGAACTGCCAAGCTGCGATAACAATGAGACGGGGAACCGCCTAACGACCAAGGGCTGGGCCAACCATAGACCGTGTGGGGCTGGCGCGGGCTGGTTGCAATACCTCGATGCCACTTTATTATCCAAAGTGATGATTTTTTTTCCTTTTATTTCTGTGTTTACTTTTAGATTAAATTAGCATTCACAGTGTTATGTTAGTATATTTATACAGTGATTGCTGTGTAATATATTTAAAGATGTTTGCTTTCATCCAGAGCCAAGTATAGTACAGATTGATTGAATTTTATGATAAATTGTGTGACCAGCCCAGCGTTCTCACTTCTCAACATTTATCAGTTCTGTGATGTACATGCTGTATCATATGTAATGGTCTACTCCATTAATAAACTTTCTGTAATGTGAAAATGTTGTTGTGTTTTATTATTATGTTCTCTCCACTAACCAACTTATGCCATAAATTTGGAAATTAAATTTTATGTACAGTATATAGTGGACAGGACATCATAATGAGAGAAACCCGCACTAAAAATCCAGATGGCGCTGGGGGTCTGACTGGATTATTTTTGTTTGTGATTACACCATTTGGGTGTTTTGAGGGCTTTAGTGATTTAAGAGGTTTATTATCTATGACACATAGTTGTGTAGCATATTTTTACTAGATTCATAATATGATGGTTATATACTCATTAATGCAGTGAATATATAATAATTAACATAATTTGATACATAAATATCAGCTTACTGACCTAGAAATTTACTTTCATTCTAATGTGGTGTAATAGGCTGGGCGAAATGTTTAATACTCATTGAAGTATTGTATTGGCTTCCTTTTTAGTTACTAACAAATACGTGTTTCAGTAGATAATTGGCTGAACAAATGGTATTATATTTTTTAGTTTGAAGCATTTGGCGTTTGAATGTCTACGCATGCGCAGACTACAACTCAATATCCCATGCGCTTATAGGTTACCAATTTAATAATCCACTCTCAAATCGGGCAGATAAATAGGTTACCGGCTATATTTCTTATTAGACCAGTGACAGGAAATCAATCAATGTGTATCAGAATGTCATTGAACACAGTGGCAGCAAATTATGTACGTGGAGATGCAGGAAATTCGAAAAAGATGAGACAAAAAAACTGACAACACTGCCTCTTTCAAGGTCGAGGGTTTCGGTGACCATCTGACCACGGCGTGATAAACATATACAGTGTTGCCACGGTCTTCTTTTGTTCGCACCATTGGGCTAGTTTGGGAGCGTAGATTTGTGAGATTGAAGGAAGGACATTTCTCGAAAAGGGGCTCCATTCCTAACGCTATTCTTGATTTACAGTGTGATGGGGTTGATAGCCTCTGAAGTACTATCCTAACTAACTAAAATTGAGGAAAGCGGAATTGGGCTGGTTCTATATATTATTCAAGTTGTAGAGGTGTCGAGATAGCCTATCGAGTGTCGAGTAGCTAGGCTACATTTCATACAAATGTTCATCATGGCTTTCTCTTGGTTGTATATCCCCCACGATGCTTAGCTCGTCGTCGTCGTGTGGGGGCCTCCGAGTTGGCTGGTGGAGCGCTCAGAGTTAGTTGTTGCACTCCACGCGCCAACTCCAACTAATTATGCTAGGCACTTTCTTCCTTCACCTATTTTAGTTTTTCTCCTTTTCTTCTCCACCAGTGGGGGTCTGGTTCTTCCCTCGAGGATAAATACTCGCTAAACTTTGAGCACTTCTGCACCTGATAGGCGCCTGTGAACTCCACGCTAGTAACCTCCGGGTTGTTAGAGGCTATATTACGGGAGATCGTAAGGTCGCCCAGGAGGAACCGCCGTCCTATGGTCGCCAAGGAAGAACCGCCGGTCCTTTCTCGGTACGTGCGAACGCGACTATTGGCGTTTATGGTTGAATTGACTGGTGCTTTGGTGGTTAGGTGGTTCCTTTTCACTCTTTTGATGTGGAGGCAACATAACCCCTACTCAGCTTCGCATCTGGGCAGTGCTATGGTATTCCGGCTGGTGGTGCTATCGCAGTTGGTCACTGACTCACACGTATGCACTTTGAGTGTAGAGTTAATATGTGCAGTGATATCGCGAGTAAAGCCAACTACCTATATGGGCCCACTCACCATATACTCGATGTCATGGTTACTGTTGGTCATGGGGGTCTGGCCCTGCCCTCTAGTCCATGTTGCTAAATTGGGCCGTTTTCTCTTCATATGGTGATATCTTAATGTAATACAACTAGTGTTCTCATGGCTGACACTTCTCTCCTCAGTCCTCATGTGGCTCGCAGTCTCCCACATGAGGACCGGGCTAATGGCTGCACCTCTGGCACATCGACTGATTTGGTTGACGACCATAGCGTTCACCCTGGACTTCCCTCAGACTCTCTCCCTGCTGACGGGCCTTCCATATCTACCTCAGATCTGGTAGATAAGGGGGATCTCCCTTCTCTTGACACACCGTTCCTTCCGAAGTCCCTTTCTGCGGATATACTTACATTTGAACCGTATGCTCCTCTCATTACTGGGGCTAATAAGTCCCTGGCATCACAAACCCCTGCTGACATTCCCATTGCTTCTCCTGAGATTATACCAACTCCTAGTCACTCCGACATCTTCCTCACGCACACCCAGGTCTCGCCATCGTCCTAAATATTCTAAACCTTCGGCCAGTACTCTCCAGGACATGTTTGCTCCGGCACGATGGCCGCGGTTTTTCACTGTAGCGCATGAGCCTCTCGATGACTTCAAACTGTACACAAATCTTCAAGACTGGGTGGGGGCCGTGAGTGTCCACACAGCGTCGGACACCTCGCGATTGGTGGAGGTGACGAGTGAGGCCCAGTCACTTGCAATGCATTCACCTTAGTGCTCCGAGTGACGGCGTCACCGGACAGGCCGACTCTAAACTAAATCAATGCTCAGGTACTATTTCTATTCCACTGGACATCCAGTTCCAGGAACAAGACTTTACTACGTCCGCACCTAGAATTTGCTCCATGTTACAAAGGGTTGATCCTACAGTGGTTAATGTTGACGCTTATATCATCCCTTCGCGCAATAATATACACAGTCGCCCTCCTCTCCGCATCATTAAGGTATACTTCGATAGACATGAACTACCTCCAACTATCAATTTTGCTGGTCGGTTACTGCAGGTACGACCTTACGCCAGACGTCCTAGACAATGCATGAATTGCTGGAGATTCGGCCATCCCTCGAGATTTTGTAGGTCCTCCGTGGCGTGCCGTCGCTGTGGGTCTGCACATTGCGAGGACAGTTGTACCCACTCTGCCTCGGACTTGAGGTGCGCTAACTGCGGTGAAGATCATGCTGCAAATGACAAATCTTGCTCTCATCATGCATTCCAGTTAGAACTCTTACATCTTCAATCCACCAAGGGACTATCGTACCGTGTTGCGGTTCGTCATCTTCGCGATCAGGGATTGGCCCCACGGCGTAGGTATGCTGCGGTGGTGCGCTCTCCCATCTCGGCACCGCGTCCTCAGCCGGAACGACTTCTCCCTCTGCTACCTCAGGTACTCCTACAGTGTCACCACCTGCTCCTGCCCCTGACGTTCCTACTTCCAATCAGTTTGACACTCTTCTGGATGACATGGATATGTCGCAAACCGCTAATCACTCCCGTACTTCTGGTTCCTCTTCTCCTCGACTAACCCAACATTCCCATTCTCCCAGTGCAGTGCACTCCGCCGTCCGCCCTGCTCATACCTTCTCTAATAAACCTACGATCACTGGAAAACGCCGACTCTCTGACAAGACTAAGTTACTCACTTCTTGTCGCCCTCCCTCCACCTCTAAGTTGACGTCTAGTAAGAAATTGATTAAAGAGAAAGCTTCACTGTTCCAACTTGCCGGTCCACCTCCGGTTGCCCTGACGGAACAGTTGGATGTGATGGAGGCTACGGTTGCGGAATTTGATTGTCGCAGTCCTGCCGCTTCTGTCTGGGCGCTTCCGCATCGTGACACCGAGTGTGGGTGTCACACGTGTGGCAAGGCTTTCCTCTTAGGACTAAAAAATTCGCCCATTGCAGAGCTAACTGCGCACCTCCCCTCCTTCCTCCACCGTAAACACCCCCCCCCCCCCCGGTTGCCTGTGTATGTGTTGAGCACATGGCTAGGCTTCAACCTGAGGAGTTGATGGCGCACTTCAAGGACAAATTTGATCTAATGATGTCTGATCTCGTCCAATATGAACTCTCGGGGTCTCAATGTATTGTTCATCATGCTCAGAGTAATATGACCCACCACAAATGTGATCGTGACCCTAGCTTATCCCCCACGTCTGACCGGAAACCTTCCAAATCTTCCCACGTTGCAGTCCCCTCCCCTAACTTGCCCCCTCACGCCACGCTGACCGATTCGACGATGGAATCCTCTTATGCTGCCAATGGTGTCAATGTGATGGGCTCCCCTACTGACTTGCCTTGCACCGCCTTTGCTGCTCAACAGTGCTCCTCCACTCTCCCTGCCGGCGAATGTGGATGCTCGGCATGTTTCACGAACTATATGGCTGCTCACATGCAGTCTTCGGATCCTGTCACCATTACTCAACAGGTTACTCAATTTTTGTCCACTCGCACGCCTCCTGATGATGTAACGGATCATAGCCCCGAGTGTTTGTGCGTTGCTCATCTTCGCGGCCGCGTGGCGGATCCTGACACGCTCCTCTCCAAACTTCGTTTGCAATTCTCTGTTCTTCAATCTAATTTCCCTTCCACCGTTACCAGTTCCGCCTCAGCTCTCAATCCTTCTACCCACCATAGGACCCCTCCTCCTACTCCACCCTCCCTTTCCCCTGTCAGAGGCAAACAACTGCCCTCTATTGTACCAAAAGATAAACGTTACCTTGCCTCTGTGAGGAGGTCTCAAAATCACGATAAGCTGACAGTACTCACCCCCGATAATGCTCAATAACATTATCCAGTGGAATCTAAATGGCTATCGGGCGAGCTGCAAAGACTACTCCGACTCAACTCTCCGATGTGTATCTGTTTACAGCACATTGGTAATTACATCTCTCCACTTAAAGATTACCAAGTGGCAGCAGTTTCCCCGACCGCTGCTTCACATCTTCGTACTGCTATACTTGTCCATTATACTATTACTTACACTGTACTACCTTTATCGTTCACCCCCTTCCAGTCAGTTGCGATTACTGTATCTTTGCCTACTCTTCGTTTTCTAACCATCTGTTCTTCGTACAATCAACCGTCCTGCGGATATTCCACTTCTTCTTTACAATTTCTAATGGACCAATTAACTCCCCCGTTCCTGATTCTTGGGGACTTTAATGCGCATTCCCCGATCTGGGGTTGCCCTTCCACTGACACTCCTGGCCGCCATATTGAGTCTATTATTAGTCTGACTTCTTTATGTTGCCTAATTCTCGGAGTCCCCACTTACCGATCTCATGTACATGATACGTATTCTGCCATTGATATCTCGCTTGCCTCCGCATCCGTGGCCTCTCACTATGAGTGGTCATTAGTGGATGATCGCTTCTCCAGTGACCACCATCCGATTCTTCTCACCTGCATTGACCAATCCACTAGCTCACAACTTCCTCGTTATAACTTGTCTAAAGCTGACTGGGTGTCTTTCAAATGCGAATCTGCCAGGATCAATGTTTTCTCTCCGCTCTCGTCACCTTCTGCAAACTACCTTTATTTTCTCAACTTTTTGCATTCTGTTGCTGTGGCTCACATCCCACTCACCTCTTCTTTTGTGCATGCCCGTCAGGTTCCTTGGTGGTCCCATGCGCTGGCCCTCTTAATAAAGTTTAAACACCGCTTGGAGAGGCTTCTTAAGGTGCTGTTAACACGCTTCAGGTCATTGCGGGTCACTCTCTCGGGTGCTCCCACGTCGTCCCAGTATCTTAATATTATTAACGCCGTCTTAATCAAGACTTCGCTCAAAACATTCTATAATAGGGTCTGCGCTTTTACCAAACGAGCCATCCTCCACAGCAAACTGCTACATCTCTGATTTCACTTCCCGCACACCAATTTCCACCCTCTGGTCAAAATTTCGCACTATTAGTGGCAGGCGTTCCCGGCCCCCCATTTCGCCTTTGCAGGAGCCAACCACTGGGGAACTCAAACTGGATCTGACCGATATTGCTAAAATACACGCCGATCACTTTGCCCTCGTCAGCTCCAATCACTCGCTGTCAACATCTTTCGCCCGCCACAAGAAACTTACCGAGTCGCGCCCCCTCAATTTTTATGGCGGGGATTCGCATCCTTACAATGCCCCTTTTACTCTGCCTGAATTCGAATTTGCTTTAGGCAACTGTTCGGACTCTACACCTGGTCCGGATGGAATTTCATATGCTCTACTTCGTCATCTTCATCAGAGAGCTATATTGTTTCTTCTCCAGTTGTATAATCAATTTTGGACTGAAGATTTTCTTCCACAAGATTGGCGACATGCATACACTGTCCCTGTTCCTAAACCGGGAAAAGATCTTGGTATCCCCACCAACTATCGTCCTATTGTCCTTACTTCCTGCCTTTGCAAAATAATGGAGAAGATGGTGAACCCTAGGCTATTACATTTTGCGACCAAGAACGGCCTATTGTCTCCCTTCCAGAATGGTTCTAGACCTGCACATTCTACACTTCATTCCCTTACGCGACTGGAACACCAAATCCGTCGGGGCTTCTCGCGGCGTCAGCCTACTGTGGCGGTGTTCTTTGATATTGCCAAAGCATTTGACACGACGTGGAGGTATAGGATATTGGCGATATTACATGCCGCTGGTATGAGTGGCCCTTTGCCGAAATTCTTAACCCTCCAGCCCCGGCTACGCATTACATAAATATTCCCCGAAACCCGGGTGTTTTGGCTGAAAAACGTCTAGGCTAGGCTACCGTATATTTGTTATTCTGACTACTTCCGCATTCCCACGCATCCCCAAGCATAGCTGTGTTATTTACCTGTAGAATGGCGTTAAGTAGAGCTCTCTAAGTCAACTGGTTGAGTTGTGATGATGATTTCATTGGAGATAACTTTATGGCAAAAACAGCCACTTTACACTACTTTTCGATACTTAACAACAACATACAGGCACACACGAACAAGCGACGCTCTCCTTCTTGTGGCCGGAGATGCGGGGCGTCGGTCCAGCCGGCTGTTGTTTACATGCGTCGGACCGACGCCTCGCACACCAAGCTCACAGGCTTTGAGCTCATGGGTGTTTAAGAGCCCTTCCGGGCAGCTCGTGTATGCTTTTTTATGGGCGTTCAAAAGCCCTTCCGGGAACAGAGGGTTAATTAATATCTTATCGAATCGTACTTTCCAAGTCAAAATCAATGGTATGCTCTCCTCTATCAGGCCGCTTTCCATCGGCCTGTCTCAAGGATGTTCCCTCAGCAGCATCTTATTCATAATGGTGCTTGATGGTGTCACAGGTTGTCTCCCATGTGGGGTATCCCATAGTCTGTATGTTGACGACTTTGCAATCTATTACACCTCCGCTAATCTGGCTCACATACAACGTCGTCTGGGAATTGCGCTCGACAATATTAATCGCTGGGCTGCTTCCACCGGGTTCCATTTCTCCACAGAAAACTAAGGCCATGATTTTTCATCACGATGCTCGTGTTCTTGGTGGTCAGTCTTTATTTAACCTTACGTATGGGGACTAAAGACATACACTCATTTCCTACGGTCAAATTACTTGGGTTAATCTTTGACATTCATCTCAACTGGAAAGCACATATAAAGGACTTGAAAGCACGTTGCCTAGGGCGTTTCAATGTAATTAAGGCGGTTGCGCGTGTTCACTGGGGGGCCGACCGGATAACATTACTAAAACTTTACAACTCTATAATTTTATCGATCCTTGATTATGGTTGTCCTATCTATGGGACCGCGTCCCCTACTCTTCTCGCCACGCTTAACCCTGTCCATCATTTGGGTGTTCGTATAATTTCGGGGGCATTCCGTTCCTCACGCATATGTAACCTTCTCGCCGAGGCTGGCGCGTTGCCCCTTCCTCTACACTGTCGACTGGTCATGATGCGTTATGCTACCCGTCTTATGTCTGACCCTATTCTTACCGACCTCTCATGAAACCTGTGACCCTACTTTTTCCACTCATGCTACTTTCCCCGATATGTCCTGCCAACTGTTTGAGTCGTATAATGTTCCATTACCCTCACCGCCACAGGCCCGGAATGATTTCACGCCGTGGTGCATTCGGTGCTCTAATGTGTGTCTCCTCCTTGCTGACACGCCTCTGTCGTTACCCCCCTATGCTCGACACACAGTGGCCCTCGGCCACCTAATGGGACATACTCCAGCCACGTTTATTTACACGGATGGATCCAAAGATGACTCCTCTGTGGGATATGCTGTGGTATCGGAGTATGGCATTCGACAGCATGCCCTTCATCGGTGCTCATCCATCTTTACTGCTGAGCTTCAGGCCATACAGTGTGCCCTCGATATGGTATTTACTTTCCCCGATAATGTCCCTCAAATAGTCATTTGTAGTGACTCTCTGAGTGCTCTTCAAGCCGTACAAACATTTGCGCCCAAAGAATCTCTCGTTTGCGACGTCATCCGCACACTCCATGACTTACCGACGTTGGGCCGTAAAATTACCCTGTGTTGGGTTCCGGCACATATCAGGATCCAGGGGAATGAGAGAACTGATTCCTTAGCAAAGCGTGCATGTAGGGGCACTCCCTCCAATGTTATCCTGCGTCCAACTGATATATTCCCTGTTCTCCGTGAGCGTGTTTGGGCGGACTGGCAGAGGGAATGGACAAACATTGATACTACCAACCACCTCTGCAGTATACTAGCCGGTGTACACCCTTGGCCATCCTCCATTGATCTGTCTCGGGCGAATCAGGTCATCCTGACGCGCCTACGTATTGGGCACACACGTTACACGCATGGACATTTAATGACAACGCCTCAGACTCCGCCCCCATTTTGTGTTACTTGTCAAACGCCAGTCACCGTCCGTCATATCCTTTGTGAGTGCCCTCGGTATGATTTTGAGCGCCGGCTTTACTTACGCACCGCATCTCTCCGCGTCCTTGCTCCTTCACCATCTTTTGACTTTTCCCCCATATGACGTTTCTTGATTGCAATACACCTATTTGACGAACTTTAATTATATTTTTTTTCATGCATTTCTGATGCTATATTTCACCTATCGAGTCTGTCCTTTAGTTACCTGTATCTAATTTGCCTCCTGATGTACGAGTCTCACTATTGTCATTAGTAATATCTGTTCTGCAGATTACCCAGCCTTATGTGGGCTGCAGCCCAGTAGGCTGTTGAAAAATAGCTCATTCTCTCTTGGCTGTACGGTATATACTATACATGTATGGTAGCCTATGTTGCGGTTACTGAATAATCAAGTGATTGCTTGTGAGGGGGGATTGGGACATTGATGCAGATTTGATGAGTGCATGATTGTGATAATCATGTATGTTGTTATTTCATTAATATTTAGATGATCTAACACTACTCATATATATGGGCCTAGGCCTAGTGATATTTGGGAAACTCATAGTATGCACGCATGGCTGTTAAAGATAAACATAAAATAAAATGTGATGATACTGGGCCTAAAAATTGGTCAAAATTCAAAAATTCATATACCGTTGGAATCGTAATGACAAGACGAATTCATATATACCCATGAAAACTCGAAATTCGAAAGTCGCCCGCCAAGTGCAAAAAATTTCCTGGAAAAAAATAATTTTGATTCTGGCCGAATGGCTGGTCGAAATTGCAATCTACGACTATGTATAGAAGCTGCTCGTCGAGAAAAATCGAATGGCACCAAGTAGAATTCCCTAGGACTTATAGTTTGGGCTACGGAGAACTTTAAAGTCCAAAAACTGGTCATTTGGGCCCTTCTGGGAGGGCAAGTCAAATACGAAATTCTAAACTAATGGTCCGATTTCAATTCTGTTTGCGTCATTCGATTCAGCGTGTCAAACTGTACTTTATGTATAAATTTGAACAAAATCCGTACATAGATAACTCGTCTATGGAGTTTTTAAACTTTAAAATAGGCCTATTGGGGCTAAAAATTGGTCAACATTAAAAAAATCATATACCGTTGGAATCGTAATGACAAGACGAATCCATATACTGTACAGTAAACAATATGTGAAATACTGTGATTTTGCTATTTTGACATGTAAAATACGGCGCGTTATAACGTCATTCGTGTTCAGAATTGGCTGTGGCTTCAATTCTAATTTTGATTATTTTATTATTAATAGCATAGTGATTAAAACCATTACTGCAACAATTTGTGACTATAAATGAAAGCTATAGTCATCTAACAGTCTTTGAATAATTATAGAGGATAATATAATGCCGTAATAATGTGCAAACAAGAATTTAAATGTATGTCATCCGCCCCAGACCGAACACCGTCCCTCCCGCCCGGCCATGTGGGCTTACTGACTATTCCGCCCTCAGACCATTCCGACTAGAAGATCCCGCCCGCTTAGCTAGGTCCTTCCCGCCCGAATGTTGTGGGCGGGAAGAGCCAAACATTAATCCTTCCTTGTCTGATTCCGCCTTCTAAGATTAGACCGTCCCGCCCGTTTGTAAGGTTCGCGTATACCTTAAACTGTGCTTGCCTAAATGTGCAATGAAGAAACCTGTAGCCTTGACATTTGTTATTGTATCTAACCTTTTGTATATATATATATATAACGATCAGACTAAAACACTCCCATTAATAGGAAAAATCACAACCAATTAATTTGCCAATTGTCCATTTTCAGCCGATAGTGATTAGCATATTTCCCATGTTTATAGAAATCAGTTACTTTGCAAATAGAGTAGCGAATAATGGAGTGATCATGAAAATGTGACATTACCCCTTGAGGTTTATGTCACCTTTTTATTAATTCCGGCTGTCATTAGACGATCTCATACAGCCTAGGAAGGATTTGTGATAGTTTAAATGCTTAAGACTGTCTCGAATAACCTTCCCAATCTGAATCAAATTTCCTCATAATAGACAAAATATATAATGCAATCACGAATTTCAAGGTTACAGGCTTTTGCATCGCACATTTAGGCAAGATCAGCTGAGGTTGTATGAACCATACAAATTGTCTAATCTTGGAGGGCGGAATCAGCCAAGGAAAGATTGATTGCTTGGCTCTTCCCGCCCACAACATTCGGGCGGGAAGGACATAGCTAAGCGGGCGGGATCTTCTAGTCGGAATGGTCTGAGGGCGGGAAAGACCTGCTCCCGGCCATGTGTGGCTGTGTGCGACTGTGCGCGCATTGCGCGGCCTTTTAAGCATGGCGTCGGTCTGTGGCTCTTGTCCGAGGTTTTGTGATTTTAAAGCGACAAATTCCGGCCTAAGACGAAAGTGAGAATGTCTAGCTTTGGACCAATGACGTGTGAGTATGTGAAGGTTGTTTTAACCATAGTAAGAGTTTGGACATGTCTAATTATTTAGGCTAAATATGACTGGGGAATTCTCATCAAACGGCCTCCCGCTGGAGCCTCGAATTCCTCTTGTACTTTTGTGGCATGAATTTATTGTGAATGTACAGTTGCCAGCACATGAGTTATATCAGCCTTGCGTGGATGGATTTTTCATTAACTGCTTTTGTAATGTCGAGTGATAATAGGCTAGTGCAGTGCATAATTTGGATGCAGTATTATTAGATATCCTATAGGCCTAGTCCTAGGCTAGGCGGTCAATATACAGGAGACGCAACAATATAGGTAGCAAATTTATAATGGTAGTTTTGGGTTCCTATTATCATATGCTTCATTTCTATATACTTTTTATCCCCGGGAAAAAAAAACCAATTTTGTTTGTTTTTTTATTGGATTTTTTTTAGGCCTATTTGTTTTATTAACCTAACCTAACCTAACCTAAATGTATTTGGGGGCTATTAGGTAAGGTTAGGTTAGGTTTTTTTGGGGTAAGATTTTACGGTTTGACAGTTACAAGCCCCATCGATGTTTGTGTAGCCTATAGGTATATTATATAGGCCTAATAGTCTTCAGTCCTATTTATGTCCTTCCCGTCGCAAATGTATTAGAAGGGAGATATAGGGTAAAACACAGAGTCTTGTCTGCATAATGACAAGTCCTGTTTTACAGGATTTCTGCTTTATAGATTTTTTTTTTTCCCTCCTACCTTACTCGGGGGACCTTACAGTTGCGCGATCCAGTGCTGCTTTGGTAATTGCGTACATTTTAGGTTAGTTTCTATCCACGTATTACTTTATTTATTAATTTATTAGGGAAAATAGGGACCAATAGACTCGCCATATTTTTCTCATTATAGTCCGCATGGAGGAATTTCGTAATCGACACTTGAAAAAACCCGATTACACCGAAAAATAACACGAAAATAATGTCCCGAACGTAAACAAAGCATTGCACCCAATGAATCCTTCGACCTGGGTCCTCTTCTTCTTGTTTTGAAAGATGCGGTGAGTGCGATTCACCCAATAAATGGCTTGAACGTTACTCACAAAAACTATATTATATTATATTAGGGTTAGGTTAGGTTAATCTAATCTAATCTAATATAATATAATATAATATTGGTAAATTTCTATAATTGCACCTATACGAGCTAAACAAATTATTATTGTATTTAACAGGAAGGTACAACGAGGTAAGTGATGTTGTATAGGTGGCAATATGCGGAAATGGATTATACGGGCATTCCGCCCCCCTCTGACAAAAGTATCAATCTAGATGTGACACAGATTTACAATGTTTCAGAGAGACATTAGCCTAACCTAACAACCTTACCTAACCTAACCTAGTATTATGGGTGGGGGCTGCTGCCCCCACACTCCCGCTGGTTGGGTAAAACGGTAGAAATTCAGTTGGGGTGGAGTGAATAACCGTAGATTTTTGTAAGGGGGTAAGAGGGGGGCAGAATGCCATTATAATCCATTTCCGCATATTGCCACCTATACCACATCACTTACCTCGTCGTACCTTCCTGTTAAATAGAATAATAATTTGTTTAGCTCGTATAGGTGCAATTATAGAATAATACCATAATATTTGTACATTTTGGAAGCGTGCATGGCCTCCCCACAATTTTCCTTACCTACTGTAAAAGCGCGATTCACCCAATAAATGGCACCATTTGACGGAGTATCTTCAGATTTAATGAATAATGGGTAAGTTAATGCAAATCCTCCACTCAAACCATGATAAACAACAATTAAACACTATATTCCCTGGAAAAAATATAAAGAAACTTGGTAAATAAGGCGGCTTTAGCTGTCTTGAATGTTACCAGGTTAGGTTTCTTAGTTAGGTAAAACAACACTGTTACGGGTGTCAATCCATAAAATGTGAATTGTGTTATCATTATGGTTTATTATTTTGTTATCATTATAGCGCGACGGAGCGGCGAGCTCTAGGGGGCAGGGTGTCAATCCACAAAATATGAATTGTGGGTCAATATTTACGAGTCACACCACAGCTGGGATCTCATTTCTAATGGTAGTTTTGGGTTCCTATCATTCTATGCTTCATTGCTATAGCCTATACTTTTTATCCACCGGAATTTTTTTTTTTTTATTTTTTTTAAGCATTAGGCCTAACCTAACCAAAAAACCTAACCTAACCTAACCTAATAGCCCCCAAATACATTTAGGTTAGGTTAGGTTAGCCTAATGCTAAAAAAAAAAAAAAAAAAATCCGGATAAAAAGTATATAGGCCTAGCAATGAAGCATAGAATGATAGGAACCCAAAACTACCATTAGAAATGAGATCCCAGCTGTGGTGTGACTCGTAAATATTGACCGAATTGTGTTATCATTATGGTTTATTATTTTGTTATCATTAAAGCGCGATAGGCGATAGGTCCGGGGGCATGCCCCCCATGATTTTTTTTTGAGAATTTAGGTGTCTAAAACAGTATTTCCTGCAATCTAAAAGCAATCAAGATGGAAAGTATGGAGACCAAAATTATGTCAATTTACCTTTTTTGTTTCTTTAAAAAAAAGGGTTGGGGGAGTTTCTGGCATCATTATACAAAAAGTTCATTTGCATTATCACTCAAAAAAATTGCATCGTTTGACACCCTGATTCACTGTATAATGAGTCAGGGTGTCAAACGACGCCAAAAAATCATGGGGGGCATGCCCCCGGACCCCCCTAGAGCTCGCGCCTTCGCCGCTCTTTGATATTATCAAAGAAAAAATGCCAAAAAAACAAAAACACAAATTCTAAAACTTGTGACTGTCACACCGTATCAATTTACCTTTTTTTGGTTAGGTTAATGACCAAAAAAAAAAAAAATCCAAGATTTTTGTTGTTTTTTCCCCTGGGGATAAAAAGTATATAGAAATGAAGCATATGATGATAGGAACCCAAAACTATCATTAGAAATGTGCTACCTATATTGTTGCGTCTCCTGTATATTAACCGGCTAGGCTAGGCCTATGCTGCTCCAGATGAGGGTAGCATTGAAGACAGCTAGAGCCGCCATATTTACCACGTTTTCTTTATTTTTTTATTTTCAAGGAATATAGCCTAGGCTAGGCCTAGTGTTAAATTTTTGCTTTTTATGGTTTGAGTGGAGGATTTGCATTAACTTACCCATTATTCATTAATCTGAAGATACAGCATCAAATGATGCCATTTATTGGGTGAATCTCGCTTTTACAGTAGGTAAGGGAAATTGTGGGGTAAATTGGACACGATGGGTTGACCCTAACGGGGCGCTGCCCCCCCTTGACTTGTCATCCTCATAGCCTATATGTTGATCTGTAAGGGGGAAAGTACAGGTTGCCAGTATTTAGTTTGGTACGATTTTAGTTACTGGACACCTATTTGACAGGTACCACCGAGGATTTAATACATAAGAACATAAGAAAATGGGAGTCTGCAGAAATCCGATTGGCCTAAGCAAGGCAGATCCCTGTCCCACACAACCCCAATTCAATTACAAGCCCAATTATAGGCTCAACACACTAATACCCTGAGGATCATCTTACCAGCTTCATACGAAATACATATTTTTTTCGGTTTCCACGCATCCAACACCAAGCTACACCTTTTTCTCACCCTCAACCCTGTCCTGTATCCCACGCCCTATAATGCAAGTTTTTATAATAAAAATTGACCCAACAACTGGTTATAAGCTTAGCCATTTTAAGTCGACCGGGAAGTCACTCCGAGCGTAAAGTAAACAAAACGACGCTACTTCCATGAACGCAACCGAGTTGTCTTTATATTTCGTCTCATATTATCATTATGAAAGTGTCTCCATTGCTTTTTTAGTGTTTCGTACACCAGAAAAGGGCGTAGCTTGGTGTTGGATGCGTGGAAACCGAAAAAAATTATGTATTAAATCGTTGGCGTTACCTGTCAAATAGGTGTCCAGTAACTAAAATCGTACCTTTAGTTTTTGCGAATAGCCTAACGCTCGAGCCATTTATTAGGTGAATCGCGCTCGCCCCATCGTTCAAAACAAGAAGAAGAAGGATTCATTAGACGCAATGCTTTGTTTACGGCCAGGACTTATTATTTTGGTGTTACTTCTCGGTGTAGCCTAATCGGGTTTTGGTCAATATTTAAGAGACGCAACAATATAGGTAGGCCTAACACATTTCTAATGGTACCAGTAGTTTTGGGTTCCTATCATCATATGCTTCATTATTATAACTAATGGAAGTGAGGTATACCTGTATGCGGACGACACTAAGCTGTATAGAAGAGTGAGGAGTAAGGAAGATGTGGGTTTGCTTCAAGGAGATGTGGAGGGCATGAAGGGATGGTCTGAGCATTGGTTAATGCCTTTTCATCCAAAAAAATGCAAGTACATGCGGATTGGGACAAGCAAGATAGACAAGGTAGGATACAGTATGTATGAAGCGATGGAGGAAGTGAATGCAGAAAAGGATATAGGAGTAGTGATAGACAATAAGTTAAATTTCTCGGAACATTTAGCGGAAAAGATAAACAAAGCCAATAGAATTGTAGGGCTGATAAGGAGGACATTTGTGTCACTTGACGAAGAAATCTTCAGGAATCTCTATACAGCGCTGGTTAGGCCGCACCTGGAATATGCGAACCAGGTGTGGGCTCCATATATGGTAAAGGATATAGAAGCAGTGGAGAAAGTGCAGAGGAGAGCTAGCAAGCTAGTACCAACGTTGAAGAACGCAGGCTATGCGCAGAGGTTGAGGACACAGGCTTCCGACAATGGCATATAGGAGAAAGAGAGGGGATATGATAAAAACTTTTAAGATAGTGTCAGGAAAGTATGATGAGGATGTGTGTGAAGGTATCTTCTTGATGCGGGAGGGAACAAGAACGAGAGGACACTCTAAGACAATTTACAAAGAAAGAAATAGGCTTGAGAAGGCAAAGAACTCATTTTGTGATAGTGGTAAATGAGTGGAACGCACTGCCCCAGTATGTAGTCGATTCCGAATCAATAAGGGAGTTTGAAAGTAATCTTGAGGATCTACTGTAAGAATTGCTTTATAATTTTTATCCCCGGGGAAAAAACAAAAATCTTGGGATTTTTCATTTTTTTCTTGGGATATTTTTTTTTTTCATTAACCTAACCAAAAAACCTAACCTAACCTAAATGTATATGGCCCTATGGGGGATATTAGGGGAAGGATGTAGTTACCGGGTGTACCACTACCGACATACAACATAAATCATCTAGGCCTATAAATACTTACCGGTATAATAAAATAAAAACTTAGAAATCTATACTACTAGGTTTGGTTAGGGTAATGTATTTTTGTATCCGAAGGCAGTCAAAATAGACGGGAACATGATGGGGTACACCCGGTAACTACATTCTTGCCGATATTAGCTTAGGTTAGGTTAATGACGGAAAAAAAACAAAAAATGAAAATTCCCAAGAATTTGTTTCTCCCCCCGAGGATAAAAATTATATAACAATGAAGCATATGATGATAGGAACCCAAAACTGATATTAGAAATTTGTTACCTATATTGTTGTGTCTCTTAAATATTGACCCGGGTTTTTTCAAGTGTCGATAACAAAATTCCTCCATGCGGACTACAATGAGAAAAATACGGCGAATCTATAGGTCCCTATTTGGCAAGAATGTACAGTCGACCCTCAATTTAATGGACTAATAGGGGGGAGACGGTGTCCGTAGCTGGAAAATTGCCTTCTGACTGCTGATTTAGCCCTAATATGCCTCGAAAATGAAGATTTTTAACTTTCCGGGTGTTTTTATGTCTTTCCTTACATATTGCACATAAAAATTATTTTTTTTTTAATAAAAAATTTCTTTCATTACCGAGATAAACAAATAAAAAGCATAGAAATACAGGAGTTTGCCGGGAAACTGGAGCGCTGCACCAGCCAACTACCGGACTTTTTTTCGAGCAACGGACTTTGTCCGTTGATAGACAAGGTAAGATACAGTATGTATGAAGCGATGGAGGAAGTGAATGCAGAAAAGGATATTGGAGTAGTGATAGACAATAAGTTAAATTTCGCAGAACATTTAGCGGAAAAGATAAACAAAGCCAATAGAATTGTAGGACTGATAAGGAGGACATTTGTGTCACTTGACGAAGAAATATTCAGGAATCTCTATACAGCGCTGGTTAGGCCGCACCTGGAATATGCGAACCAGGTGTGGGCTCCATATATAAACATAAGAACATAAGAAAATGGGAGTCTGCAGAAAGCCGATTGGCCCAAGCAAGGCAGATCCCTGTCCCACACAACCCCAATTACAAAGCCCAATTATAGGCTCAACACTCTAATACCCTGAGGATCATCTTACCAAAACGGTTAGAGATTAACGCAGGATTACGGGGGTCTGCAGAGCGCTGATTGGCCCAACCCTGCTGATCCCCCTCCACACCCAACCCTTCTCGTCCATATGCTTATCCAATTTTATCTTAAGCTCCCTATCGTTTTTAATCCCACTATAGCACTTGGTAGTCCATTCCACCCATCTACAACTCTGTTACCAAACAGGAACTGGTAAAGGATATAGAAGCAGTGGAGAAAGTGCAGAGGAGAGAAACAAGGCAAACAGGATTCTCGGGTTCATCTCAAGGAGTGTGAGTAACAGAACTGCTGATGTTATCTTAAAACTTTACTTGTCATTAGTGAGACCCCATATGGATTATGCTGTTCAATTTTGGTGTCCTTATTACAGAATGGACATAGATTCATTGGAGAGAGTACAACGTAGAATGACAAAAATGATCCATAATATTAGAAATCTTCCGTATAAAGAAAGGTTGAAGAAATTAGGCTTACATTCGTTAGAGAGACGCAGAGTTAGAGGGGAAATGATAGAGGTGTTCAAGTGGGTTAGTGGGATTAACAAAGGGGACATGACAAATGTACTAAAGCTCAGTGATAGCGAAAGAACTCGTACCAATGGTTTCAAATTAGATAAATTTCGTTTCAGAAAAGATATAGGCAAATATTGGTTTGGTAACAGAGTTGTATATGGGTGGAATGGACTACCAAGTGCTATAGTGGGATTAAAAACGATAGGGAGCTTTAAGATAAAATTGGATAAGCATATGGACGAGAAGGGTTGGGTGTGAAGGGGGATCAGCAGGGTTGGACCAATCAGCACTCTGCAGACCCCCGTAATCCTGCGTTAATCTCTAACCGTTTTGGTAAGATGATCCTCAGGGTATTAGAGTGTTGAGCCTATAATTGGGCTTCGTAATTGGGGTTGTGTGGGACAGGGATCTGCCTTGCTTAGGCCAATCGGCTTTCTGCAGACTCCCATTTTCTTATGTTCTTATGTTCTTATGAGAGCTAGCAAGCTAGTACCAATGTTGAAGAACGCGGGCTATGAGCAGAGGTTGAGGACACTGGGACTTCCGACACTGGCATATAGGAGAAAGAGAGGGGATATGATAGAGACTTTGGGATGGATGTAGAGTTTGGGCGTACGGTTGCCATTGTTTACATATTAAGGGCGATCGCCGCGGTCGCACTTACGTTCCCGTCTATTTCGACGCTATATTTTCTGCTATTTGTATGATGAGGATGTGTGTGAAGGTATCTTCTTGATGCGGGAGGGAACAAGAACGAGAGGACACTCTTAGAAAATTTACAAAGAAAGAAATAGGCTTGAAAAGGCAAAGAACTCATTTTGTGATAGAGTGGTAAATGAGTGGAACGCACTGCCCCAGTATGTAGTCGATTCCAAATCAATAAGGAAGTTTGAAAGTAATCTTGATAAAGCATGGAGAAGACAAGATTTGAAGTTTGATTATAAAGCAAAAATACAGAATAGTAAAAATGTTGCGTCTGCTGCCGCCAACACAGTGAACGACCGCAGTAGTGCAAGTACTGGCACTGAGCTGGATACACAGGCCTAGTTTGCCTTTTTCCAGAGGATCTACCGTAAGAAACTGTAAGTTGCTGGGTCCATTGTCCGGCTACGGACAGAGTCCGTTAAATCCGAAATCCGTTGTATCGGGGTCCGTTAAATCGAGGGTCGACTGTAGTTACCGGGTGTACCGCCCGTCTTGTTTACACTACGCGGACGCTCACCATCATGTTCCCGTCTATTTTGACTGCCTTTGGATACAAAAATACATTACCCTAACCAAACAACCTAACCTAACCTAACCTAGTGTTATAGATTTATAAGTATTTATTTTATTATAAGTACTGTATTTATAGATGATTTATGTTGTATGTCGGTAGTGGTACACCCGGTAACTAAATCCATCCCCCTTATTTTCCCTAATAAATAGTTTCTAATAGTGCGGCGCAAGACATCTTGGTCAATATAAAGACGCCGGACCACAGCAATTTTCAATGATTTATTTGTTTGGATTTGTTATTTATATGGTTTATAAGCTTTCTATAGGCTAATAAAATTTGTTCATGGAAATTAGTATTTACCCATTATCCAAGAATCTAAAAACACGGCCCCCGATAGTGGGAAGGGCAATGAAGAATAGGGAAATTAGGCTAAGGGGTAAAAAGCGTATAAAGCGAATATATTGCATTTGTAAATAAAAGTTTGCATATTTGAAACCCATAAAACCCGATTTTGTGAAAGCCGAGTCAACTTTTGACGAAATTTCACGGGGTGGAGTGGGTAATAGCCTATGTTATCAAAATAGTCAACTTTGAGAAGACATTAGCCTAACCTAATAACCTTACCTAACCTATTCTAGTATTATGGGTGGGGGCTGCCGCCCCCACACCCCATCTGGTTGGGTAAAACTGGTAACAATAGAAATCCAGTTGGGATGGAGTGAGTAATAGCCTACCTCAACTGGATTTCTATCGTTACTAGTTTTACCCAACCAGCGGGGGTGTGGGGGCAGCAGCCCCCACCCATAATACTAGGATAGGTTAGGCTAATGTCTTCTCAAAGTTGACTATTACCCACTCCACCCCGTGAAATCCGAGCCAAGTTTCGTCAAAAGTTGGCCCGAGTTTTCAAAAAATCAGGTTTTATGGGTCTCGAAAATGCACAAACCCGAGCCAATTATTATTTACTAATGCAATACAGTATACGGTATTCGCTTTATACGCGAGTAGGGGACAAAACACTCATTTCGGTACTTATTTATGAGACAACCACACATAGTTTCTCAACATATTAACCCTTCCCGCCCGGGCAGCATTTTAAAAGGACACCGCAGCAGATGGGCAGGATCCCGGGTGTCCTTTTAAAATCTGTAAGCTTGAAAGCCTATTATGCGTGTTTTGAAAGCCGTGCGTCAGACGCATGTAAACAAAGCCTGTCTTTGCGACACCGCACCTCCGAAATCAAGAAGGAGACGTAGGATCAATGTTTTTGTTGTATGGTATGACGAAATTAGTGTCTGCAAAGCTCCGATATTGTCAACATCGTATCGAATCTCTCCACGGAAATCGTCATCACAACTGAACCAGTTGACTTAGAGAGCTCAACTCAACGCCAGTCTATAAATTGGAAACCACAGTACGTTTAGACATGCGTGGGAATTTTCTAGTAGTTAAAATAACAAAGATACGGTAGCCTAGGCGTAGACGTATTTCGGCCATATCGCCCGGGTCTCAAGAACGTCCTTAGGATAGCAAGCCCGTGCCAGAAGGGTTAAGGGTAGAATGTAGAATTCGGGCGTACCGCCAGCCTTGTTTACACTATCCCCCCCCCTCACCCCCCCATGACATATTGTCATCATCTTATATATTGCCAGCAGGGGGCAATTAACCGAAAAAATCGCTTTCAAAATAGACACGAACTTAACCACGGCGATCAACAAATGTAAACTTGACGGCGGCGGCGGACGCTTGCAATCGTGTTCCCGTCTATTTTGAATGCCATTGGATACAATAATATGTTGAAGGGGTGCTTTGGCCGGAAAGAATGTTAAGTGCGGGGGTACCGCCATTCTTGTTTACAGTATGCGTAGTGGCGTCGGACCTTTGCCATCATGTTCCCGTCTATTTTGACTGCCTTTGGATACAATAATATGTTGAGGGGGGGCTTTGCACCCCCCTCACCCCCCCCCCCATGACATATCATCATATATATTGCCAGCAGGGGGCAAATTACCGAAAATATCGCCATCAAAATAGACGCGAACTTAACCACGGCGATCGACAAATGTAAACATGACGGCGGCGGGGGAGGTGTCGGACCTTTGCAATCATGTTCCCGTCTATATTGAATGCCATTGGATACAATAATATGTTGAGGGGGGGGGGCTTTGACCCCCCTATGACATATTGTCATCATCATATGTATTGCCAGCAGGGGGCATATAACCGAAAAAATCGCCGTAAAAATAACGCGAAGTTAACCGCGGAAATCGCCCTATGTAAACATGACGACCATACGCCTGGAAACTACATCCATCCCCATATTAATAATAGTTTCAACCCTCGGTAAAACAATAAAAAAGAAGTGGTTTATACGAATAGAAGGGAGGGGGAGATCAGGGAGGGAAGAAAATGTGAAAGGAGTTGTGACGGAGGAGGAGAACAGGGTCGAGGTGTCACAGGAGACAAAGTTGCAGAGGACTGTTTATTTATGTAAGACAAGAGCTCAAGGTTAATGAGGTGGATATGAGACAGCAGTATTGTGAGTATCTGTGTATTGAAGTAAAATGTGCAAGAGGATCAATTCTAATTGCCTCTATACAGTATATAGAAGCCCAAATAATAGTAGGGAAGAGGATGATAACTACTGAAAGCAATGGAGGAAATAGATAATAGAGAGAACAAGTATAAGATTTTGATTGGAGATTTCAATTTGCCAAGGATCAATTGGGCAAATTGTACTACTCCAGCGGGACAGTGTAGCCTGGAAAACAAGATTATAGAGAAAGTGAGAGATTGTTTTTTAACGCAACATATTACAGAGATGACAAGATATAGAGATGGGACGCAGGGGAGTGTACTTGATTTGATTTTAAGCAATGAGGAGGATATAGTGGAACATGTCAATGTGGATAGCCCTATAGGTCGTAGTGACCATGCCTGTATAAGCTTTAGTTGCAATATTAAAACAGGGATAATAGAAGCAATACAAAAATATACTTGTATGGTAGAGCAGATTATGAGCTGCTGAGACGGTGTTTGGACATTGACTGGGGGGAATACTTGAACGGTGAAGACGCTGAAGGAATGTGGAGGAAAATTAGAGTCAAACTGGAGAATGCTGTATCCAAAAGTGTACCAGTAAGGGAATATAAGGATAAAACAAAATTGAGGAAAAGAACGAACCCAGAATTGCCAATGAAAAGAAAGCTTTGGACATTGATTAGAAGAAAGAAACGATTGTGGGAAAGACTAAAATTGTTAAAAAAGAACAGGGGGTCTAGTATAGAAGCTAAAGAAGTGGATCTGGAACGCAGACAAATAAACAATAAAATAAGGTGGGAGACAAGGAGGGGGGTGAAGGAGACGGAGAGAGAGATTGCTAGAAATGTGAAGGATAATCCAAAAATATTCTGGAAGTACATTCAGGAAAAGTCAACAAGAAGAGTAGGGATCCCAGAGCTGGTAGGGGGGTTGGATGATGGGAGTAGAGCGGAGACTGATAAGGAGAAAGCAGAGGTGCTGGGGAAATACTTTGGGGGGGTACTAACACTGGAGTCGGATGATGCAGTGCCTACTATTCCCATCAAACAGGCACCGGCACTAGAACTAATAGAGTTTTCCCATGCTAGAATAAGAAGGGCTATAGAAAATATTAACAGAAGTAAGTCCCCGGGACCGGATGGGATACACCCAAGAATCATAAAGGAAGGAGGTGAGATGTTAGTAGAGCCATTGAAAATGTTATTTGAGGTATCGTTTAATACAGGACAAATCCCGATGGACTGGAGAGAGGCGAACATAACAGCTATATTTAAGAAGGGAAAGAGAAATGACCCAGGAAATTATAGACCAGTCAGTTTGACAAGTGTTGTGTGTAAACTAATGGAAATGGTAATTAGAGAAGGAATAATGGAGCATATGAAATCAACCCAACTTTTCAGTGGGAGACAGTTCGGATTCTTGCCGGGGAGGTCGACGGTACTACAGCTAATTAACCGTTGGAATCCGGGAGGCCTCATATGAGGCAAAATGCGCGGCTAAAAAGTCGCCGATATAATCATCAGAACTCGGCAACCACGCAACCTAGCGATGGCATCTCAACGGCAGTCTACAGACAAGAAAACGTTCTACAATTTGCAAAAAAAATTGACTGCTCTAGGTGGTCTCAATCAGTAGCTACTGAATTATGAAGTTTGAAAATACCAAACTTCATATAAGGATCCCAAGGGTTAACCCTCCTGGCCCGGGCAGGCTCTCAAAATGACAGTGTGGGCTACCCGGGCGATCTGGCCGAAAAACGTCTAGGCCTAGGCTACCGTATTTTTGTTTAGTTTAACTGCTAGAAATTTCCCACGCATCTATGAATGTAGTGCGGTTTCCAATCTGTAGACTGGCGTTGAGTAGAGCTCCCTATGTCAACTGGTTCAGTTGTGATGACGATTTCAGTGGAGAGCACTTGCAGGCGATGTTAGCAATATGACGATCTTTTCACTACTGAAACAACGACATACAGACATACAATAACAAACGAGTCTTCTCTTTCTTGTTTTCGGAGGTGCGGTGACGTAACGATCGGCTTTGTTTACATGCGTCGGACGCACAGCGTTCAGACCAAGCTGAATAGGCTTTCAAGCTTACAGATTTTAAAATGACAACCGGGCACCTGCCCTTCATTCGTGGTGTCATTTTAAAATGACAACCGGGCCAGAAGGGTTAAGGTGGTAGATGATTGGATGCAAATTCTAGAGGATGGTACTGGTGAATGGAATAGGCTCGGGGTGGAGGGAAATTACAAGTGGGGTACCTCAGGGATCTGTGTTGGGACCACTACTGTTCGTTATATTTATCAACGACTTACCTGAAGTTATAACTAATGGAAGTGAGGTATACCTGTATGCGGATGACACTAAGCTGTATAGAAGAGTGAGGAGTAAGGAAGATGTGGGTTTGCTTTAAGGAGATGTGGAGGGCATGAAGGGATGGTCTGAGCATTGGTTAATGCCTTTTCATCCAAAAAAATGCAAGTACATGCGGATTGGGACAAGCAAGATAGACAAGGTAGGATACAGTATGTATGAAGCGATGGAGGAAGTGAATGCAGAAAAGGATATAGGAGTAGTGATAGACAATAAGTTAAATTTCTCAGAACATTTAGTGGAAAAGATATACAAAGCCAATAGAATTGTAGGGCTAATAAGGAGGACATTTGTGTCACTTGATGAAGAAATCTTCAGGAATCTATATACAGCGCTGGTTAGGCCGCACCTGGAATATGCGAACCAAGTGTGGGCTCCATATATGGTAAAGGATATAGAAGCAGTGGAGAAAGTGCAGAGGAGAGCTAGCAAGCTAGTACCAACCAATGTTTTGAAGTAGGTAATAGGCTACAATGACTGGTAAACTTTTAAAGTGAATTCATGAACATATGATATGTGTGTGCTCCATCATGTGTCATTTGAGTGGACTAATGCCTCAAAAAGGGGACTTTGGGACTTTTTGAAATTCGGACCATCGGGTGAATTCGGATTTGGCCTCAAACTGAAAAATTCGGACTATTGGGAGATCCGAATCATCGGTCGTCGGATTAACCCTCCTGGCCCGGGCAGGCTCTCAAAATGACAGTGTGGGCTACCCGGGCGATCTGGCCGAAAAACGTCTAGGCCTAGGCTACCGTATTTTTGTTTAGTTTAACTGCTAGAAATTTCCCACGCATCTATAAATGTAGTGCGGTTTCCAATCTGTAGACTGACGTTGAGTAGAGCTCTCTATGTCAACTGGTTCAGTTGTGATGACGATTTCAGTGGAGAGCACTTGCAGGCGATGTTAGCAATATGATAATCTTTTCACTACTGAAACAACGACATACAATAACAATATTATTTTTATTAATCTCACCACCACACCCCCAATGAAATTAATTAAAGTATAAAATGAGTCTTCTCTTTCTTGTTTTCGGAGGTGCGGTGACGTAACGATCGGCTTTGTTTACATGCGTCGGACGCACGGTGTTCAGACCAAGCTGAATAGGCTTTCAAGCTTACAGATTTTAAAATGACACCTGGGCCCCGGCCCTTAATTCGTGGTGTCATTTTAAAATGACAACCGGGCCAGGAGGGTTAAAGGACTTTTACTGTACTCATTTCGGTGTTTTACCCTAGGCCTACCGGTACTAGACTAGTCTAGAACTGTTGGTGCAGATTTATCACCTCCATAGCCTATTTTTGCCATGAACGCAATTGGCAAGAATGAAGGGACAACATTTACGAGCCGCACCACAGCTAGCAGCGCAATCTTAACGATATTACAGTTCGGTCCCGCATAGTGCGAGAAATTGGTCGATACAGTGCGTCACACTACAGTAGAACCTCGCTCTTTCGGACTAATTGGGGGAGACCCCTGTCCGAAAGTGTCAAAAGTCCGAACTCACACTTCAGCCTTTCAGACAAATCCGAAAGGCTGAAATAAAGTCCAAAGTTTATAAGTCCGAAACTCGGCTCTTCGGTCCGAATGCGGAATAATTTTTCTCAGCCTTTCAGACAAATCCGAAAGGCTGAAGCATGAGTCCGAAGTTATATAAGTCCGAATACACATTCACCTAACCAGACAAGTCCGAAACTCGGCTCTTTGGTCCGAATGCGATTTAATTTTTCTCAGCCTTTCAGACAAATCCGAAAGGTTGAAGCATGAGTCCGAAGTTAAATGTAGTCCGAAAAGGATGGAGGTATTTTCTCAGCCTTTCAGACAAATCCGAAAGGCTGAACCATGAGTCCGAAATGAAATGCTAGTCCGAAAGTCTGAGAATTCCGAAAGAGCGAGGTTCTACTGTATGTGAATTCGCACTATGTGAACAACATATCCTATGGGGAAAAACGTAATTGGTCGATCGGTCCTCCATATAGCACACACATATTTCCTTATATCATTATTTATACTGACTCAAACATACCAAGAACAAATGTTAATGATAAATATAGCATATCAATGGTAAATTATACCTTTCCTTACCTTAAATTCTACACTTGATTGCTCACAAACCCGAGAATGCGAGATAGCGTCACACAGTATGGGGTAAAAAATGTCTGACTGACCAGCCTCCCTTCATGCCCATGCTGCTCAAAAACCAGTGATGCCACGAGTCAGGCAGGAAATTTATCGCACTGTACAAATTTTGGCCGCACTAATAGAAAACTCCCCGGATTTAACCCATATTGCCACCCGACTCGCAATAAAAGATTGTATTCACATTGGTTGATAATTTTGTTTAATATTTGCATTGCTCGCACTAATCGAAATTCGCACTGTTTGAACTCGCATTATACGGGACCGAGCTGTATTTATATAAAGACCATTTTCAACTTCATTTACGTTACTTTGTGTAAGGGGGATGGAATTTGGATAAATTAGTTTAGGCTAGGCGTAGCGACTTGATTAAGATTTAACATATTGCAAACAAGAATATCATCGATATATCTACTATTATTACTTAACAATTTAGCAAGTGCTAATTATTCTGGGAGGTTATATTTCTTGTTACAGTCATATCTTGTTCTTGGTAATGCCCCCTACTGGCAATATAGATGATGATTACAATAAGTCCTGGGGGGTTAGGGTGGGCAGAGCCCCCCCTCAATCCATCATGTATCCATCCGGGTCCCTAATTAGGCCCCTTTGAAACCTTACGAAAACCCGAGCCAAATCTTATCTCAATTTTGTGTGTTTTTGCTTACTTTTGGGACTAACTGGTCGATCGATTTGCCTATGTTATGTTTGAGTAGTTTTGGGTATATTTAGCGGTCCACCTGCAGTAGTGTGTTTACGCTGAGGAACAGGTACCGCTCGAATCGGGATCAACCCGCATTTATCGTATTTTGTCTTTATTGTATTTCGTAAGTACTGTACTGTACAAAACTTTGCTTGAGTTTTGTATTTATGTACAGTACTAAAAAAGGTGTGGACAATGTTTTTTTTTTACCCATAATCACTCGTTAAATGTCTCGGCTCTATTTTTTCCCCGAGTTTCAAAACCCTCCCCACTTGTGTTTCTTTATAAATATGGACTAGTCACCCTCCACTATTGACGAAATAGTGCTAAAAAGATACAAAGGGCCTTGGAGTTGGACAGACAGACAGCTAAGTAAGCAATCTTGTAAGTCCTTGAATAAACTGGCACGAGTTGTCCTCACAAGGGGACAGGTCCGCTTGGGGGCATTTTGTGTATGGCTACCCTTAAAAAGGGGAGTAAGTCATCTAGCAATAGATACCGGTAGGTTAGTACAATACCACTGTGAAGTATTCATTATTCTTTCTGCCGCTATGCATTCTATATTGATGTTTTACTCCTATGTACTGTATTTAGTCATTTGAAAAATTTACCAATAATTTTGTTTTACAGGTGTGGGGCATGGAGTTTGACCTGTGGGGGATGGAGTTTGACCTGTGGATGTCCTCGTGACCACTCACGTTAATCAAGATATGCTCCCTGTGCAGGTGATTGTCCAGTGCATTATCCTGTCATAAAACATCCTGAACACACAGCTGATAGAGGCCTTGGGACTGTGAGGAAGCTGCACCTCTCCTATACAATCTTAACAAGTTTTATCACAAGGTAAGCTGGTGTCAGAAGAGTAATTTAGAGACAATTTATCAGCTTGTGTCTAGGTAAATTACCACTAGGCGCCCTCACATCAGTCACATGTCCGTCACTTATTGTCCGACTCGTTTGATTGATGGCTAGATATTGGTTACTGCGAAAAATCCAAAAATCTTGCTGGGGCCCATTAATATACTGTAATTCAGAACCTTTATTGTTTCTACCGTACTTGAATGGTGCCTTTGAGTAAATGTGAACTTTTGTATGGGCTTGATTTGCACTATAGCCTTATTTGAAGCCATTTATCACAGGACACAATGTCCACAGGTTGGGAAAGAGGTTATATTTATGTATAAGGGAGATAGATGCATTATATAGACAGACAGACATTTGATGCATAAGTAACATTCTTAATCATTTATATATACTGTACCTAGGCTTGGGCCGCCACCCGTGTATGATCCCAATTTTTCCGTGTTGTGGCCGACTTTGGAACTTTTGGGGTTACCGTGTCCAAACGAATCCGTGTAGCCTATATAAATCGCTTGTATATCGGGACCTGACTGTATTCCCATAAGATGCATTATTTCTAATCCGCGAGGCCTCGTGCCACCCATAAACTCGTGTATTGGCAGGCCGAACTGAACTTGCATTCAGATTAGCATTTTTTATATACTGTATTTGGTTTCTCACCTTTTCATTTATTTTTACGCTTAACTACTGATACCGGTACTCAGTTTTTATAATTTATACATTATAGATTTTCAGTATTTCATCATTAAACTATTTCACTGCATACTGTATACCGGTATTCTATTTTTGGTTGATCCGAGACAAATAATAACTTAACAATAAGTTTTTCACTCCGCGAGATTGTTTCAGAATTTTCTTGCTTGTCATTAAAATGTAAAACTTGCGCAAAGCACACATAAACTGGAATTGCACAACATAAAACAAAATAACTTGACAAAGTCCCTATGTGTAAATACCGCATTGAAGATTTAGCAAAACAGTAGGCCTACTAAGAAATATAAAATACCACACAAAACATATTACTGAGGAGTGAGTTGCATCATCAATGTTATTGCCTCATACAGTATGCCTATACAGTAACAGTATGATATTCTGTTAACAATACCTAGCATAAGAGTACTGTAAGCCTATGTTAGCCTAGAAGTGATGTAGTGAAAGGGTTAAAATTTATAAGTTTCGTTAGAAAGGCAGGATGGATCTTACTGTGTCACTTAATTTATAGCCTATAGCACTTCTTTATTGTCTTTTAATATTGATCAGCTTGTACAGTATTAACCCTGGTAACTGTTTGCCTCCTGGTTGGAAGGTATATTATGTGTAGTATGCATGCTACGGTCAGTAAACTCCCGCTTATCCAAAATTCAAATATCCAAAAATTTCAGTTAACCAAAGTTTTTGCTATTCATAATTTTCACTAGTTTTCACTAATTTAAGCCTCTCTGGGTGCTTAATTGCATCAATTTAACCCCTCTGAAGTAGACTGCTTGAATTAGTCTGATGATAATTTGAAGTTAAGACAGCCTAGAAATGGTTTTATATGGATTGAAAACAGTATATTTGGCCATTTGTACACATATTTAGCTCTATATAGAGGGACTCCTTTATCTGTAAAAATCGCTTATCCAAAATTTCAAAAGACTCATGATTTTTGGATAAAAGGGAGTTTACTGATATAACAGTGCTGAGTGCTGCTGCTATACTGTACCCTGTTCCAAGTAAGTATGCCAAAAAACTCTTGAACATTAATATGTTAAATTTTAATCAAGTCGCTAAACAAATTTATCCAAATTCCATCCCCCTCACATAAGGTAACGTAAATGATGATGTTGAAAATTTTCTTGATATAAATATACAGATTGTTAATGAACAGTGCACACTTAAAATATACCACAAAGTTGACGATTTTAATTTTAACGTAATAAACTTTCTTTTCCCTGATAGTAGTATTGATAGCAAAATAACTTATAATTGTTTTTTTTCCTAGCTAATAAGTTTTTGTAAAATTTGTACCAGAGTAGAAGACTTTTGGGATAGAGCTAGGTTACTATACAGACTCTTTGTTGTTGTTGTTGTTCCCCAAGCTGCCTGGCCGAACAGCCCCAAGGCCCCGAGCAATTCCAAGGCCATAACCGAGCGCCCCCACAGAACCCTCCCTGCCGACCACAATAAAGCCTGGGTGACCGAAGCCACTCCATGGCGGGGAGCTGAGGAGGGTGAGGAAACGCCCGGGAAACCAAAGCCCCACCCAGGGCCCTGTGCCCCTCAGCAATTATGAAGAGAAAGTTGAGGGGCAAGGGAAAAATGTGACGCTTTGGCTTCCAATCTTGGTAGATTGGGAGGTCAATCCACGTAAAAGACGCCGTCACTTGAGATCTAGAAAATATATAAGTTAAAGGAACAGTCAGAGTAAGCTATGGGTATGGCAGAGATCGCTCAGTTCTCACTCTGATAGACCAGCCCATCACCACATGACTAGAACCCAATCCTCTCAGCATCAGCTAGGAAAGGCCCTAGAAAGCTGCCTTTGGCGGGGGGATAGCTCCCCTATTTCAACCCCTTTCGGGGTCGGGCACCCGCCTAAGACTCTTAGTAGACAGAGGTTTTGTTGCAAGTAAATTGTTGCATAAATTTAATCTTTTTAAGGTTAATTATTGTGACTATTTTAAAATTTGATATCAATAATTTTAATCAAGCATTATTAACTTGAAGTTTCACTTAAAACCTCTGCTTACATTTTGTCTGTATATATTAATTGTTTATAATTTTCTATTGTTATTATTAATTTTTATAATTGATTGTAGTTGTTAAAAGAGTACTCTTTTGTTTAAATCTATTGTGCCTTCTTCAAATTTTAAAATATTTATATTTAAATTATAAAAACTTAAATAATGAAAAATAAAAATGAAAATAACCGGCGTCTTTTCGTTGATAACTGTAAATGTAAACTCTGTGTG
This sequence comes from Paralithodes platypus, assembly GCA_032716605.1. Lineage (NCBI taxonomy): Eukaryota > Metazoa > Arthropoda > Malacostraca > Decapoda > Lithodidae > Paralithodes > Paralithodes platypus. The sequence goes on from CM064480.1 coordinate 73,692,079, forward strand.
AATGAATTTGATTTTGAACATCAAACATTTTTTAAAAGTTACATTACCAATACAAAATTTTTGTTTCTAAATTCTTCTGTTAATGTAACATCTCCATGTAAAGTAAAGAATGTTATCTATTTAATAACCTGTGAGAAATGTGGTATACAATATGTTGGAAAGACGGAGCAATGTTTAAGAGAAAGAGCCTACGGGCATAGATCAGGAATTAAGAACGGCATCGACTCCCAAGATTCTTCTATATAAGCATTTTAACACAGATTGTACTAAATTTGATTGTAAATACAAAATTATAGAAATTGTTCAAAGTAATCAAAATGTTTTAGATAGAGAAAATTATTGGATTGGAAAATTAATGACCATCTATCCATTTGGACTTAACAATCAAATAAAAAATGTAGGCAACATTTTGTATAAAGATTTATTAAAAAACGATTTTAATAACCCATATTTTAACTTTCCTGTTTTAAACAGAAGACCTGGTAGACACGGTAATAGAAGACTAAATACATTTAATAAAAAGAAAAGCAGGTCTGATATTATAATTATTGTTAATAATTTATATTCATTATATCGAAATTTCGGAATTAAAAATTAAAAGATTCATTGAAAGGCCTACAAAAGAAAAGTTTTGCTCCTTTTATAGAAAATATTCTAAATAATAAACATAATTTCACAAATAAATTTAAGAATATAGTCTTTGCTTTTATGGGATATATTAGAGCTAATTCTAAGAAATCCAAAGATAACCGTATTAAAGATAAAGTCCTGTCCACTTTAAATTATTCCTCTAAAATTTTAGACAAAATTAATGTTAACAGTCTTATTAATTCAAAGAAAGTTAAGTCCATATTACCAGATGGTTGTAAAGATTTCAAACCATTAATAGTGTATTCATATGAACGACCTGTTGGGTCTATTATTTGTAATTATAATAAAGTTTTAGGAAATCTTTCAGATAATGATATTTTCAATAATAATAAATGCGTGTGTGAAAGAGTCATGGATATGCCAGCTAGCAGACGTGATGCACTAGCAAAGTTCATTTATAGTCCGATATGTCACATATTAACAGGTGATGTAGAACTAGTTAAACATTTTGCAAACGACAAATTAGCGGAGCTATGTCGTAAAGGGTTTAAATTTAGAATAGGAGTAATAAAGTAACATGGGACATAATTTTAAAAGATATTGTTTTTTCAGTCAATAAATTAAAAGATAAATTGTTAAAAATTGCGTGCTGCAATGCGAGAGAACTAGAAGCATGGTCTAAATTATTAATTAAGTTAATTAGAAATAAAATGTTCTCGCTTAAAAATGAATTTAATCTTTCAGATTTTATAGACTATAATTATAATAAGCTTAAAGCTGATTTAATAAATTTACATAAACATTTTGTAATCACTACAGTAGATAAAGCCAGCAATAATTATAGCTTCACATGTAAGAAATTTTATCTTGAAAATATGAAAAAAGAATTAGGTATTAAGGGTAACATATTACGTAAAAATATTTGCGGTAATTCTGTTTATGAAATTCAAAATAATCTGAATATTGATAACTTAATCGATGAACATACCAAGAAAAATATAATATTTGATATTAAACTTTCTGATAAGAACAAGTGCATTGCAAAATTATACATGTTACCTAAATTTCATAAAAGACCTTATAAATATCGCTTTATTGCCGGAGCAAAATTTGCTACCACTAAAACTCTATCAGAACAAGTAGTAAATTGCTTAAAATACATTAAAAGTACTCATAAAGATATTGTAATACCATCATGAGAAGAACTGGCATTAACTATTATTGGAGTGTTGACAATTCGTTAGAAGTTATTGATAAAATAAATACCATGCCGAAAGTTACCTCGGTACATAGCTTCGACTTTTCAACTTTGTATACCAATTTGCCTTTAGATTTAGTATATTCAGAGCTTTGCTTTATTATAGATTTGCACTTTGACAGGTTCGTTAGGAATGGTAATTATTTCATAAATGTTTATACATATTTTAATAATGCATCACTTAGCTCTACTCCCACTAGTTCTGTATATTTTGATAGAACTAAACTTAAAGATGCCCTTAAATTCCTCCTTTTCAATACTTATGTTAGATTCGGGCCGTACATTTTCAAACAAATATTAGGAATTCCTATGGGTGGAAATGCTAGCCCTTTAATTGCAGACTTATTCTTGCTTGCTTTAGAATTTAAATATATAAAAGACTTAGTTGACAGTAGCAAGAAAAATAAAATTCCAGAAAAATTAGCACTTGCTAAACTGTTAAGTAATAATAGTAGATATATTGATGATATTCTTGTTTGCAATTTGTTAAATTTTAATCAAGTTGCTAAACTTATTTACCCTAATTCTATTCCCCTCACACAATGTAACGTAAATTATAAAGTTGAAAATTTTCTTGATATAAATATAGAGATTGTTAATGAACAGTGCATACTTAAAGTATATCACAAAGTTGATGATTTTAATTTTAACGTAATAAACTTTCCTTTCCCTAGTAGTAATATCGATAGTAAAATCACTTATAATTGTTTTTATTCCCAATTAATAAGATTTTGTAAAATCTGCACTAAAGTAGATGACTTTTGGGCTAGAGCTAGGTTACTATACAGACTCTTAGTGGACAGGTTTTGAGGCAAGTAAATTGTTCCATAAATTTAATCTTTTTAGGGTCAATTATTGTGACTGTATTCTAAAATTTGACATCAATAATTTTAATCAAGCATTTTTAACTTGAAGTTTCTTGTATAACCTCTGCTTACTTTTTGTCTGTATTTATTGTTTATCTTTTTCTTTTTCTATTATTAATATTATTATTAATATTGATGATTTTTTAAATTTATTGTTCTTGTTAAAAGAGTACTCTTTGTTTAAATCTGTTGTTACTTCATATTTTGCAATTATTTCTCTTTATATTATATGTATTCATTGTCGATAGTATCAATTGCTTACTTTTGCGATTTCCTTAGTTTATTTGTGCTATAAATGTAGGTTATTTGTAGGGTAGTTATTGATAGGGTCACTTGAGGCATGCTATGCTTACAGGTACCTACCCGATAGCACTATCGTTAGTGAGTGCTGTACTGTATTTTATATATTATTTTGTAATAGTATAGATATCTTATCAATATTTGTATTTTTTACTATTGTTAATGTCTTGTCATGTTGCAAATTTGATTTTAAATAATATTTTGACATTTAACATGTAGTTTCTTTATTCATGCAGAGTTTAGTAAAATTTGCCAGAACGTCCCGGACTTCCCAAACTTGACTACTTCCTTTAACGTGACGATAGTGCGTTGTTATATGTGCGATTGGTTTGCTTGGGAAACAGATTAACTTGCTCATGTAGTGATGTACACCCTATGTGGTTGATTGTGTTCTTTTATTTAATAATTTTCATTTTAGTAAACGTTGTTTCCACATAGCGATTTTGATAATTTAATTTGACTTTATATTGTCCTTGTCCCAATTTTGGTTTGTTTAGTTTGCAAGTTTTACATTTTAAATTATATATAATCATTGTCAATAGAGATTAATTGCTTGCTTTTGCGATTTCTTTAGTTTATTTACAATAAATGTAGGTTATTTGTAGGGTAGTAATTGTTAAGGGTCACTTGAAGCATGCTATGCTTTCATGTACCTACCCGATAGCACTATCGTTAGTGAGTTATATTTGTATTTTGTACTATTGTTATTATCTTGGCAAGTTGCAAATTTGATTTTAATATAACATTTGACACTTAATGTAGTTTCTTTATTCAGGCAGAGTTTAGTAAAATTTACCAGAACGTCCCCGACTTCCCAAATTGACTAATTCCTTGAACGTGACTACAGTGCGTTGTTATGTGTGCGATTCGTTTGCTTGGGAAACAGATTAACTTGCTCATGTAGTAATGTACACCCTATGTGGTTGATTGTGTTCTTTTATTTATAAATAATTATTTTACTTAAGCGTTGTTTCCACATAGCGATTTTGATTAGTTATTTTGTCTTTTTACTGTGTTCATATACGTTTTGGTTTGCAAGTTTTACATTATAATTATCTCTATAACTCACAAATGACTAGAGTAATCAAACTTTCTATCATTTGGGAAGGGTCAGCCAGAGTATAAGTGTGGAAATTTACAGCCCATTTGCTCTAGCCCTTTTTGAGTTACAGAGGTTAGGGTTCACTATTGCTGACCTTCCTATTTGGAACGGTATAACTGCACTGTACCAAATTATCTGGAGCTGGTAAGGTGGTGCTTCTATGTTACAGTTTGTGATTCTCCTTTCTCATTATGCTTCCATGACTGCCACCTCTTGGTGGCCAATACTCATATGTGCATGCCTGTTTGTCATACAGTATATGCATGTATTAAAATGTAAAACTTGCAAACTAAACAAACCAAAATTGGGACAAGGACAATATAAAGTCAAATTAAATTATCAAAATCGCTATGTGGAAACAACGCTTACTAAAATGAAAATTATTAAATAAAAGAACACAATCCACCACATAGGGTGTACATCACTACATGAGCAAGTTAATCTGTTTCCCAAGCAAACCAATCGCACATATAACAACGCACTATCGTCACGTTAAAGGAAGTAGTCAAGTTTGGGAAGTCCGGGACGTTCTGGCAAATTTTACTAAACTCTGCATGAATAAAGAAACTACATGTTAAATGTCAAAATATTATTTAAAATCAAATTTGCAACATGACAAGACATTAACAATAGTAAAAAATACAAATATTGATAAGATATCTATACTATTACAAAATAATATATAAAATACAGTACAGCACTCACTAACGATAGTGCTATCGGGTAGGTACCTGTAAGCATAGCATGCCTCAAGTGACCCCTATCAATAACTACCCTACAAATAACCTACATTTATAGCACAAATAAACTAAGGAAATCGCAAAAGTAAGCAATTGATACTATCGACAATGAATACATATAATCAGAAATAATTGCAAAATATGAAGTAACAACAGATTTAAACAAAGAGTACTCTTTTAACAAGAACAATAAATTTAAAAAATCATCAATATTAATAATAATAATAATAGAAAAAGAAAAAGAAAAAGATAAACAATAAATACAGACAAAAAGTAAGCAGAGGTTATACAAGAAACTTCGTTAAAAATGCTTGATTAAAATTATTGATGTCAAATTTTAGAATACAGTCACAATAATTGACCCTAAAAAGATTAAATTTATGGAACAATTTACTTGCCTCAAAACCTCTGTCCACTAAGAGTCTGTATAGTAACCTAGCTCTAGCCCAAAAGTCATCTACTTTAGTGCAGATTTTACAAAATCTTATTAATTGGGAATAAAAACAATTATAAGTGATTTTACTATCGATATTACTACTAGGGAAAGGAAAGTTTATTACGTTAAAATTAAAATCAACTTTGTGATATACTTTAAGTATGCACTGTTCATTAACAATCTCTATATTTATATCAAGAAAATTTTCAACTTTATAATTTACGTTACATTGTGTGAGGGGAATAGAATTAGGGTAAATAAGGTAAATTAGGGTAAATAAGGTAATACAGTAGGGTATTTAAGATTAAAAATAAATTAATGTTTTTTGTGTGAATTATAAGCATATCTTTGACTTCTACTAGCATGAATTCCTCCCCTGGTAAACTTCGGAGGTAAAGTACTGCCTGAAAATTGACCAATGCAATAATTATATTTATGGGAGGGGTAAAATTAACACATGTCAAAGAGTTATTGATGAATTTTAATAATGTGTATGTAAGAATGTTCTCATTCTTCTATTAAATTATGTTTACTTTTCCTCAGATACTTGTGTTAGATCAGTGATTGAAGAATCAAGAGTATAGTTGGCGTACTCCCTGACTGCAATCTTCCCAACTGCTGAGCCAACATAGGACATCACCACCCATTATCTCTCTGTGGAAGAACACAAGCAAAGGTAGGTTGAATTCAATCATCTATTTACAAGCATATGATTTTATTTATTGAATCAAGAAAGAATAGTGTACCCACGACGGAAGTGGTGGGAGGGAGCACGACATACTGTAGGTCCACTCTCTCTGGCTGCTTGAAGCAGACTGACAGTCGTAGTTGTCTTCCATGCATATATGAGTGAGGAGGGAGGTAGGGAGAGAGTGGAGAAGGGTGACTAGACATATTACAGGTGGGAGTTCGGAAGTCGGAGTGAAATTAAAATGTAAAACTTGCAAACCAAAATTGGGACAAGGACAATATAAAGTCAAATTAAATTATAAAAATTGCTATGTGGAAACAACGCTTACTAAAATGAAAATTATTAAATAAAAGAACACAATCCACCACATAGGGTGTACATTACTACATGAGCAAGTTAATCTGTTTCCCAAACAAACTAATCGCACATATAACAACGCACTATCGTCACGTTAAAGGAATTAGTCAAGTTTGGGAAGTCCGGGACGTTCTGGTAAATTTTTACTAAACTCTGCATGAATAAAGAAACTACATGTTAAATGTCAAAATATTATTTAAAATCAAATTTGCAACATGACAAGACATTAACAATAGTACAAAATACAAATATTGATAAGATATCTATACTATTACAAAATACAATACTATATAAAATACAGTACAGCACTCACTAACGATAGTGCTATCGGGTAGGTACCTGTAAGCATAGCATGCCTCAAGTGACCCCTATCAATAACTACCCTACAAATAACCTAAGGAAATCGCAAAAGCAAGCAATTGATACTATCGACAATGAATACATATAATATAAAGACAAATAATTGCAAAATATGAAGTAACAACAGATTTAAACAAAGAGTACTCTTTTAACAAGAACAATCAATTTAAAAAATCATCAATATTAATATTAATAATAGAAAAAGAAAAAGATAAACAATAAATACAGACAAAAAGTAAGCAGAGGTTATACAAGAAACTTCAAGTTAAAAATGCTTGATTATAATTATTGATGTCAAATTTTAGAATAGTCACAATAATTGACCCTAAAAAGATTAAATTTATGGAACAATTTACTTGCCTTTGAGGGAAAATAACCAATAAATTGGGAGGAGGGGGGGGGGGGGGTAGGTGTTGGAGATAATCATACCACCAAATCACATATTGCTTCCATTTCACCGGCTCGGGTTTTTTTTACGAGTTTTTTTATGGGCTATCTACCGGAAGGAGCGTCGCATTCACTCGGTAGAATATTCTGCTGGAAGGAGTACCGGTATTGCATGTTAGGTACAGTAATTTACTTTCAGTTAACTGTCTCACATGTTGTTTTTACATCAGGTGCTCCAAGTTTCCCCCACCCTCATTAACTCCTTCTGTACCGGCGACGTCTCGTTTATTGGATTTCAGCTACATTTAGACGATTTTATGAAGCTTCGGAAGGCTATATGGTAGTTAGAAGGATTATTTGAGATAGACTGTAGCCTTTTAATGGGTAGACGTCCTTCCTAAGCTGAACAAAATCGTCTATTAGTTGCCAGTTTAAAATGAAAAGTACATCACCGGTACTGAAGGGAGTACAAAGGAAATAAAGCAACATCAGGTCTAGTGACTCCTTTAGGCTGCTTGTCCTCCAAAACACTGAGGATCAAGTGTCCAAACTGGTTTAGAGTGGGTAAGGGAACTACTGCCCTGGAACTAATGTCCATGGCAGGATTCGAAAGTTAGTAGAGCACAGATGGGTGCCCAACAGGATTGGGCACAGCACACCAGATACTGGCATACACGTTGAAAGATCCCTGCTGTGTTTCTTACTTCCCTGGAAACATTATATACTCGGCACCACATTTCCTCAGGGATACAAACAATACCTTGTGATAAGATATACCAAGGTATTGTTTGTATGGCTCTACTGGATTTATTATTTACACTCCATGGTCTATTGTTTTATTTAACATAGACAATAATGATTCTAAAACTAATATTTTAGAATATTTTGGTAAGATTGCCAATTCTCTCAAACCATCTTATAGAAAAGTACAGTACGTATATTATTGTTAGATCTATTCATTTTGAAATTTAGGAAAGGTATTTCTGCAACACATTATAGATAGTTAACCCTGCAGCTGCAGGGAGACTCTTAAGAGGTTTTACTGGGAGACTGCGGGGAGACTCTTAGATCCTAGGCTTATAAAAACAAACTTTTAAAAGGCCCTAGTATCACTTGAACCCCCCCCCCCCTCCTCCATACCTCATATCACTTCTCCACATCTGTCAAAGTCCCCTCCTTCCCCTCTTCCCCCTCCCCCTTAATTATCACCTATTTTTATTTTATTCCTGTAATTATCGGTTTATTTATGGCGCCAAAAATCCCCACCCAGTTCCAAGGTGGAAAGGAAGGGGTGTGGAAGGAGGGGAGAGAGGAGTAGTAGCCCAGCTACCTCCAGTCTCTCACCAGACCTCGCGAGAGGTGGGGTTGCCTCGCTCTGCTCCACGTTTCATGACTGGACCGCTCCGTATTTATTCACGAGTTTGACCATCTAAACATTATTCCCACTTGTTTTATTGTTGTAACATGTTACTATCTTAATATTAAACGTAAAATAGGCGCATATGGATAAGTATTAATTATATTTATGGTAAATTAATTTTTTTAGTGAGGAATGTATCTAAATACCTACGCATAGGGGTATGGTGTACAGTATATACAAGGGCTACGCAGCTGAGAGGTTAAGAGGAGGTTGTAGGGCCAAACTGATCAAGGTAGTACTCCCGGGGAGAACCTTTGGTTGAATGCTAGATACCCTATTTCATCACCAGTATTCCTTTGCTGGTTTGTTCTTGATGTACCTCGATTACACAGAGCATTTCTAGCTTCCTCTTATGATTCACACACTTGTTGCTTTCTTACATAATGCCATATTGCTATGCACCCTATTCTAACTTGAATAATTTCTATGTTATTTTCTGGAACATGAGATTGGAATTATCTACCTTCAGTAAATGTTTCCACTAACACACAGAACACAGTTTGGAGCCTACGTGGAGCAAGGGTAGCGTTCTAAACTAGAACTCGGGAGAAGTACAAAGGAAATCAAGCAACAACATATCTAGTGACCCTTCTAGGCTGTTTGTCCTCCAAAACACTGATGATCAAGTGTCCAAACAGTGGTTTAGAGTGGGTAAGGGAACATTGGAAAGGGAACTAATGCCCTGGAACTAATGTCCGTGGCAGGATTAGGAAGTTAGTAGGGGACAGATGGGTTAGTAACTGAGGGGGGGAGTTAAATAAAGTTTTCATTTACAAACTCAGTCAGTCGCGGGTTTGATGCGAGATATTTGTCTAGGCGAAGTTTAAATGAATCAACGGTGCTGCAGTCTATAACATCTCGGGGAAGCCCATTCCATAAGTTGACAACTCGATTGAAGAAGAAATGTTTAGCTTCGTGTTACTTAAAAGATTTACCAATAATTTTGCACCCGTTTCCCCGCGTGTAATTAGATTGGTCGATAGTGAAGTACTTACTACAGTTCATATTGTCGATGCCTTTGATGATTTAGAACACTTGAATTAAGTCGCCTGGGATAGATCCCTTACTGAATGAGTGCTTCATTGTCTTTCATCCTAAAGGCCTCTGACCCCTCACTGCAATGGTAGACATCAGATGTGCAGTAGACCAGTAGCACATTTACAGTGCAAATGCTTGCACATGTTCAGTTTATGGAGTTGGTTGCACTGGCCACAAAAAACACTTAGCCTACTAGATGAGACAGAGAAAGGGGCGAGGGAACGCAAATGCTGTTTCTGTCTTGAGTCAGCCACCCCCAGCTATGGGATATGTGTCTGAGCATATACATACATCACTTACATCCACGGCCACTCCAACAGTACAGTAAAATATATCATGAAATTCATAGGGAGTGGAGGTCGGGCACCAGTTGGACTAGATAATAGTCCTTCAGGTGCCCGGCCCGGGTAGCCAGTGTCTATTGCGAAAGGCCATGCCTGGCAGTAAGGTGGGCGGGCATTGTAGTGGAGAGCTTTGCTGCGTGTCTGTCTGCTGAGACTGGAACCTCTCCGGAAGGTCTGAGACCTGGGAGTCTCTTGCTGGGTACCCAAATGGGCCTTGGTCTCTGGGTCTTCTGGGCAACCTAGATGTGTGTGAAGATTTTTTTGTTTTTTATTGTATTTTGTTGTTTTTGTTTACTGTGTCTCGAGTCGGCCACCTCCAGCTATGGGGTATGTGCCTGAGTATATACATACATACACACAAGTTGGCTATATCGCCTTGGCGGATTATGGCTGTAGTATGGGAAAAAAATACAGTATATGATTGTATACATTTTATTGTTCCTCTGTTATAATGTATAAATTTCCCTCAGATATTTGTGTTGGAGCAGTCATCATATGAAGAATGACCAGACTCCTGATTGACACACTGTATATCCTCACCGGACTCTTCCCTGCTTAGCCTATGTCGGACTTTATTACCACTCATCACTTCGCTCTGGAGGAACCCAAGTAAAGGTACAGTAGGTCTAAGTTGCTGTTTAACAGGAACCTGGAAGTGAGACTATAATACTGTAAGTGCTAACCCAACCCGGAGATATTTTAGTTATTGTCCCATCAGTTTTCACTAGGTTTTTTTTTGGCTGGTATGTAATTAAAATTTAAATGTAAAACATGCAAGGCAAACAAACCCAAACCAGAAACTGCAAAGTATGAAGACAAACAAACTTATGAAAATCATTGTGGAAATAACATAATGAAGATTTAGCAAAACAATATTATGAAAAAAAAAAAATCTTAAAGATTGAAAATTCTCAAGCAAAGTACTGTAATGAGTAATTTGTACAAATTATTTTGGTATTTAGGTTGTTTCACTTCCAGGCTCTTCATATTTTGTTAATGGATAAGGATGGAAGTTGATAAGGAACCATCAAGCATAGCTAATAATTATTAAGACGATATTTAGTTGTTGTTGTAGTAGCTCCAAGGTTATGGGAATCCCACAGCGACTAGGTAGTCCGCCACTTCCCCCGGGTGGGTCCAGAGATCTCTTGAGTGAAGTGATGTTGAAGTTATGTCTGTGCTGGTCAGTGGAGTATTAAGTGTTCTGTGTTGTCAGAGGGATGTTGACAGTGAAGACAAGAAGGATCTTGAGTTGGATCTATTCTGTGTTTGTAATCTTGTTGTTGTTGTTCCCTAAGCTGTCTGGCCGAACAGCCCCGAGTCCCTGAGGAAGGCCATGGCCACGATCGGGCTTTCCCACAGAGCTCTCATTGAGTGTAGATTGTGTTGTTGGCGTAAATGATTGTGTGAAATGCAGTCTTCTATGATGTGTTTAATGGTATGGGGTGCTGTGTTACATCCAGGGCAGGTGTCGACAACGGAGTCATCCAGTCTCTTCTGATAGCTCAGGAGAGCTGGATGGTGTCCGCATCTCAGCCTGGCCAGGTGGACTCTGTCCTCGCGAGGAAGGGAGGATTCGGAAGGATGGATTTCGGGAGGTCGTGCTTGCAGCTGCGTGTTGTCTGTGAGTGAGTGGATGGATCGGCGAGAGATATGAGTATGGATGTGCTTCAGGAAGTTGGTTCGGGGTGGGCAGGGAGGAAGAGAGGACAGTAATTGTGTGTGATACCGTGTGCTGGGTGTTGTTTTGATATTTCTTGGTGTCTGTGGGTGTGTTGCCATGTAGTTTAGTGGGTGGTCTTGGTTCGTGGAGGCTGCTGCCAGGAATTGAGTGCCTCTCATGTCCGGATGATCTTTGACTTTGAGGATTTTGGTTTCTTGATGTAGGTGATCTGTGGGTGCAGTAGCTGTGCAGCCTGTAATGATCTTCAGGGCTTTGTTTTGAATTGTCTGTAAGGTCTTATGGTGTGTTTCAGCAAGGTTGTAATCTTGTAATGACGGGTGGTGGCTAGACCAGAGGCGTGCGAGTGTTACTCCGGTTTCTCTGGGAGCATGTTTTCCGTTGGGTTAATCTTGGGAGGTGGAGAGTTGTTGTTGTTCCCCAGGCTGCTTGGCCGAACAGCCCCAAGTCCCTAAGGAAGGACATGGACGAGACCGGGCTTTCCCACAGGGCTCTCAAGGAGTGTAGATTATGTTGTTGGCGTAAGTTATTGTGTGGAATGCAGTCTTCTATGATGTGTTTAACAGTATGGGGTGCTGTGTTACATCCTGGACAGGCTTTGCCATCAGAGTCATCCAGTTTCTGCCCACATCTCAGCCTGGCCAGGTGGACTCTATCCTCGCGAAGAAGGGAGGACTCGGGAGATCGTGCATGCAGCTGTGTGTTGTCTTTAAGTGACTGTATGGAACAGCGAGTGAATGAGTACGGATGTGCTTCTAGAAGCTAGTTTGGGGTGGGTAGGGAGGGAAAGATGACAGTAATTGTGTGCGATATCGTGTGCTGGATGTTGGGTGTCTGTGGGTGTTTTGTCCTGTAGTGTAGCGAGTGGTGTTGGTTTGTGGAGGCTGCAGCCAGTAATTGAGTGCCTCTCATGTCCAGGTGGTCTTTGACTTTGAGGACTTTGGTTTCTTGATGTAGGTGATCTGTAGGTGTAGTAACTGTTCAGCCTGTAATGATTTTTAGGGCTTTGTTCTGAATGGTCTGTATTCTCTTGCGATGTGATTCAGCGAGGTTAGAACCCCAGGCAGGGCTTGCATATTCCATCACTGATCTTATATATTGTTTGTATACAGTGGTGGTAGTTTCTTTGTTGTGTCCAAATTTTGTGTGGGCAAGTGACTTTAGAGTGTTAAGTTTGGGTGTATTTTTTTTTTTTTTAATCTTTGTGATATTTTGTTATAATAGTCTAGTGGCTTAGGAGTTGATTTGTGCACTTTTGGAAACAAATGTCAATTTTGGCACACATGTAGATTAGACCATTGCGAGTAAAACTGGATATAGAAACACTCTTGTGGACCCCCCCGGGGGCGCCGCCCCAAAGTCCGCCCCGCAGAATCTCAAGTTGCCTCCATATAACTCCCCATATCTCCACTCCTAATCAATATATTTTAATTCTGTTTGCAGCTTTTACTTCCTAATAACATTGCCAAAAATGTAATTAAATAACAAAATATGATTAAATCAGTCATTTCTATGGTATTTTTGATTTTGTAAAATATTTTATGTTACCGTTTTGTAAAGTCTTACAAAATCATTAATATCACGAAAATTACGCATCAAATCGTACCTTATGTTGTATTACTTTTTGTTAAGAAAATTATGAGTAATATAATGCCACAAAGAGATTGAAAATATTAATTAGGGCCGGAGATATAGAGAGTTACGTGGTGACAACTTTAGCGTTGTCTGGGCGCACTGTGGGGTAGCATTCCCGGCCACCCTTGATTTTGTAGCTATTTATTCTTCTTGAAATATATTGAAATATATTGTGGTGTGGTTGAGTGGATAAAGAGAAGTACTTTGAGGTGGTATGGTCATGTTCAGAGAATGGATGAAGACAGAATGCCAAGAAAGATATATGGGAGTCATAAATTTTTTGAACACTGATGTATATAGGCGTGTAGCTGCAACACATAGTATAGTTTAGATGAGAAAGTACGCAAGTGTGCAATAGATCTTGTTGATTCAAAATTGCTGGCTAAACTATCTGAAGGTGATGTAATAGCGATTGATGCAGTTTATCATTCAAACTGTTTAACTGCATTGTACAAGAAACATGACAAATATTTACAATCCACTGATGAAACTGTTGCCACCAACAATGTTCATGGTATTGTGTTAGCTGAACTGATATCATACATAAATGACTCGAAATTACTCAAACATCAACACATTCAAACTGACAGATCTGGCCCATTTGTACAAAGAACGATTGCTGTCCCTTGGTGTGGAGGATGAACACATACACGTGACAAGATTAAAAAACAGAATTTTGGCACAAATACCAGACTTGGTGTGTCATACAGATAAACACAGTAAGGGCCAGAGCACTTTGTTAATTTTCAAGGACGATGTTGACAATAAGATAGATGAATGTGTAACAGGTAGAGATTATGACGATGAAGCACTGCAGTTAGTAAAGGCTGCTGAGATTGTTAGGCGTGAGATGTTTCAGATAAAACAACAGTTCAATGGCTCATTTACCCCTGACTGCCAAGGCAGTTCTGTTCCATCTTCATTGTTAGCTCTGGTGGAAATGGTGTTGCATGGCCCAAACATAAGAAACTGTGAGAATTCATCAACCCAAAATCATACTGTGTCTATTGCTCAACTCATGCTCTTCAACAGTGTAAAGCGTGCCAAAAAAGAACCAAAAACTGGGTGTGGTAGACACACAACAGACCGGGAAACCCCATTATAATGTCATTGCAGTATCATATGTTTTACCTAGGATTTTGTGTTTGTGTGTGTGTGTGTGTGTTAATGGGGTGTTGTTTATGATGAGGGGCATTTCTGTGTTAGGCTGTATAGCTTGTGAAGAGGATTGCTGTGGATTTGGCTGGGGCTAATTTGAGTCTGATTGCAGTGCACCAGTCATGTAGTGTGTTGAGATAGGGAGATAGGTTGCTGTCTGAGTCTTGGGTGTGTACATATGAGTGTTATGTCGTCTGCGTAGGAAGCTTTATTTATTTGGGGTGCGTGGGGTGTGGGTAGATCGTGTATATATAGGTTGAAGAGTGAGGGCGACAAGATGGATCCTTGTGGGACTCTGTAAAGTTTCTGATGTTAGATGACTAACTGGCCATTCGGCCAGAATCGAAAATATTTTTCTCAAAAACCTTGGGTTTAAGCCCAGGCAAATCGGTGATTTTGGTCGAATTTTGACTTGTCAATATTATTACATATTTGGATTCGTCTCGCCGTTGCGGATTCAACGGTATATATATTTTTTTTAAATTTTGACCTATATTTAGGCGCCCTAGGCCTATTTTAAAGTTTAAAAACGCCATAGACGAGTTATTTATGAACGGATTTGTTTAAATTTATACCATACGTACACTTTGGCAAGCTGAATCGAATGGCGCAAACAGAATTAAAATCGGACCATTAGTTTAGGATTTCGATTTTGACGGGTCTTCTTGGAGGGCCCAGGGGACCGTTTTTTGGACTTTAAAAGTCCTCTGTAGCCCGAACTATAAGTCCTAGGGAATTCTACTTGGTGCCATTCGATTTTTCTCGCCGAGCTGCTTCTAGACATGGTCTTAGATTTCATTTTCGCCCAGCCATTCGCCCAGAATCGAAAATATTTTCTCGAAAAACCTTGGGTTTAAGCCCAGGCAAATCGGTGATTTTGGTCGAATTTTGACTTGTCAATATTATTACATATTTGGATTCGTCTCGCCGTTG
>CM064480.1:73707475-73789975 GCA_032716605.1 Paralithodes platypus
TCTCAAGTTGCCTCCATATAACTCCCCATATCTCCACTCCTAATCAATATATTTTAATTCTGTTTGCAGCTTTTACTTCCTAATAACATTGCCAAAAATGTAATTAAATAACAAAATATGATTAAATCAGTCATTTCTATGGTATTTTTGATTTTGTAAAATATTTTATGTTACCGTTTTGTAAAGTCTTACAAAATCATTAATATCACGAAAATTACGCATCAAATCGTACCTTATGTTGTATTACTTTTTGTTAAGAAAATTATGAGTAATATAATGCCACAAAGAGATTGAAAATATATTAATTAGGGCCGGAGATATAGAGAGTTACGTGGTGACAACTTTAGCGTTGTCTGGGCGCACTGTGGGGTAGCATTCCCGGCCACCCTTGATTTTGTAGCTATTTATTCTTCTTGAAATATATTGAAATATATTGTGGTGTGGTTGAGTGGATAAAGAGAAGTACTTTGAGGTGGTATGGTCATATTCAGAGAATGGATGAAGACAGAATGCCAAGAAAGATATATGGGAGTCATAAATTTTTTGAACACTGATGTATATAGGCGTGTAGCTGCAACACATAGTATAGTTTAGATGAGAAAGTACGCAAGTGTGCAATAGATCTTGTTGATTCAAAATTGCTGGCTAAACTATCTGAAGGTGATGTAATAGCGATTGATGCAGTTTATCATTCAAACTGTTTAACTGCATTGTACAAGAAACATGACAAATATTTACAATCCACTGATGAAACTGTTGCCACCAACAATGTTCATGGTATTGTGTTAGCTGAACTGATATCATACATAAATGACTCGAAATTACTCAAACATCAACACATTCAAACTGACAGATCTGGCCCATTTGTACAAAGAACGATTGCTGTCCCTTGGTGTGGAGGATGAACACATACACGTGACAAGATTAAAAACAGAATTTTGGCACAAATACCAGACTTGGTGTGTCATACAGATAAACACAGTAAGGGCCAGAGCACTTTGTTAATTTTCAAGGACGATGTTGACAATAAGATAGATGAATGTGTAACAGGTAGAGATTATGACGATGAAGCACTGCAGTTAGTAAAGGCTGCTGAGATTGTTAGGCGTGAGATGTTTCAGATAAAACAACAGTTCAATGGCTCATTTACCCCTGACTGCCAAGGCAGTTCTGTTCCATCTTCATTGTTAGCTCTGGTGGAAATGGTGTTGCATGGCCCAAACATAAGAAACTGTGAGAATTCATCAACCCAAAATCATACTGTGTCTATTGCTCAACTCATGCTCTTCAACAGTGTAAAGCGTGCCAAAAAAGAACCAAAAACTGGGTGTGGTAGACACACAACAGACCGGGAAACCCCATTATAATGTCATTGCAGTATCATATGTTTTACCTAGGATTTTGTGTTTGTGTGTGTGTGTGTGTTAATGGGGTGTTGTTTATGATGAGGGGCATTTCTGTGTTAGGCTGTATAGCTTGTGAAGAGGATTGCTGTGGATTTGGCTGGGGCTAATTTGAGTCTGATTGCAGTGCACCAGTCATGTAGTGTGTTGAGATAGGGAGATAGGTTGCTGTCTGAGTCTTGGGTGTGTACATATGAGTGTTATGTCGTCTGCGTAGGAAGCTTTATTTATTTGGGGTGCGTGGGGTGTGGGTAGATCGTGTATATATAGGTTGAAGAGTGAGGGCGACAAGATGGATCCTTGTGGGACTCTGTAAAGTTTCTGATGTTAGATGACTAACTGGCCATTCGGCCAGAATCGAAAATATTTTTCTCAAAAACCTTGGGTTTAAGCCCAGGCAAATCGGTGATTTTGGTCGAATTTTGACTTGTCAATATTATTACATATTTGGATTCGTCTCGCCGTTGCGGATTCAACGGTATATATTTTTTTTAAATTTTGACCTATATTTAGGCGCCCTAGGTCTATTTTAAAGTTTAAAAACGCCATAGACGAGTTATTTATGAACGGATTTGTTTAAATTTATACCATAAGTACACTTTGGCAAGCTGAATCGAATGGCGCAAACAGAATTAAAATCGGACCATTAGTTTAGGATTTCGATTTTGACGGGTCTTCTTGGAGGGCCCAGGGGACCGTTTTTTGGACTTTAAAAGTCCTCTGTAGCCCGAACTATAAGTCCTAGGGAATTCTACTTGGTGCCATTCGATTTTTCTCGCCGAGCTGCTTCTAGACATGGTCTTAGATTTCATTTTCGCCCAGCCATTCGCCCAGAATCGAAAATATTTTCTCGAAAAACCTTGGGTTTAAGCCCAGGCAAATCGGTGATTTTGGTCGAATTTTGACTTGTCAATATTATTACATATTTGGATTCGTCTCGCCGTTGCGGATTCAACGGTATATATATTTTTTAAATTTTGACCTATTTTTAGGCGCCCTAGGCCTATTTTAAAGTTTAAAAACGCCATAGACGAGTTATTTATAAACGGATTTTGTTTAAATTTATACCATAAGTACACTTTGGCAAGCTGAATCGAATGGCGCAAACATAATTAAAATCGGACCATTAGTTTAGGATTTCGATTTTGACGGGCCTTCTTGGAGGGCCCAGGGGACCGTTTTTTGGACTTTAAAAGTCCTCTGTAGCCCGAACTATAAGTCCTAGGGAATTCTACTTGGTGCCATTCGATTTTTCTCGCCGAGCTGCTTCTAGACATGGTCTTAGATTTCATTTTCGCCCAGAATCGAAAATATTTTCTCGAAAAACCTTGGGTTAAGCCCAGGCAAATCGGTGATTTTGGTCGAATATTGACTTGTCAATAATATTACATATTTGGATTCGTCTCGCCGTTGCGGATTCAACGGTATATATATTTTTTTTAAATTTTGACCTATTTTTAGGTGCCCTAGGCCTATTTTAAAGTTTAAAAACGCCATAGACGAGTTATTTATAAACGGATTTTGTTTAAATTTATACCATAAGTACACTTTGGCAAGCTGAATCGAATGGCGCAAACAGAATTAAAATCGGACCATTAGTTTAGGATTTCGATTTTGACGGGCCTTCTTGGAGGGCCCAGGGGACCGTTTTTAGGACTTTAAAAGTCCTCTGTAGCCCGAACTATAAGTCCTAGGGAATTCTACTTGGTGCCATTCGATTTTTCTCGCCGAGCTGCTTCTAGACATGGTCTTAGATTTCAATTTTCGCCCAGCCATTCGCCCAGAATCGAAAATATTTTCTCGAAAAACTTTGGGTTTTTGCCCAGGCAAATCGGTGATTTTGGTCGAATATTGACTTGTCAATAATATTACATATTTGGATTCGTCTCGCCGTTGCGGATTCAACGGTATATATATTTTTTTTTAATTTTGACCTATTTTTAGGTGCCCTAGGCCTATTTTAAAGTTTAAAAACGCCATAGACGAGTTATTTATTAACGGATTTTGTTTAAATTTATACCATAAGTACACTTTGGCAAGCTGAATCGAATGGTGCAAACAGAATTAAAATCGGACCATTAGTTTAGGATTTCGATTTTGACGGGCCTTCTTGGAGGGCCCAGGGGACCGTTTTTTGGACTTTAAAAGTCCTCTGTAGCCCGAACTATAAGTCCTAGGGAATTCTACTTGGTGCCATTCGATTTTTCTCGCCGAGCTGCTTCTAGACATGGTCTTAGATTTCATTTTCGCCCAGCCAATCGCCCAGAATCGAAAATATTTTCTCGAAAAACCTTGGGTTTAAGTAAGCCCAGGCAAATCGGTGATTTTGGTCGAATTTTGACTTGTCAATATTATTACATATTTGGATTCGTCTCGCCGTTGCGGATTCAACGGTATATATATTTTTTTTAAATTTTGACCTATTTTTAGGCGCCCTAGGCCTATTTTAAAGTTTAAAAACGCCATAGACGAGTTATTTATAAACGGATTTTGTTTAAATTTATACCATAAGTACACTTTGGCAAGCTGAATCGAATGGCGCAAACAGAATTAAAATCGGACCATTAGTTTAGGATTTCGATTTTGACGGGCCTTCTTGGAGGGCCCAGGGGACCGTTTTTAGGACTTCAAAAGTCCTCTGTAGCCCGAACTATAAGTCCTAGGGAATTCTACTTGGTGCCATTCGATTTTTCTCGCCGAGCTGCTTCTAGACATGGTCTTAGATTTCATTTTCGCCCAGCCATTCGCCCAGAATCGAAAATATTTTCTCGAAAAACCTTGGGTTTTTGCCCAGGCAAATCGGTGATTTTGGTCGAATATTGACTTGTCAATAATATTACATATTTGGATTCGTCTCGCCGTTGCGGATTCAACGGTATATATATTTTTTAATTTTGACCTATTTTTAGGCGCCCTAGGCCTATTTTAAAGTTTAAAAACGCCATAGACGAGTTATTTATAAACGGATTTTGTTTAAATTTATACCATAAGTACACTTTGGCAAGCTGAATCGAATGGCGCAAACAGAATTAAAATCGGACCATTAGTTTAGGATTTCGATTTTGACGGGCCTTCTTGGAGGGCCCAGGGGACCGTTTTTAGGACTTTAAAAGTCCTCTGTAGCCCGAACTATAAGTCCTAGGGAATTCTACTTGGTGCCATTCGATTTTTCTCGCCGAGCTGCTTCTAGACATGGTCTTAGATTTCATTTTCGCCCAGCCATTCGCCCAGAATCGAAAATATTTTCTCGAAAAACCTTGGGTTTTTGCCCAGGCAAATCGGTGATTTTGGTCGAATATTGACTTGTCAATAATATTACATATTTGGATTCGTCTCGCCGTTGCGGATTCAACGGTATATATATTTGTTTTAAATTTTGACCTATTTTTAGGCGCCCTAGGCCTATTTTAAAGTTTAAAAACGCCATAGACGAGTTATTTATAAACGGATTTTGTTTAAATTTATACCATAAGTACACTTTGGCAAGCTGAATCGAATGGCGCAAACAGGATTAAAATCGGACCATTAGTTTAGGATTTCGATTTTGACGGGTCTTCTTCGAGGGCCCAGGGGACCGTTTTTTGGACTTTAAAAGTCCTCTGTAGCCCGAACTATAAGTCCTAGGGAATTCTACTTGGTGCCATTCGATTTTTCTCGCCGAGCTGCTTCTAGACATGGTCTTAGATTTCATTTTCGCCCAGCCATTCGCCCAGAATCGAAAATATTTTCTCAAAAAACCTTGGGTTTCGATGGGCTTTCCTGGAGGGCCCAGGGGACCGTTTTTTGGAATTTATTAGTCATTAGATACCTGTTGATGCTTTATTTCACTTTAATTTTGTTGCTCAAGCATAGTTTCCACAATGTTGATAAGTTCTTTTGTCTTTATTATAGTTTGTTTGTTTATTGTGCAAGTTTTACATTATAATAATTAGTTTTGATTATGGTAATATTTGTCTGATGAATGATAGGCTATATAATTGAAGTTTCCACATAGCAATTTTGCCTTTGTCCCAGTTTTAAATTTTAATTTATTGATGAAACATTGCTTAGCAATAATAGGTATGGCATATTTACTTAGGTCTCAGTACCAATAATGGAAGCCTTTTATTTGTATAATTAACTACCAGTATAATGCTCCGGAGGCCCTTACTATGTTGTATTTCTAATTACCAATAATTGAAGACTTCTTTCATATAATTAACTATCAGTATATGCTCAGGCACATTAACTTTTATTAATCTTTACTCAGTTTGATGAGAGAATGTACACTACTGATGCCAGTCTCTAAGCCACTCAGACATTTATATTCTTGTTAGTCCATGATTATTTATATGAATCAGTCACTTGAACCAGTTGTGCATTGTATCCATGAAGTTTGGAATTTTATTAAGTTATTGATTAGTTCCTTTGAGTCTATCTTGTAGTCCAAGTTTTGGTTTGTTTATTTTGAAAGTTTTAAATTATAATTTGGCAAAGCCAAATGTTACAAGGTTTATTGAGAAACATAAGTATACAAAGTCAATTTTATTAGACAGAAATAACAATAAGTTTTAAAGGTTTATAATAGTTGTTCATTATAATCATTCATAAAACAGTCACGTAAAAAATATCCAGTACCCAAAGAAATTACAGTACAATCTTTTAGTAACAGTTTAGTTTCCTAGTTATTTTGAATGTCCAATGACTTTAGTCAATGCTGCTTTATAAAGTTTTATCATGAGTTGTATAGGTACTTATAAATCATTGTGACCGATGCTCTATTTAAAACGGCAGACTTTAGTTGTTAATAATCCCAAAGCCTAATGTTTGTAAGGAGTTACTAGAAGTACATTAAGTGAAATGTAAGTAGTCCATTGAAAGGACTTAAGTAATTCTATCACAAATAATGTTGTTGTTCCCCAAGCTGCCTGGCCGAACAGCCCCAAGTCCCTGAGGAAGGCCATGGCCACGATCGGGCTTTCCCACAGAGCTCTCATTGAGTGTAGATTATGTTGTTGGCGTAAGTGGTTGTGTGAAATGCAGTCTTCTATGATGTGTTTAATGGTATGGGGTGCTGTGTTACATCCCGGGCAGGCGTCGACAACGGAGTCTGTCCTCGTGAGGGAGGGAGGATTCGGAAGGATGGATTTCGGGAGGTCGTGCATGCAGCTGCGTGTTGTCTGTGAGTGGATGGATTGGCGAGAGATATGAGTATGGATGTGCTTCTGGAAGTTGGTTCGGGGTGGGCAGGGAGGGAGAGGACAATAATTGTGTGTGTAATACATGTAATAGGATACAGTTCACCTTAGGGTTGCATACCAAAGGCTGGACTCTGAATATCTAAATCCCATTTAGTAAAGTAAGAGTATTTTGTTAAAGTCAAAAAAAGTCAAAACAAAGAATGTTATTTAGAATTCAGTTAGCTGTCACTTTGCAAAATTTTGCCAGTCAGAGCTCCAAACATATCAGAACTGACATGCACAATTGTCCAAAGTCCAAACTTTTTCAAAGTCCAGTCATAGCCTGGATTCAGGGAAAAATTTCATTGGTTTGGCCCTTGGAAAATTCAGTTCAGATATGTTCGGTCTTCGAAAGGGGTGAAGTCACAGAGTGTGAGGTGAAGCTGAACGGTCAGGCTATGGAGATCGTCAACTCTTAAGTATCTGGGCAGTGTGTTGAGTAAAGATGGGACTATGGATGAAGAGGTGCGGGAGAGGGTACAACAGGGGAAGAGGGTTGTAGGAACGCTAAAAGCAGTAACAAGAAATAGGGTGGTCAGTATGGAAGTGAAGAAGTCCTTGCATGACAGTGTGGTAATCCCGACACTGACTTACGGAAGCGAAGCATGGACGTTGGTTGAGAGACTCAGACCAAGAGTGAGAGCAGTGGAAATGAATTACTTAAGGAGTGCGTGCGGAGTTACATGGAGGGAGACAGACTAATGAGGAAGTAAGAAGGAGGTGTGGTGTGGAGGTAGATGTGCTGGAATGTGTGAAAAGGAACAACTTGAGATGGTTCGGCCATATGGAACGTATGGAAAGCGAGAGAATGACTAAGAGGGTGTACGAGAGCGAGGTGGAGGGACAGAGGGGGAGAGGTAGACCGAATATGAGGTGGAAGGATGGAGTGAGGAACTACATGAACGAAGGCGGTGCTGGTTGGGGGGAGGGGTGTCGACTGACTGGGGACAGAGGTGCATGGGGGCGGTTCGTTCGTGGCCACCCCTTCGGGGATCACGGTGTCAGGCAATAGATAGATATGTTCGGCAAAATTTTTCAGTGAAACTTAAAAACATTTCAGTGGTGTAAACTTGGGAAAATTTTCACAAGTCCAGTCTGATGATGATCAGAACTAGACTTGTGAAATGATTCTAAGTTCCACTGGACTTAGCAAATTTTTGGGGGTGACTGAAATTTACTGAAATTTTTCAAAGTCCAGCCTCATAGCCAGTCTTGTCATAGGCTCAATTAACCCTTACAGTACTTCCACTATTTATTCTGGCTAGCCTCAGAAGATTTTGAGTCAGCTTAGGAAAGAGGTACTTTCTAAGCTGATTAAAATCATCTGATGCTAGCCAGATATAGTGACAGTACCAAAAGGGTTAATAGAACTCATGACAAGCATGGGCTATGGAGGTTAAGTTTGAAATGCACTGAGACACATGCAACCCAAATAAATAGTACAAAACCAAAGACTGTTAGAGAAACATTACTTGCAATCTTAAGGACTTTAAAGACCAGACAAATAATGAAGGCTCTGAACTTTATATCATTATGCTTCTAGAACATTCAACCACATTACTTAAAAAAAACTTGGCTACCATAAATAGGTACTTTGGTTTACCTCTTTCAGATATGGTTGAACATATCCAGATTTCATAATAATCTTTGGTTGTCAAACTGTTCATTCTAGGTTGCTAAACTTTATATCTTGAGTGTGCAGTATATAAATATGGTCAACTATCACATAACAGCCAAAGAAACTTTTAAGTCCATAAACAAATCTTAGTAAAATATCTGTATATGGTAACAAATGTATTACTTTTATTATGCATGTTATTTATGAAAATAATATTACTTTCTTTGCATGTTAAGTGATATTTTCACTTACCATGCAAACAAACTGTATTTTCATAAATGGCATATGCATCATAAAATAATATATTTTTACCAATTTAAATACTTTACATCAACCAGCTATTTTTAAATCTAAGGTATTTTGGCAGATTTTTCGTCAGTGATAGACAAACATTTAAATATGCAAACCAAATATATAAAGTTTAAAACCTACATAAATGCAGCCAAACCATTGCTTACATGATACAGTACACTCTCAAGCAAAAATAAGTACACCAATGGAATCATGAACCTTTAACCCTCTCCTAAAACAATAAGTCATGCTGGCTAAGGAGAAATTTTATGCACTTCAGGAAAACCTCTAGGAATAGTAAAGTATAAAAAACTCCATTAGACCCAGATCCTTCCAAAGCTTAATAAAATCATCCAATAGCCAGAATTAACAAGTCATGCTGGCTAAGAGAAATTCTATGCACTTAAGGAATAATTAAGAGCATAAATGCCAAAATAATTCCAAAACATAAAATAATCAAATATCCAGAATTAACTTACTCATATTTATCAAGGGGCTGATAATCCCTTTCAGTAATTATAGCAGTAAATATATAAAGGCCAAAATTCTAAACCAATTCATGCACTTTGGGAATATTGGCTAGAATTCAATTATATTCAGCTTAGGAAGTACCACATCAATCTCAAGGGTTAATACATTACTATTACCCCTCTCATTGCTAGTCTTCCTAAGCTGCATATAATAGTCAGGTAACCAAAATTAACTTAGTGATTCATATTCCTCAATGGGTTAACTAAAAAGGCTAAAGTAAATAAACTGTATTACCACACCTATTTCCTGGTAAACTCTTCCCAAGTTATAGAAATCTCAGTGATTACCCATTATTAATCCTAGTGGCAAAGATATCTGGCTTAATTATAATAGAAGTCTTTTATAATTGTCCAATATTCTTTACCATTAACATAAACGGGAATCAAGCATGGGATTTTCATAATTTGGATAGAGTCAGCCAGGGAATAGGATAGAAAACTTTCAGCCCATTTCTTCTAGCCTTTTAGAGTTTCAAGAAGGTTGGCCTATCATATATTAAAATACAGAACCAGGTTTGTAAGCAGCCCATCTTCTTTGCAATATCAATATAAATACCAACACAAAAATCAAGGGACATTAATATATATCAAAATGCACAAGTACATTTCCATAAATATTTAATCTCAAACTTAGATTTCAGTGGGCATTTTCTATTAATATAACTAGTTACAACACTGCATACAAATCTTGTGCTGTACCCTAATAACTTTTTCTCCAATAGGTTCAATAGATTCCATAGCATGTACTTATTTATGGCTAAAGAGTATCTCAACGGAATAAATTTTAGAATGTGCAAACTTTTAGTGATGTCAAGTAGACTCCTTGACAACATCTACTAAAGTATATGGAGTAAAATAATTTCTACTGCATATATATTTTATTTTTTGTATATTTATTAAAGATTATTTTAAGTATCGATTTGTTTAAGTCCCCGAGGGACACCCACCCTACCCCAGCTCTTGAACAAGGAGTGTATGGTGGTGAAAACAATCATTTTGAAAGCATATATAATTTTCCTCTTAAATATACCATGACTTATATTTTCAGAGGAATTTAATTGCCTTCATAAATCAATACTGAATTAGTCTTCAAACATACCAAATAATGCACATTCTAAATCATCATTCCATTAAAGATTTCATTACTGTATTATGCAGTTGTAGAAAAATATGCATAACTTCTATATCCAGTATTAATAAAGACAACTTTGAGTCGACATAATAGAAAAATTAAAAAATTTCAAATATTGCAAAATTTCTAGTACTTTTATTTTATTTTTATTTTTTTAGGAAAATTGCGATTGGGCCGGAGTATATAGATAGAATTTTTCCTGGTGTCTCAAGTTAGCCAACCCCACCTATGGGGTATGTGCCAGAGTATATACAAATTCCCAAATTAATTACTTTAAATGCAAAGTATTTTGACAAACTCTAAGATTTAATTATATTTTAATTTCCATTTGGGCTCTGTCTCAAGTCTGCCAACCCCAGGCTATGGGGTATGTGCCTGAGTATATACATAAATACCCAATTTCATTACTTTAAATTTTCAGTCTTTGGACGCTCAAATATTCCAAAAATTATATTTATTTAAATGTTAAACTCCCTGTGCGGGCTCAGTCTCAAGTCGGCAAACCAAAACTATGGGGTATATACCGAAGTATAGATTTAATTACTTTAATTTCCAAGTCTATTTTGCAAGCAATATTTTGTTATGAATTTCTTTCTATTGAAGTCTGAAGTTGTCAATATTAAAACTCAATCAAAATAATTATGAATCATCTACAACTGCATCTCGAAAAAGTAAACTTTAATCATCTATACAAACAGAACTTGCACCTTTAACTTTCAGTATACAATTACTTCCTTTATTCTGGTTAATGGATATTTTATTCAGCTTAGGTAGGGGCTGTGAGAGTTAGAAGGTTGATCTAGTCATTGCCCTTTAGACTCAAAGGTCCCTCTTAAACTGCTCAAATTTGTCAAAAAGCCAGAATATGGAAAAATATTGCATTCCAAAAGTTTTAACACCATGGGTTAGTGAAATTTTTAGCTCTATGTTAAACAGACAAAACAAATAAATATATAAATATAACAAATAAGCCCTTTACAAATGTAATAATTTTATAAAACTATGTATGAACTAAAGCTATACCAATTGTACTAATCATTCAATAAAACTATGAACTAACTAAAAGCCTATTAATTATACCTAATGTAGTAGTAATTCTATAAAACTATGAACTAAAAGCCTATTGATTATACCTATAACTAAAATCTAACTTTCATACTGTACTATACACCAAGGCATCACTATCTCCATCAGTCTTCCCTAGTACCATAAAAGATAATCCTTATATACTGTAGGTGCAGTACTGTATTAATAACTACTCTTCTCATAACCTATAACAAAGTTTGAGCCATAAACAAAACTAACACAAATGTAACCTTCCGATTACAAGTATTTTAAGGATATATACCGTAACATTTATAACTAGTTTTCAATACTCACCCCTAAATGCAGCTATATATATATTCCCAATTAGAGTTTACGGAAATCTACAATAATCTGCCCACAAATTTACTTTCAGATAACTGGTACTGTACTAGAGTAATAAAGCTATTATTTCTAGCATTTGGGAAGAGTCAGTCAGGGTATCTTATTTTATAGGCAAATTCCTCAGAGCATCAAAGTAACATTTTCAGCCCCAATTATATAGATTACACTATTCTTAGACTTCACTAGACTTCATATAAATGACCAACAGTTACTTTCTTCAGGCTAACATTTGTTAAAGAATTCTTAGCCTTCCAGCCTATTAAACTACTTTTCAAAATGAATAGAGACCATTAATCCACTTTACTCAGCTTAGGAAGGATCTAAAGTTATAAATGGACAATTAAGGTTTGCTTCCATTCCCGTAGTATTTTTTAATTATTTCAGGTAATTTACTCTTTACACGATTAGGTAAATCTTTTACTTATACATTTAATTTATAATTTACAAGTTCTATACCAACACTTCACTTAGGGATACTGCATTTGCAACTATAATATATAGTACTGTACTGTATATTCTTGAAGAGAGTACCGGATCAAATCAAAACATTGACTGCAAACTTATTTCGGTTATTTGCCATTAGTCTCACAAACTAGAATTGAGTTTCATTTACGCCAAAATTGCTCTCGCTTTATACTATTTCAAACTTTATTGCTAATTGCTATTTTGACAAGTGCTTAGTCTTTATATACTCATTTGTGTTTTGGTTTCTTTTGCAAGTTTTACTTTCAAATTTCTAACTAAGCTGCCAGACTAATTAACAAAAACATTAAAGACTACAGTATATAGAACCAATCATTATCAGATCTTTTACCGAACTTATTCCTAGCATATTTTACTATATATAACTAGTCACTACTACAACTAGGTACTTCTATTTTCAACCTAACCCTATCCATTGAACAATACAGCATATCAAAATGTATAATGGGCTTATATGGTATATATATATAATTCACATCTCATATTTTTCTGCATTTACCAATGGAGCAAACAATGTCAAAAACTTGCAATAGTGCATTAAAATCAGCGTCGGTAAAATAAATTAGGTTAAAGCTTGGATACTGCACATAAATTCCTTTCCTTAACTTAGGAGAGTTAACGAAAGCAACTCTTAATCAGTAACCAAAGCTCTCCCATTCACTTTTACCTTGCCAAGTTCGATTTGTATAAATTTACTCCGTTAGCAATGTTTACAGAACCCTTACAAACTTAAAATATTTCCAAAACAACAGGATGGAAATTCTTTTAAGTTAATAAACACCTTCAGGATTAGGAAGCGTTCAGTTTATTCGATTAGATGCTTTTATTCACCTTAGGAAGGATCTATGGATTCATATTTTTTCACCAACCAACTTTACTTCTAAACTCAATGAAAAATACATGGGACACTCCAAGGACTCGACCCAAGGATATTACTAAAGTAAATTTAATTAAAAATACTGTACATGTGGCACTCCAAGGACTCTAACCTAGGAGACACAGAAATTCTGCACTTTTATGCATTACGCTATAAAGACCGTTACAGAATTATGCACAAGGCTACGATATATTGGGTAGATTTGAGTTGCCAAAGACCTTCCTAAAACACAGAAATTATATAAAGATCGAATAAACTTTATGCGCATCTTAATACCGAGGGAGCCAAGACTCTCCAAACATTGCTTCCGAAGGAATATAAATGATACCAGTGGAACAATTAATACCCCGAAGCTAAGCCTACATAAACAAACTCTCGCTCTCTCCGTTCATCCCTATATCCCGGGCACCTCGGGGGCAGGACCTGACGTTCGGAATCACTACTTATTGACAACCTTGTTGCGTACTAGCAGGAGACTGTTATGAATGACCTTACTAGTTTTCAGGCTGCAGTCGTGGGCCCGGAATATACTCCAAAAACAAATAAAATAAAAGTTCTACAGCTAAAAACATTAAATTTAAAGTTACCCTTCCTAGCATAATCCCACCCCCTTATCTCCCAGAATATACTAACAAAACAATACAAATAAAAGTAATAAATCTAATAAGTACCACCCCATTTAAATAACAGTTATAAATATAATAAGTAACACTCCATTCTTATCAATTACAAACTAATGAAATCAACAAATACATGTGGCACTCCAAGGACTCTAACCTAGGATACTCACACCAAAATTATACTTTAATTTTGAAGTTTATCCCCCCACCCAAAACTATTCTCCCCCGCCCGAGAGATATGCTCCGCGGTTCCAATATTCAATTTGTGACTAACTTCCTGCATTCAATCTCCATTTCAGGGTAGCAGTACTGTACAAGGGGCAGATCCCTTCTGGCACTCCTCCATTCACATTCCGGATAAGTAGATAGGTTACAGGATTCAATTTTTGGCAAGATTCGGATATAATTTCAAATAACTTTAATTTTACTTTCATCACAGCTACCCTTAGACACTTTTATTAAGCTTAGGAAACATCATTACAAATCAAATACGCTTTGATGCCATAGACCCTTAATAAACTGAATAAAATTGAAGGAAAACTATAATAAAGCATGAATTACAGTCTGGATTTACATTTAGTGAACACTTTTCTATACATTTGTGATAACCATTCACTGAAGTCTCCGATCATTAGGGCACCCAGCTATACGTCAGCAGGGAGTACATGGTGGTCAAAACTGCATCAAATATAATACTTAGCCATTTGGATTAGTGGACTTTTCTTTTTACTGCGTTCCTTTAAGTTGTTGGTTTAT
The DNA here is from genome assembly GCA_032716605.1 of Paralithodes platypus. Taxonomy (NCBI): domain Eukaryota; kingdom Metazoa; phylum Arthropoda; class Malacostraca; order Decapoda; family Lithodidae; genus Paralithodes; species Paralithodes platypus. The sequence continues at coordinate 73,721,833 of CM064480.1, forward strand.
TTTGCAAGTTTTACATTATAATTTAAGTTAAAAAGATCCTTCAACTTTCTTACATTTGCCCCATTTGCGTGGCATTTTTAAAACTTTTTATGTAATTTAGAAGAAATCGGCCTTTGGCCGAGCCATTTTTCTACCGAAAAAGGCACCAATTTATTTTGAGTGTCTTTAGTATTTATTTAAACCTTTGAGGTCAAAGGAATTTTTTTATTAATTTATATTTTTTCACCAAAACTTTACTTCTAAACTCAATGAAATCAACAAATACATGAGACTCTCCAAGGACTCGAACCTAGGATACTCACACCAATATTCCGCACATTTATGCATTACGCTTGCTATCAAGACAATTAACATGAAAGGTCATAGTTCAAGTATTACGCTATCAAATCATGCCAAAATATTACAATCCTTCGTAACCGTACCTATTCTTCCATCACTATCACACATCGTTAATAAAGTATCCTACTTGTTCCACCGGGATATCATTTTAAAGTTTACCCTGTAAGCATATCATTTGGCTACATTCATGTTTATAGAGGATATATCACGTTAGGCTGGATTTAGAGGTTGTAATAGAAATGGGGGAGGGGGGATTCAGGGCGCTACAGGACAGACCGTCACTTTCAACATCAATACTAATATTCGCCGCGCTCCCTTCAAAGTCCGGTACTAACGGCTCATACTTTCTCGAACATGTACAGACAGTCTTTGTAGGCACAGCATATACTAAAATATTATAGTATGGACAATTTTCTATCAAAATATGTACGAAGGGTACTTTTTAAGCTTGATTGAAGTCTAGAGCAAACTACATTTTTTCTATCGAAACATGTTTTTTTGTAAAGTTTCATTTAAAGTCTACAGAGCAAACCAAGACATTTTTCTATCAAAAAATGCACAAGGAGTACTTTATTTTAACCCTCCTGGCCCGGGCAGGCTCTCAAAATGACAGTGTGGGCTACCCGGGCAATCTGGCCGAAAAAGTCTAGGCCTAGGCTACCGTATTTTTGTTTAGTTTAACTGCTAGAAATTGCCCACGCATCTATAAATGTAGTGCGGTTTCCAATCTGTAGACTGGCGTTGAGTAGAGCTCTCTATGTCAACTGGTTCAGTTGTGAAGACGATTTCAATGGAGAGCACTTGCAGGCGATGTTAGCAATATGACTATCTTTTCACTACTGATACAACGACATACAGACGTACAATAACAAAAGTCTTCTTCTTGTTTTCGGAGGTGCGGTGACGTAACGATCGGCTTTGTTTACATGCGTCGGACGCACGGCGTTCAGACCAAGCTGAATAGGCTTTCAAGCTTACAGATTTTAAAATGACACCCGGGCTCCTGCCCTTAGTTCGTGGGGTCATTTTAAAATGACACCCGGGCTCCTGCCCTTAGTTCGTGGTGTCATTTTAAAATGACAACCGGGCCAGGAGGGTTAAGCTTGATTGAGGTCTAGAGAGCAAACAAAGTACAGTAATACAAAATAAATAAGCAATTAAATATGCCGCTCTATAGATAATATTTCTTATAGTTTATTTTAAGCCCTGCGAGTCTTTTTCTAGACTCGGTGGTCTGCTTAAGCAAACTTAATTCATTTTAGCAAGCGTTTTCTCCACAGCGATTTTGAAGTTATTTTGACTTTATATTGACTGTCAAAGTTTTGGTTAGTTTAGTTTGCAAGTTTTACATTTTAATAAGCAAATAAATAAGCCATTCTATAGATATTAATAATAAATACAATGGGGAAGGTGACCGAGTATATAGATAGTATATAGATAAAGAACCCTTAAAGAGCGGCGCTCGACTTAAGTCATGCACCAATTTGCAGCAAGTTAGGAGCATTATTAAGGCTTTTAAAGGGTTAAAATAGAGTGCAAATGGCCGGGAGCGCAGCGGGCCAGACAGCAGACTCCCAGGGCTTACCGCCGCCCATTAACTCATGTTCCCTGTGTTCTCAAGAGGCCGGCAGTGTAGCCAGTAGTGAGCATAGCTGGGAAAAATATGCCGAAATACGCTAAACTCCCATGTTACTGGTATCACTGCAAGAGAACCACGAGTGCTACGTAGCTCGTTCTGGTCTCATTTTGAAGCTTTTATCGCCTAGTTTTTTGCTAAATATTTTTTCTTTCTTGCAGATACTAGATTGATCATTCAGGAGGGCCTGAATATGCCCAAAATAGCCCAAAACACCCCGCTAGACAAGGGTTAAGTGCTGTGGGACCAGTTATTACTTTTAACTGTTCATTTGCTAATGCGATGGCGAAGATTTAGGGAACTGATTGTAAAAGAAATATATTCTAATTCAGTGCACGCTAATTTTATTTAATTATTTTATAGCTTTAAGTTTAATTTCCGATAAATTTTAATGAGTTTTACCACATACAGTATATAAGGTGGAGTTTCTATTATTTTAAATTTTAAAGTTATATTAACCCTCTCAGACATATGACGCAATTTTGAGCCTATTGGGGATACTTTAAAGCCTTTGCTACCATCAGGGGTATTAAGAAACCTTTAGTTTAGTTACTTCAACCTCTGCAGTTGTCTTTGAGTTAGCTGTGGCCAGAAAACTAATTTTAGAGAGGTAATTATAACAGAACTATTTCTTATTGCTAATCTGGCAACCTCTGAGTCATAAATGCGTGAAAGGGTTGAGTACTGTGGGACCAGATATTACTTTAAACCGTTAATTTGCTAATGCAATAGCGAACATTTAGGTAACCGATTTTAAAAGCAATATATTCTAATTCAGTGCACGCTCATTTTATTTAATTATTTTATAGCTTTGTAGTTTTAAAAGTTAATTCCGATAAATTTGAATGCGTTTTTCCACATATAGAAGGTGGGGTTTCTATTACTTAAAATGTTAAAGTTATATTAATTTGAACAGTAACTTCTAAAATGTTATATATACAATTTACTTGCTAATGCAATACCGAAGATTTAAAAGGAACATTGTAATTCAGTCCAGTCATTTTATTTCACATTAGAAGTTTGTGGTTTTCAAAGCTTAAATTCTGATAATTTTAAATTAATTTTTAAATTTTTGTGTTAGTGCGCTTCGATAATTTTAGATTTTAAAGTTACTTTTATTAATATGAACAGTACTTAGTTTCAAAGTTAGGCTATATATTTTAATTGCTCTTTAGATAGAGATTAATTATATGGTCGACTTTTACTTTGCCAGAAACAAGTCCAATTCTATACAAAACTATCCAGCAATTTTAATATTACTTTAGTGAACATTTACTCTTAATTTCATAGATTAATTTAGTTTTAATTTTCCATTTTATATTTGGCGTGATTTCTATTAATAATTTTTACTTTAATTTCAATTTGTCCCAGTTTTAGTTTGATTATTTTTAAAGTTTTAAAATTAATTATCTAATTAATTATCTATATATTTATCTATACAGTATTATTACTTAGTTATTAAGGGGGAGGAGGGGAGGGGGGAGCAGATCATTCTTAACCAACAGACTAATTTCAACAAGGGACATTAATTTACAACCAACAAATCCAACATAACAAATATATCCTATCTAATTTCACGAACCTTATTGAACAGAAGCGATGTGTGTGGAGAGTTGAAGTAGAGGATTGAAGATAGACGATTGGAGATCCTAGCGACGTTAATCTTCAGACGTTTAGCTTGAAATAATCTTGAGACGTTGGGAAGCTCTTGGTCGGCTGTACGATCCTTGTGCTGTAAAGCGTAGACAAAGGTTAGTGGATTCCATGCTATACAGATGTGGATATACATGCATCAAATTTTAAGACTGAATGCTCCACATATACGTGCAGTTTCAGGCTCTTGTCCTAATGGCGGCGTTCCAGGCAACCCTGTTAAGGGCTGATCCACTTTTTAATTTTTTTGGATTTGAGATCGGCACATATAGTCTGATCACAAGTTTGTTTTAAAATAATATTTTCCGATCAATTTAAATGCATGTTTTTCACTTATTGTTTGGGGAGTTTCGATAATTATTAATTTTAAAGTCTTAAAATTAACAGATAGCTAAAAAGTGACCGTTCAAATTAACAGATAGCTCAAAAGTGACCGTTCAAATTAACAGATAGCTCAAAAGTTACCGTTCAAATCAACAGATAGCTCAAAAGTTACCGTTCAAATTAAAGAAAAAAATAATCCTACCCTGTTTTTACCTGTACTCTAAAATAATGATTTTCATTAAAAGTGACTCCTAATTCTTTACCATCAACATCTATAGCTCCAAAACAATAAGTCAAATTATACCGGTAGCTATAATAACCTATTATTAGGTTCTCTCCACCAACCAATTCTACTCCTAAAATCGGTGATGGGCTGCTCTATCAGAGTGAGAACTGAGCGATCTCTGCCATACTCATAGCTTACTCTGACCGTTCCTTTTACTTATATATTTTCTAGATCTCAAGTGACTGCGTCTCTTCCGTGGATTGACCTCCCAATCTACCAAAATTGGAAGCCAAAGAGTCACATTTTTCCTTCGCCCCTCAACTTTCTCTTCATAATTGCTGAGGGGCACAGGGCCCTGGGTGGGGCTTTGGTTTCCTGGGCGTTTCCACACCCTCCTCGGCTCCCAGCCATGGAGTGGCTTCGGTCACCCAGGCTTTATTGCGGTCGGCAGGGAGGGTTCTGTGGGGGCGCTCTGTTATGGCCTTGGCCTTGCTCAGGGCCGTTCGGCCAGGCAGCTTGGGGAACAACAACTCCTAATTTCGATTAATGAAATTAACAGACACATACCGGATTCCAAACAACTATGCAGAACATCTTTAACATTAACATCTATAATTATAGGCTACTATTTGGAAACCATCAGCCAGGGAATGGGTAGAAATTTAAAGCTCAATTGCTCTAGCCCTTTTTGAATTACAGACAATAAAATCTCAATAAAACTAAAATAATTATAGAATAGATAGAAGGGGAATGGTACAGTAACTAGATAGATAAAACAATTTCTAGCATACCTATAATATTAATTAAAATGTAAAACTTGCAAACTAAACAAACCAAAATTGGGACAAGGACAATATAAAGTCAAATTAAATTATCAAAATCGCTATGTGGAAACAACGTTTACTAAAATGAAAATTATTAAATAAAAGAACACAATCCACCACATAGGGTGTACATTACTACATGAGCAAGTTAATCTGTTTCCCAAGCAAACTAATCGCACATATAACACAATAAACAGGTACCGGTATACATTACTATTATTATAGGGCGGGTGCCCAACCCCGAAAGGGGTTGAAATAGGGGAGCTATCCCCCCGCCAAAGGCGGCTTTCTAGGGCCTTTCCTAGCTGATGCTGAGAGGATTGGGTTCTAGTCATGTGGTGATGGGCTGGTCTATCAGAGTGAGAACTGAGCGATCTCTGCCATACCCATAGCTTACTCTGACTGTTCCTTTAACTTATATATTTTCTAGATCTCAAGTGACGGCGTCTCTGACGTGGATTGACCTCCCAATCTACCAAAATTGGAAGCCAAAGCGTCACATTTTTCCTTTGCCCCTCAACTTTCTCTTCATAATTGCTGAGGGGCACAGGGCCCTGGGTGGGTCTATGGTTTCCCGGGCGTTTCCGCACCCTCCTCAGCTCCCCGCCATGGAGTGGCTTCGGTCACCCAGGCTTTATTGTGGTCGGCAGGGAGGGTTCTGTGGGGGCGCTCGGTTATGGCCTTTGCCTTACTCGGGGCCTTGGGGCTGTTCGGCCAGGCAGCTTGGGGAACAACAACAACAACTATTATTATAAGACTAAATACTATCTACTGAACTCTATGTAAAAAAATCCCAACTTTGGCATTTAAGACTTTTTCTCCCTCATGAATAGCCCCATTACTTTGGCAATTTTAAGACCTTTTACCCCATAGTCAATATTACGACTCATTGTGCCATTTAGCCAGCTTCCCTGTCGGCCAATAGGGACTTTTAGGGAGAAACGGCCATATATACAGTCGGTTCCCCGTATCCACGCCTTACTGGTACCGACTGCGGTCCGCGGAGTGTATTTAACATAGGTTTCAATGGGAAATAGGCTTAGCTCGTACCTGACCCGGCCATCTTGGACCCTCAAACCATTATTTTGACCTACATATTATTTGAAGAGAATACTTATTAATACATATTATGAAGAGATAACTTACCACATAAACTTTATTTGAAATCAGTCATTAGGCCTGGGCTAGCCTTACGCATCGCCATAATTTGCCTGCTTTCGTCTGACAGCGTCGGTACGCTTGCTCTGTTTTGATGGTCCCGGGCATTTATTTCCATCATGATTACCATCAGGCCCACTGTCCCTATCACTGAATGCTCTAAAGGCCCTAATAAATGCGGGAGATAAGAGGTTCGTGCAGAAAAAGCTTGGTAAACAAGTGGTTTTCAACTTTTCCAACACTGGTCTGTGAACTGCTGCCTCAGCTGGGACGCTGTGTTGACTTCACGCAGGAATGCAAGATGGCCGACCAAAGCAAGAATCGGGATGCACACCGACCAGCCCGATTCAAATCCGTGAATATCTGGTATTTTGCCGGTTTTTTTGCGTGGACGACGAGTAATGGGATATTTAGGGGTGTCCGTGGATAAGCGGCATCGCGAATGTATGGAGCACGGATACGGGGAACCGACTGTACATAGAAACAGTTAAAACTTTTTTTTTAGAAAGAGTCTTATGGTGTATTTTTAAGTTTCAAGGTCTAGGGAGCAAACTATATATATATTTTCTTAACCCTCTCCGACATGAGACACGATTTTGAGCCTGTTAGGGATACTTTAAAGCCTTTATTACAATCAGGGGTATTTATAAACCTTTAGTTTAGTTACTTCACCCTCTGCAGTTGTCTTTGAGTTAGCTGTGGGCAGAACATTAATTTTGGAGAGATAATTATAAGAGTGAGAGAACTATTTCTTATTGCTAATCTGGCAACCTCTGCATCATGAGTCTCAAGGAGTTAATCAACATTTAAAACTACGATTAAGCCAAATATTAATCAAACTTTAATACTTTTACTGAAACTTTCTATTTTACATTAAACGAACAACTCAATTTACAATACAGTTTGCACAGTTGCCCAAATAACTTCTGGTCCTATGTGATCTTATACATTGACATTTTATGTGCACATTAAGATTTATTATGCAGTACAGTAGTTCACTCTGAAGATTACTCAACTCTTTATTCATATTTTTTCACCAACCAACTTGTGGCACTCCAAGGATTCAAACCTAGGATACTCTCACCAAAATTCCACATATTTATGCTATAAAGATGAATAGTAAACTGATAATTTCTTTAATAATTCACTCCAACACCAAACACCTCCCAAAGAAGTTAATGAAACCAAGCATGTGATCCACCAGGATTCGAACCTACTGTAGGTTACCACATATTTGAAACACTACCCATTACACCATCAAAACTCAAAAACATCAGAAGGAATAACTTTGGACAACTGTACAAAGACTGCTAAACTTAAAATAAACAAAATACTAACCTTATAGTAGTATTGTAGGGAAGTAGTGGTAGTTTACTCCATTGAAGCTAATAGTAGTCCACTGCAGAGAATATTAGTCCAGTCTTGTAGTAGTACCAGTCCATTGAAGAAAATAGTAGTCTTGTCTAGTAGTAGTAGTACCGGGTAGTCCATACTCCATAGAATATCATCTTCCATCTAGGTACGATCCTCCTAGGTCTTCTTGCGCTGTAATACAAGTAGAAAAAAAATATTAGTTATATGGATTCAGTGCCATTCCCTAGCCTAAGATTTTATACTCTAATTTGTTGCTCATGTAGTAATGTACGGTCATGCCACAGCTGTCATTAAGTTTACCTTGCTCTGTACTGTATTAATGAGTCAGATGTTAAATAGGGTGGGTAAGTGTAGGAACATTTGTATATTTCACTCTACATGACAAAATGAAGCTTAGATATTGCCGATACCACTTGTTGATCAAAACATACCTGGTGCCGAGACGTCACTAGCGCGACTGTACTACGTGGTGGATTGTGTTTTTAATAAATTATGCGCAAGCGTCTTTCACATCGCGATTTAGTGAAGTGCTTTTGTCTATCCAAATAGGGTGTAAATTACTACTCAATGCACTTATTTTACAATCGTATAAAAGATCATAACGAGGAACATAACTTAAGTGGGCAACTGTATAAGGATCACCTAAGTTAACCCTCTGACCTAAGACTCAATTTTGAGCCTATTGGGGATACTTTAAAGCCAATATTTTTACCAATGACAAAAAAATATGAAAAATACAGTTTGTAGGCTTTTTCTTTACATACACAAACTAGCATAAATATATTACTGTACCAATGACAAAAATAAAATATAAATAAAAATGAATAAAAATAAAGTTTGTAGGCCTTTTCATTATATACACAATTAAACTAGCATTAAATATAACTCACCCGGTGGAAGTGTGAAGATTGTCCACTTTCATCAGCTTCTGAAGGATATTTCACAAGATTGTACCGGTACCGGGTTGTCCGACACATCCATGGTGTAGCATCGTCTCTCCTTCACTGCTGGGAGTAGGTAGTGGTAAATGACAATCTTAATACATTTTGTAATAATTTCACTACACCACCAAACACTTCCAATGAAATTAAAGGAAAGCATATGTGAAATAATAAATAATTAATAGAACAGTAATAAACTACTAGCAATTTCAGACTATAAAGTAATAAAGAAGTTGGAGCTGTAGACACTAAAGTTTAGTAAACAAAATTGTCAAAATACGGTTGTGGTGGAAAAATATATACCGGTAAGTAACACCCCGTTCTAAACTTATCAATTACAAACCCCAATGTACTTTTAACTAATGAAAGCATATGGTCCTCCCCGGATTAGAACCCGGGACACCACACCCAGAACAAAACCACTAAACCATTACACCACTAAACCATTACACCACTAACCCAGATCAAAAGAAGTCAATTTAGCCATAATATCTTTTAGACTTAATTTCAATCTAGTCTCAATTACTTAATCATACTTTATAAGCAATGACAAATACAAAATATATTAAGATTAATAATAAATTTTCAGGTTGCATATGAAGTGCCATTGCTCGGTGTTCCCTATTCGGGCGTCTAGTCTGCCGCCCCCAGAAACAAATTTAGAATTGGGAAATGGGCCTCAGTAAATATATTAATTTAGTAATTTTATATAGCAAGGATCATTGCATTAGTGTGTTGCCATTGGATACAGGATGGGTTGAGGGGGGCAGCGCCCCCCGCGACTTTTTGAATTTAGGTTTGGGGTACGGTCGCGCTAACAAGTCATGTCCCAGCTGTCATTAAGTCTGGCTTTCTGTGCTGTATTAATGTCAGTCAGTTGAATAGGGTGGTTATGAGTTGGAAAAAGTTTGTATATTTCACTCTAGGCTATTGTTTGTTTGTTTTTGTATATTAAGAAATTAAGCTTACATACTGCGGATACCAATTATTGATCAAAACATACTGTGCCGAGAAATCACTTATTAGCGCGACTGTACACTAATGACTATAAAGACAGTGGCGCGGGCCTAGGCTAGACTGAATTTTAGTGCGAAACATCTCCCGAAATTTGACGGCCCCTAAGCTAGGCTAAATTGGTTAAGTTGGCAATTTGTTTTTTCTAGCCTTATTTAGGCTATAATATTTTGCTAAAGTATTTTTTTCACAGCGATTTTGATACGGTAAGTACTTAGTTTGTTTATAATGCAAGTTTTAAATAGGCCAAGCCATTCGCGACGGTCTACGCATATCCAACACTGAAGTAGGCTATATTAACTTTGTATAACAAAACTTGTAAATATTGAGTGGCTCTGGAGACTGGGTAACATTATTTATTGCCGGACGCCTTATTCCCCTTATGAGGGTGGCCATACACAGAATGCCCCCAAGCGGACCTATTCCCTGTGAGAGGGACAACCCGAGCCAGTTTAGTGAAGGACTTACAGGATTGACCACTCAATTTAGGATCCGTCAGACTCAAGAGGCCCTGTGTATCTTGTTAGCACTATTTTTCTACAGTGGTGTTCGGCTATACACTTCGGCCGGGTAACACTGGACATAAAATACATAGGCTAGCCTAGGCTATAAAACAATGAAATGCAATAAATAAAAACATAAATTAAATTAACTAGGCTAGGCCTAGCCAATAACTACCGGTTTGGCCAAAACAAAAAAAACAAAAAAACATATCCTGGCCTGGCCTAGCCTATTAGGAAGCCTCTTATCGGCTGACCTTTTATATGTTAATTAATGGGCTCTATAATAGTCTACATAGGCCTATACCCTAATTTAATGGCCACGAGTGAATATATATAGACTTAGCTGGTTAGTGAAGCATTTTGATGAATGACAGGTGTTGGGATGGTAACAGGTGAATGTGATCGATTGGTGTTAGGGGCGAAGGTAAACTTGCATCTTCTCTAATGTTAATTCACGAGTTCTTATAAACGTATAAAAACACCAGTGAATATATATACACTTGGCTAGTTAATGGAGCATGTTGCTTAATGACAGGTGCTAGGATGATCAAGATGGAGACTGATAAATGTGGAGGTACATACAGGTGGAGGTAATGGCGGCTGGGCTGGCGTTGGAGGAGTGAGGCCCTTTATAGGTAAGTTTCTTCGAACCTCGCCTCGGTAAACAAATGAACCTTCGACATGCGCAATAATTCTTGATCCAGATTACATTAATTAACATGTCAAATAGTCCTTTATACCCATTAAAAAACGAATTACCTTCTAGAAATTCGGATAGTTAGTAATTAAATTAAATTACAATAAGACTTCAGGTGATCAATTATTTAAGCCAGCACACCGCAAATCGAAAAAGTCAGGAATACCCGTTTTCCGAAAAAAATAAACCGTATAAATTAACCATGTAAAGAATGCGCACATACGTTAAAATAGGCCTTCAGAAGCTATTATTATTTAGGATTATTAAGCCAGCACACCGTAAGTAAAGAATAGTCAGAAATAGAGGCCCCTTTAAAGATTAAAAATTCCCAAGTATAGGCCTAAAACAATTAAATAACTATAAAAATTGCACACATACGTTAAAATCAGATATTATTTTAGATTATTAAATCAAAATAGTTAAACATTGCAAGTTAATATAAAATAGGACTTCAGTGTCAAAACTTACGATCGTATAGTGAATATTGGTATATTTCTATATATTTACCCAGGCACATTCCATTTTTGTTTTCTTAAGACGGTAGAGCGACTTCCATTATTAGCCTAGGCCCTAAGGAGACTCCTCGTATCGTCTGGCTTTTATGTTAATTCACAATCTCTCATAAGATTCTACAATCATTTTAATGCCCACCCAGAATATACAGAAGATTCGCTGGATAATAGAGAATATTGATTAATGACAGGTGCTGGGATGATAAAGACAGAGCGATAATATGGCCCAAGCACAACAGGTGGAAGTGATGTCGGCGGCCATTATTAGCCTATGGAGAAACTATGTATCGTCTCACCTTTATGTAAATTCACAGGTTCATAATAAGTTACATATTTTAATGGCCACCAGTGAATATATATGGACTTAGCTGGTTAGTAAAGCATGTTGATTAATGACAGGTGCTAGGATGATGAAGATACCTACGATAATATGGACAGGTAGAGGTGATGGCGGCTGGGCTGGCGTTTAAAGAGGGAGGCCCTTTATAGGTAGGCCGCTACGAACGTCAAGTCGGTAAACAAATGAAGCTTCCACATGCGCAATAATTCTTGATCCAGATTACATTAATTAAAATGTCAAATAGTACTTTATACCTATTCAAAAACTACTTCTAGAAATTCGGATAGTTACAGTAATCAAATTATATTAAATTACAAAAAGACTTCAGTTGATTAAACAATTATTTAAGCCAGCACACCGCAAATCGAAAGTCAGGAATAGCCGTTTTCCGAAAAACATTAAAGAGTATAAATTAACCATGTAAAGAACACGCACATAAGTTAAAATAGGCCTTCAGAGGCTATTATTATTTACGATTATTAAGCCAGCACACCGTAAGTAAAGAATAATCAGAAATAGAGGCCCCTTTAAAGATTAAAAATTCAGAGTATAAAATAATTAAATAACTATAAAAATCGCAGACACATACGTTAAAATCGGATATTATTTTGAATTATTAAATCAAAATAGTTAAACATTGAAAGTTAATTTAAAATAAGACTTCAGAGTGTCAAGACTTACGATCGATCGTATAGTGGATATTGGTATATTTCTATATATTTACCCAGGCACATTCCATTTTTGTTTTCTTAAGACAGTAAAGTTTCATATTAGCCTAGGCCCTAAGGAGAAGCCTCGTATCGTCTGGCCTTTGTTTATGTTAATTCACAAGCTGTATGATAGCCTAAATCTATTTTAAATGACAACCAGTGAATATAGATCGACTTAGCTGGTTAATTGAGCACGTTCATGAATGACAAGGTGCTGGGATAGTGAAGATATAGCGTGCTAAATATGAACCCCCTCACCTGGCCCGTCCTGGTAGATGGGTCGGTGAGCTGCTAATGGGCGATGACGTTGTGCTCTCTCATTGGTCGAGCTCCTCCCCACCTTCCGCCTCCACGCCCAACAGGATACTCGATTTAGCGCGCGCTTGTTTAAATCACCCCACCCCACCATCCCCTCCCCTTTTAACTACGATCCCCGATAATCCCCCACCCCCTACCCGACAGGATACTCTCTTTGTTCAGTCGCTCCCCCCCCCCCCCTACCCTACCCTACTCTTACCTTCCCCCAATCCCTCCTCCTCTTTCTCTCTCCCGTTGCCTTATATGGGCATTCTTTCGATGTTCCATTCCTCCCCTTCCTTCCTCCTCCTTCCTCCTCCTCTCTCTCTCCCCCCCCCCCCCCCCCATAAGTACTCAGTCCCCCCTGTCCCTTTAATACTCGCTTTTCTGGACCCCCTTCTCCCTCATGTTTAGCATATCATATCATCACCACCCCACCAATTAACTTCCACATAATACAGTAGGCTAGCTAATTAAGACTTTCTGTACCAGTGACATCTGCTATATTTTGGTCTAGCTATAATTAGACAATTATCTGCACCTTAGGAAATATCTGTGGTAGTTAAAAGGGTCGACTGAGATAGTTCGAAGCCTTATAATTGCTAGAGATCCTTCCTAACCTGAGAAAAATTGACTAGTAGTCGCCAGCATAAAATTAAAAAGACGTCGCCGGTACAGTACGAGTTAATGAAAGCAATCACATTAATTAATACATGTGGTACTCCATGGATTCGAACCTAAGACACTCACACCAAAATTCAGCGCAATAACCATTAACCCCTTCTGTACTGTACCGGTGACGGCCCTTTCACATTATTATGGACACTATTACAAGATTATATTCAGTTTAAAAAGGTCCGCTATCAATTAAAAGGCTTTGAACTATCGCATTTAACCCTTCTTACTACCACAGATCCTTCTTAAACTGCACAAAATCTTCTAAATATGGCTAGAATTAATTGAGATACACGTCACCGGTACAGTCGCGCTAATTATGTATCGGCACCAAGTATGTTTTGATCAATAATTGATATCGACAATATCTAAGCTTCATTTCTTTATACGGAGTGAGATATACAAACATGTTCCTACACTTAACCACCCTTTTCAACATCTGACAGGCATTAATTATTATGTTCCTTCCAACAACCAACCATACTCCTAAAATCGATTAATGAAATTTACAAACTATCTGTGGTAGTAAAAAGGGTTAAGTGAGATAGTTCGAAGCCTTTTAATTGCTGGAGGCCCTTTGTAAACTTAATAAAATTGTCTAATCTAGCTATATTTATACGATTTCATACGGTTTAAGAAGGATCTGTGGTAGTAAAAAGGGTTAAGTGAGATAGTTCGAAGCCTAAACATTGCTGGAGGCCCTTTGTAAACTGAATAAAATCGTCTAATAGTAGCCTGAATAAAGCTTAAAAGACGTCCTTTTAATTTTATGCTGGCTACAATCAGACGATTTTATTCAGTTTACAAAGGACCTTCAGCAATGAACAGGCTTCGAACTATCTCACTGAACCCTTTTTACTACCACAGATCCTTCCTAAACTGCACAAAATCGTCTAAATATAGCTAGATTAGACAATTTTATTCAGTTTACAAAGGGCCTCCAGCAATGAACAGACTTCGAACTATCTCACTGTTAACCGTCTTGGTGGTGTAATGGTTAAGGTGTATAAAAATATGTGTGATAACCCGGGTTCGAATCCTGGTGGATCACATAATGATATGCTTTCATTAATTTCATTGGAGGTGTTTGGTGTTGTGGTGAAATTAATAAAAAATATATTAACCTGTTTTACCACATGGAACACATAAAATCGTACATACTGTATAATACAGTAAACACAAGCAAGGGTAGAAAAGCTGTCACAGCCTATCTTAAATGTGTGATAAGTAAAGCTGGTATCACACGAGAGATTTTATAGTCAACATTTTTCTGGCAACATTTCTGGATTATTTTACACTGGTATCGGAAACTAGCCTGATGATGGATGAATTTAGGTAGCATAAATATTGCAAATGTTGACCTCATAAGCTGCCAGACCAGTGTTGAGGATAAATGTTGAGGGAAAAAGCGCTCGTGATACCGGCTTTAGTGTGGTGACTTAGTGAAATGGCTGGTGTTAACGAGAGCGCTACCTCTTCCCATATTCTCCAGCTGTGTCTTGCCTTGCAAGAAAGGATGGAGATGTGGAGAAAGAGAGGTTCAATTTCTCAGAGACAAAAATCTTGCCTTGAAGTTAACTCGGCAAGAGTTGTGTTATCGGGCGTACCACCTACCTCTGACCGGGTTATCCTAGTGTTTACTAGCCTATACCCCTTTGAAAGAACATTAGCCTAACCTAGCAACCTTACCTAACCTATCCTAGTATTATGGGTGGGGGCTGCCGCCCCCACACCCCCGCGGTTTGACATCAACATACGTGCTTACACGACGTACGCCCTGTAACACAACTCATTCCGTTAACTCTGCAGGTGCAGAAATAGGGGAGCTATCCCCCTGCCAAAGGTGGCTTTCTAGGGCCTTTCCTAGCTGATGCTAAGAGGATTGGGTTCTAGTCAAGTGGTGATGGGCTGGTCTATCAGAGTGAAAACTGAGCGATCTCTGCCATACCCAAAGCTTACTCTGACTGCTCCTTTTACTTATATATTTTCTAGATCTCAAGTGACGGCGTCTCTTCCGTGGATTGACCTCCCAATCTACCAAGATTGGAAGCCAAAGCGTCACATTTTTCCTTTGCCCCTCAACTGTCTCTTCATAGTTGCTGAGGGGCACAGGGCCCTGGGTAGGGCTTTGGTTTCCCGGGTGTTTCCGCACCCTCCTCAGCTCCCCGCCATGGAGTGGCTTCGGTCACCCAGGCTTTATTGTGGTCGGCAGGAAGGGTTCTGTGAGGGCGCTCGGTTATGGCCTTGGCCTTGTTCGGGGCCTTGGGGCTGTTCGGCCAGGCACCTTGGGGAACAGCAACAACAACAACTCTGGCGGAGAAGAAGAGCTATGCTAGTACGGTTGGAGATGGTGGAGCTCCCTGGAGGATAGTGGCTACGAGTGACACTAAGTGCAAGCCAAGAAGAGACACGCTAGAACTTAAAAACAAGTTCGATGCCTTGGCTGAAGAGGGTGGTGGAGGAAGGGATAGTGAAGAAAGGAGTGTCGGTAATTACAGTACTGTATAGGGAATAGGCTTGCACCCTTATTTTTTATGTTTTTTCCTCCAGATTTTGAGAAATGAGTGTTTTCATGGTTTTAGTTATAATTTCAATGTGGGATACACGATGGGCTGAGGGTGGACTTTGCCCCCCCTCACCACCTATGAATTATTGAAATCGTCATTGCCAGCAGGGGGTAAATATCGATTACACTGCATAAAGAAGGCATTTGTAAACAGTGAGGATATCCGAAAGAGCTCTGAGATTGATTAGAATGGGCGTTTTTTCTATTAATACCGGGTTTTATAAATGTGATCAAAATTATTCTCCCACAGTGGATTATACATGAGTAAAGTTTCCCAAGGTGGGAAAAGCAGGAGGAAAGAAGGTAAGTCTCCCCACAGAGAACTTACTGCGGCTGGTCCCCCACCAGCACCCAGCGACGTGTGTTCTATTTTATTCTAGCTATATTTAGACGATATTAAGCAGCTTGGGAAGTATCTGGGTAAGATCATAAGGTGACTGTTTTTCAGATGCCTACTTTATAACCTAACCAACACCTAACCTAACCTAGTATATTAGTGTACTATTTATGAATGTAAAATGTAAAAATATAGTTACATTACCAAATTATTGAGATATATATATACACGGTAGCCCGCCGCTACACATGATTATACCAGGATCTGTGGTAGTTAAAAGGGTGGGTTGAGATAGTTTGAAACCTTATCATTGCTAGAGGTCCTTCCCAAGCTGAATATAATCGTCTAATAGTTGCCAGAATATGATGAAAAGGACATCCCTGGTACTCAATGGGTTAAGCGTTACTTCCACATAGCGATTTTGATTAGTTCCTTTGCTTTTATCTTGTGTCGTCCCAGTTTTGGTTTGTTTATTTTGCAAGTTTTACATTATAATGCAATAAAATAAAGTAACACCCCGTTCTTAACATTATCATCAATCCCCAATGCACTTGAATAAACTAATGAAAGCATATGGTCCTCCCGGGATTCCAACTTGGGACACCACCCACACCCAGAACATAAGCATCTAAAAGAACCAAGGGAACTCTGCCGCCGCAATACAACCTAACGTCAACGAACCAGACGATGACGACGACGATGTACTGTATTGAATTATTAACCCTCTCCCCCACTCACCAGTTTGCGAGCGCCTTTACTATCTATCTATCTATCTATTGCCTGACGCCGTGATCCCCGAAGGGGTGGCCACGAACGAACCACCCCCATGCACCTGTCCCCAGTCAGTCGACACCCCTCCCCCCAACCAGCACCGCCTTCGTTCATATACTTCCTCACTCCATCCTTCCACCTCTCCCTCTCTGTTCCTTTACTACATCATCAATAAAGCCGGTATCACACGAGAGCTTTTAGTCAACATTCGATAATCAAAAATTTTCTGGTAACATTTCTGGAATATTTTGCACTGGTATCGGAAACTAGACTGATGATAGATGAATTTAGGTAGCAGAAATAATTCAAATGTTGACTTCATAAGCTGCCAGATCAGTGTTGAGCATAAATGTTGAGGGAAAAAGCGGGCAAGAATGTAGTTACCGGGTGTACCGCCCGTCTTGTTTACACTACGCGGACGCTCACCATCATGTTCCCGTCTATTTTGACTGCCTTTGGATACAAAAATACATTACCCTAACCAAACAACCTAACCTAAAGGTTAGGCTTTTTAGTTAGGTTAAGTATTTATAGATGATTTATGTTGTATGTCGGTAGTGGTACACCCGGTAACTACATCCATCCCAAAAAGCGCTCGTGTGATACCGTCTTTAGGTGTCCAATACTATTAGTTCTATAGTCTATTTTTTTCCAGCTGAGCGTAAATTGCCATGTTACTATCTTGGTTACTCAGCTATAAGGTAGATTTTGTAGCGAAATATGATGTTTATTATGAAGACTTGGCAGTAAAACGACACACAGCCATATCACTTTCATATTTTTCCATTAAGTATCGAGAAATCAGCTACTAAGGGATTCAATTTACCATCAGCTGGGAAAAAAATAGACTACTGTATAGTACTAATACTGCTATTATTTTTACTACTACTATTACTACTACTACCACTAACACTATTACTTCTTCTACAGTAATGCTACTACTACTAACACTAGCACTACTACTACTACTTTTATGTTTATTTTTATTTAATATTGTACATACATTATATTTTACAAACATCAGATATTAGTCTATTCCTACTGTTCTACTATATCACTATTCTACGCCATGCAACTTCAATCCAGTCGCCTCCCTATGCGACCCTCTGCCACCGCTGCCTCGTAGTCCACTTCTGCCACCGTCGCTGGTTGTGGTGCAGACAAGTCTTGTTCCCCGCAGGCATAGTAGTGCTGATCTGAGCAATGAGAAAGATAGACGGCACCTCATCCAGGCTACAACGTGGCTCCTGGGCTGTTACTTCTTCTCTGCGATGATCTCTGCAAGCCTTGAATAGAAGCACTGGGCTCTAGGTCCCATCCCTCCAGATGTGGTGAAGACTAGCGGGGTAAAGCTGCCATGTTCGATATTTAAGATCCTTTCCCCATATGCCCTGACCTTCTCTTGTTCATTCCTCTTGTGTGCAGCCTCCAGAGACAGCCCGCTGTAGCTATGGGCCATTGGGTCAAATATTCTTACGTCACAGAACGTTCGCTGTGCTCTTGTCCAAAAACTTCTTGCACTAACGTCCACTCGTGCTTCGTTGGATGTGTTGGCCGTCCTGTGCTGCAAGATCTCTCCCTCCAAGGGAATGAGTGACATCTCGACACACCTCCCTGAGCATGTTCGCCGTTACATCTCTTACTTCATCGTGCCTGATGCTGATGAATCCTCCCTCTTACATATCATGCTGTGGTCTGCATCGTTGTTGATTCCACAAACGCATCGATCGGGCAGTCCTTCAATCGGCCAATCATACCTCAGTGCAATAGCATCATTAAATTCTTGTTTGTTTAGATTGAAGCCTTTTGCCTTGATTGGTAGTGTTGTCAGCCAAATTGAAGCACCCGTTTCTTGTGCTATTTGTACTTTTCTTGTTAGTCTCAGGGAAAGTTGTCACATCAATTGTGCCAGGTCATTTTTCTGTGAGTTTTGCCTCTCTGATGTTGTAGATGTCCGCCTGGTCCACTTCGCCGTCAGGATCTTGCGCTACGATGCGTTCAGCGAGAGATTCTGTTATCTTTACTGAGTTCTGGTGTTCCGTTGTCACCCTCCTCACCGGATTGATGATTCCAAGCCCTCCTAACCTAGGAGGAAGTGCGAGCAACTCCCTCTCTGTAGCACTACTACTACTACTCAAAATGCTACATTTATCCTGTATTATTATACATGTTATTATTATCACGTTCTTTTCATCTTGTGTCACATTTAATTATGTTATTTGGTATATAATGAGGCTGAAAATTAACCCTATTTAGGGAGGACGATCCCCTTAATATATTGGTAAAGAAACACTGATAATAATATACAGCTTTTATTAATTTATCCTATTTTCTTTTATTGACTTTGCATTCTGATCTTAAATCAAAGAACCAGACAAGTGAGACAGCTCTTAACAGGGTTGCCTGGAATGCCGTCGGAAGTCGGAAGTCGCTGGTACTGTACTGGCGAGTTACTTTTTTACTGACGGCCAACGTCCGTCGCTGGGACAGTAAGTGTTAAGGAGCTAACAGCCTGTAGATTCAACCGCTCAACACATAGACTTACGACGCCTGGTTGTCTCCTCGCGGCTCGGTGCAACTCTGACTTTTCTATGCTGCATCGCCACTGTCTCGCTGTCTCATCTCACAATCTAGGACGCCTCTCTCTCTCTCTCATACGCCACCTATTGATAACGGTTGTTGTTGTTCCCCAGGCTGTCTGGCTGAGCAGTCCCAAGCAAGGCCAAGGCCATAAACGAGCACCCCCACAGAAACCTCCCTGCTTACCACCAATAAAGCCCAGGTGACCGAAGCCACTCCAAGGCGGAGAGCTGAGGAGGGTGCGGAAATGCCCGAGAAACCAAAGCCCCACCCAAGGCCCTGTGCCCCTCAGCAATTATGAAGGGAAAGTTGAGGTATAACGGTATACAGGTCTCCCTTACTATCCGATGCCCCGACTTACGATATTATTATAGATAAATGTTCACTCCTATTCCCTGACTGACTCTTCCCAAATGGTAGAAATATTAGCTTGATTTCTCGAGTCGTTTTAAAGCAAACGTCTGAAAATCTAAAAACTAATGGGGCTAAACATGAGGAAAAAAGGAATACAGAAATAAAACCCTTAACATTAAAACTAAGAGCTACTTTTCTACAATTCAAAGGTGCCTACAGTTGTACTACCAAGGTTTCTCAGAGTCAAGTGTGCAGTTTTAGAACCAATTAACCCCTTCAGCACCAAGACATCTTTTTACCTTTGATTCTGGCTAAAATGAGATGATTTTATGCAGTTTAAGATGAATCTATGTTGCTCAGAGGGTATATTGGGAACGTCTAGACCCTTTTGAATCCTAGAAGTCGATTATAAGCTAAAGAAAAACGTCTAATGGTAACCAGAATAGGATGAAAATACGTCATGGTGGTGAAGGGGTTAATCTAACCAATCACCCGTGCATAGATTCTCATGGGTGGTTGTGCAGTTTTAAGCCGGTATCACACAAGAGCTTTTTTAGTCAACATTCAATAATCAAACTTTTTCTGGCAACATTTGTGGAACATTTTGCCCTGGTATCGGAAACTAAACTGATGATGGATGAATTAAGGTAGCCGAAATACTTAAAATGCTAACCTCATAAGCTGCCAGACCAGTCTTGAGTATAAATGTTTAGGAAAAAAGTGCTCGTGTGATACCGACTTTAGAACCAATTAAGCTAACCAATCACCGCTGCACTGGTTTCTCATGGGCGGGTGTGCAGTTTTAGAACCATCCCAGGAGACCCGTGGCGAAGCGTCCCGTGGTGTAGACCAGGGTGATGAGGCCGAGGTAACCAAAGCTGCCACGCATACGCTTCTTAGGGTCTGGAAGGAGAAAAGAGCAATAATGCCAGTAACAATCAATTCATTATTATCACCAACCCACCAATTACCTTACAAATAAACCTAATTTATGAAATCAATGAAACTAATGAATACATGTGTTACTCCAAGGATTCCAACCTAGGATACTCACACCAATATTCCGCGCACTAACCATTACGCTATCAAAAATTTACCATTTAAGAGTTTCAGGCTGTAAGGAAGTTGGAGCTGTAAATATTGCTATCAGTAACCATCAGAACAGGGCTGCCCGGAATGCCACAAATAGGACATAAAACTCATCTATTCCCTCTATGGGCCACTCAATCTTTTATGAATATACTGTATGTACAGTCAAGTTCCGAGGAACTTGCTTCAATTGTGCCGCCTCTCCACATCTTTCCCCGTAGAACTAGGGCAGCTGAGAGCGCCCATGAATTTACACTTTCTCCTCCACAATGCAGAACTTCTGCTTATCAGAATTCATTTATCCCCAGAGCTACTACTCTTTGGAATTCACTTCCCTCGAATTGCTTTCCACAAACTTACAATCTACAAATGTTTAAATCCAGTTGTTACAAACATTTTATGAATGGAGGATGCCTTTAGGCACATGGACCTTTTTGTTTTATCTGTGTTTTTCCTTCCTCCGTTCATTGTCTCTTAAAAAAAAAAAAAAAAAAAATCGATATTCTGTACTGTACACGGTTAATTTGTACCTTGTACGGTCGCGCTAATAAGTCATGTCCCAGCTGTTATTACGTTTGGCTCGCTCTGTGCTGTATTATTGTCTGTCAGATGTTGAATAGGGTGGGTAAGTGTAGGAACATGTTTGTATATTTCACTCGATATGAAGAAATGAAGCTTAGATATTGCTGATACCGATTATTGATCAAAACATACTTGGTGCCGAGACATCACTTATTAGCGCGACTGTACATGCAGTGTATTATTATGTTTTTTCCACCAACCAACTCCCTTCTAAATTCAATTAATGAAATCAACAAATAAATGTGGCACTCCAAGGACTCGAACCTAGGATACTCGCATCGAAATTCTGCGCACTTATGCATTACGCTATCAAGACAGTACTGTGTATCAGAAATAACAGGCCTTATGAGAATTAATTCAATTCGTTCCAGCCACTTTCCCAAAGTCCCCTATTTGAGCCTTTAGCCTACCATAAGCCGACATTATACCACCAACAAAAACATATTTGCGTGTCAGGCAGGCAATTATAATGTAAAACTTGCAAAATAAACAAACCAAACCTTACACGAACACAGTAAAAAGACCAAACAACTAATCAAAATCGCTATGTGGAAACAACGGTCAAGTAAAATAATAATTTATAAATAAAAGAACACAATCCACCACTTAGGGTGTACATTACTACATGAGCAAGTTAATCTGTTTCCCAAGCAAACTAATCGCACATAGCATCAATAAGAACTGTTTTGGACCTGCTACTGACCTATTGACAAATATGTCAGTAGCAGGTCCAAAACAGTGCATGCAATATCCTGCAACGTGTTGGAGTCCATCAGGGTTCAGTGTTAAGCCCCCTCCTCTTTATTATGGTCTTGGAGGCGCTGTCTAGAGTTTTTAGAGGCGGACTCCCGTTGGAACTGTTTTATGCAGACGATTTAGTCCTAATAGCCGACAGTATGCAGGATGCTGAGGCCAAATTCAGAGAGTGGAGAGAGGGCATGGCGAGCAAGGGTTTAAGGGTCAATATTAACAAAACCAAGGTTATGCATTGTAGATTGAGACGAGGCAATGTGGAAAAGAGCGGTGCATACCCATGTGCAGTGTGTGGAAAGGGAGTGGGCGTTAACTCAATTCAATGTAGCATCTGTCGATGTTGGGTACACCATGGGAGTAGGCGCTGTAGTAGAATGAAGGGGCCCCTGCCGAAGGATAAGTCAGAAATAGAGAAATCTGAGTGCGTAGTGTGCAAAGGCGAGCTTGTGTTAAGTGATGATCCTGTGGCTGTGAATTTTGGAAATGAGTCTTTGGAGCTGGTGAACAAATTTTGTTATCTAGGAGATACCATCTCTGCCGGTGGTGGGGCCGAGGCTGCCACTATTGCTAGAATTAGGTGTGGCTGGGGGAAGTTCAGAGAATTGATGCCAATCCTGACCATGAAAAGAATGCCTCTCCCCCTGAAGGGAAAGGCGTATGCCTCATGTGTTAGAAGTGCAATGACATATGCCTCAGAAACATGGGCCGTTAAAATAGAGAATGTAAACAGAATGGAGCGTAATGAGATGAGAATGGTGAGATGGATGTGTGGGGCCAGGCTACAGGATAGAATAGCAAATGTTGAGCTGAGGAGACGTTTAGGTATAAAGAGTATTAGTGAGGTGATGCGTACAAGTAGACTGGGATGGTATGGACATGTGGAGAGAATGGATGAACAAAATTGGGTGAAAAAATGCAGGTCTGTGATTGTGGAGGGAGCTGCACCAAGGGGTGGACCAAGGAAGACCTGGGATCGGACGTGCCGATCTCAAATCCAAGAACTTGACAAGTGAAGCAGCCCTTAACAGGGTTGCCTGGAACGCCGCCATTAGCACAAGAGACTGAAACTGCACTTATGTGTGGAACACTCAGTCTTAAAATTTTATGTATGTATGTATGTATGTATGTAAACAAACCACACTATGTTTATTGCCATCTGCTACAATCAGCGCGGCGCAGAAATGTCCGACATCGGCCCGGAGTTGCAGCAGGACCCGTCGCCCGCAAATTTCCGTGTACCGTATATACGAATATTTTCCGTGTTGTGGCCGACTTTGGAATTTTGGGGGTTACCGTGTCCAAACGAATCCGTGTACTGTATATGAAACGTGTGAACATCGAGACCTGACTGTATAGTACACACAATGTATAGTTGTCAGCATAATTATGTTCTTTATCACCCTGTGATTTTCATTAGGCTGGGACCTGTTTAGAAATACTAGTTGAAAAGCAATTCACTCAACAGTTCATAAATATATACAAAGGAAAGTTTATTCGATATTTTATTATACTGCCCTCCAGTGTAGTATCCGAGAGCGTAGACGACCCTGCCGGCACAGTATACGGTACCGGCGATGGCGCTGGTGACGGGACTGTGTAGACCGCCCAGTAGTAGCAGGGATAGGAACGTGGGGTACATCTCCCACCTGGGCAGAGCATACAAATATTTATGATAAACAATAAAATGAAGCATATTCATATTTTTTCACCAACCAACTTTACTTCTAAGTTCTAAACTCAATTAATGAAACAACAAATACATGTGGCACTCCAAGGACTGGAACCTAGGATACTCACACCGAAATTGTACAGTATTGAAACCTTGTCTTAGATAAAATAAAATAAAATCCCCACCAGACTACTGTACTTTTAAACACATAGGAAAAAAAAATTACATTTCCTGATTGAAAGCTGGTTTTTCCTATATTGTAGGCATGCTTTCGCACATACAGTACAGACAAAATTGTCACCTGAATGACACAAAATGCCTTATGATCACCAAATTAATCAGGTGAAACTTCATAGAATCTCAATACTAATGGAGAACAAGAAGCATAAAAAAAAAAAAAAAAATTCGGACAAGATACATACAAGTTTAAAGACCGTTTTGTCCACAGAGCATGTGGTTACAGTTTTACGTCCTAAATGGCGGCTTTCCAGGCGGCCCTGTCAAGGGCTGCCCCTGTTGTAAAGTTCTATATTTTGAGATTGGACCCACGTCGTTCTAGGTTTACCCCTACGCGCAGCTCCCCCCCCACGTTCACAGTCCGGCATTTCTTCACCCAGTTCTGATCATCCATTCTCTCCACATGTCCAAACTCACATAGAGGTTTAAAAAAAAAAAAAAAAAAAGGACAACAAAACCAACAAAATAGCTGAGTAACCAAGATAGTGTCATGGCAATTTACTATCCACTGTACAAAAATAGTCTAGTAAGTACTAACGTGTTCTGGTGAGCCCGTTGGTAGCAGTTGAAGATGTTGTTATCCGGACTGTACATGGTCGGGTACTTGATGCCAAACTCTTGACGCTTACCCCCAACCTGATATAGAGACAGTACTGTATTATATTAGTGATGCGTTCTATTATTTATTTACTTATTGATTATCTTATTATAACTATATTCATATTATCACCAACCTACCAATTAACTTACAATAAACCTAAGTAATGAAATCAATGAAACTATTATACAGTAGGCTACCACATTTTATTGTACTATATATTTATTGATTGATTGATTTGATTATTATATGATCTATGTTAATTGGTATGCTTGGACTATTAGATGTAAGATTCAAACAACTTTTAAAAGTCCCCACAGGATGCCAACATATATTTTTGTTAGTACCACATACACATGAACACACATACACACTTAGCTTACATACATACAGTACATACACACACATATTCACACAATGAAAAATTCAAACTTTTAAAACAAAATTGGATAAATGTAGAGAGACAGGACAACACGAGCATAGGCTCTAGTACAGTATAATGTACTACAATTAGCCTGCTTACATACTATAGTCTAATCACTGTAAGTAGGCGAGAAATCATGACCTCTAACCTTTGTAACTCAAAAACGACTAGAGTAATCGAGCTAATATGTCTACCATTTGGGAAGATTCAGTCAAGGAATAGATGTGGAAATCTACAGCCAATTTGCTCTAGCCATTTTTGAGTTATAGAGGATAGAGGTCATGATTTCTCGCCTACTTACAGCGAATAGACTATACCAGTCTTACATCATCATTGACACCTTGCATCATATTACATACATACATAAATTCAAAGACCAGTTTTTGGACTTTAACATTCGAAAGTCGCCCGCCAAGTGCAACATTTTTCCTGGGTTATTGGAAAATAATATTTTTGATTCTGGCCGAATCGCTGGTCGAAATTGCAATCTACGACCATGTATAGAAGCTGCTCGTCGAGAAAAATCGAATGGCACCAAGTAGAATTCCCTAGGACTTATAGTTTGGGCTACAGAGGACTTTTAACCCATTGAGGACCAGCGACGCAGTGTTTGCGTCCAAAATGTTTGTAACGCTAAACCCCAGGGACGCATAAGGTGCATCCTGGTTAATTACTCCGGTCCTATGGCACCTAGAGGGCTTAGATTTGTATGGGAACTGTGTAATTATCCCACGCAACAATGCCTATGGTTGAAAACTCTCAAAGTCTAACCGCGTGCGCATGAGCGCACAAAAACCTGTTTTTGCCTACCCATTTCCCCATGTTAATTTCGACTTTCGGGCGCACCGTAGTACCCCTTAAAAGATTCAACGGAATTCAACTGCCTCATCGATTGCGGCAATTGATTATACAGGTCTCCCTCACTATCCGATGCACCAATTGATCATACAGGTCTCCCTCACTATCCGATGCACCAATTGATTATACAGGTCTCCCTCACTATCCGATGCACCAATTGATCATACTGGTCTCCCTCACTATCCGATGCACCAATTGATTATACAGGTCTCCCTCACTATCCGATGCACCAATTGATTATACAGGTCTCCCTCACTATCCGATGCACCAATTTATGATATTATTATTGTTTTTTAGGAGTTTGGGTTTGGGTTTTGGCTGGTCCGAGAATGTATCCCCATTTACCCAATTAATTTTAGGGTTCGCTTTTTCAATTTAAGATCGGGTTTTGAGGAACGTAACCCAATCGTAAATCGAGGGAGACCTGTACAATCTAGGAACTACTGAAGAAAAGGAGCGATGGATGGATCCCGACTTCTCAAGACACAAAGGATCATCAATGCTTCGCTGAATCGCACCCAAGCGTGCTAACGGACATTGTAACAGTTCAGTATACTCAGGCACAAACCCCATAGCCGGGGGTGCCGACTCGCGACAGAGCCTGGAAAAAAAAAAAAAAAAAAAAAAAAAAAAATATATATATATATATATACTGTATATATACCGGTATATATATATATATATATATATATATATATATATATATATATATATATATATATATATATATATATATATATATATATATATTCTCCCTACCAGAAATTCTTGGGAGTTGCTGCACCAGACACGTTCTTTTGTACAGTAAGCGACCTGGGCCCTTTACATGGGCCGCATGTTCTTCATCCTACCTCTCCATCAATCATTCTTAACCCTTCTTAACCCTTAACCCCCGACTTAAGTCCGTATCTAAAAATCTGGACTATGTGGCGGGGCCCAACTTAAGTCTGTGTGCAATTTTGGCGCAATATTTTCTCTGAGAGAGAGACGAGCGACGGGAGAAGCATAGGTTACCTCATGACCGCTCGCCACGGCCGCCGTGGGTCTACTGACATGTACTCCACACTCCCTCCCTCGCTACACACGTAATTATGTAACGAAATGACCGTATTTTAGCGATTTTTCCCTTCGGTTGCACGATCGTTGCAGTGATCGTAGAAGGATGGTTCTGGTGTCATTGGAAAGCTCAATTTACGCCCTTTCAGGAATACATAATTGTATTATGCTCTGGCTCTTGTTTATGCATGAAAAAGAGCACGGAAACAACGCCATTTATGGTAAAAAAAAAACCCGCTGGGCGGCACGATGAAAAATACTCCATCACCCGCTCTTTGAGTGTTAATTACAGTATAAGCTATATGTCGTACTTTCTATAGCCGACACATTACCCCCACAACTACCATACTATATAACCACTTAGTGTAGCCATCTAGTATATAGTAAAAACATGCAGAATTGTAAGAAATTGTGATAAACTTTGCATAGCCTAGGTGTTGAGCATTGTTTATGTCGACAGACGTAGCTCTAGCGCTACTTCGGAAGCGTCCACCAGAGGTCTCCGGTGAATTCCTGGTAGGGAGAATTGACACACCTCTATGTCACCCAGAAGACCCAGGTACTGTACTTGGGTTCATCAAATTCAAGAGCCTTAAAGGTGGGGGCTCATGGGTTGAGGTAAACATGGAAAAATAATCGCCAAGCTATACATAATTATCTTGCAAAATGCAATGGCACTGAAATAATGATTAACAATGGTATAAAGGATTTGCGGATCGTCTATACCGGGCCTGTGACGTCATAGTGACGTCACACCAGTATCCTTATCCTAGACTGGATGGTGGACTTACACTCTTGTGACGTCATAGGCCCGGTATAGACGATCCACAAAATCCTTTATACCATTGTTAATAATTATTTCAGTGCCATTGCATTTTGCAAGATAATTATGTACAGCATGGCGATTATCATTCCATGTTTATCTCAACCCATGCCCCCCACCTTTAAGGGAACCGACCGGTTATTTACTAACTTCCAGGCCTTACTTCCAATGTAAATGCAATTTGGCACAGGTGTATGTGACCATAAAACTAGGGTTTTTTTTTTTTTTTTTTTTTGCTTTTTTCTTATATATAATATTCTTTCCTCTCACTTAAACAGTAGGCTACCATAGTGCGGTTGGGAATATGAACATGATTAGATTAATATCCAGTATTCGAGAATGGATAATAAGTCGTAGGCGTGTGCATAAACCTTTAACCGTCCTGGTGGTGTAATGGTTAAGGTGGCAAAAATATGTGTGTGATAACCCGGGTTCGAATCCCGGTGGATCATATATACTTTAATTAATTTCATTGGGGGTGTGGTGGTGAGATTAATAAAAATAATAATTTAGGTAAAAAAAAGGTTGCAAACTATAGCACTACTACGACCCATTCTACTCCTACAGAAATCCCTATATCACGTGCTGTATGTGATCAAACAACTCACAATAGGTGTGTCTGTATTTGCTATAAAGAACATTTTATATATTTTGTGTATTTTTGGATTTAGGTGATTATGAATTAAGGTGAAATTATTTTGTAGAATTTTACGACTGTGACAACATGCTGCAACCAAACAAAGTTGGCTAGAGTAAATTGGCTTTATAGGACTTGTAGTGTTTTTAATTTCCTTTCCAATGGTATATACACCATTCCTATAGGCCCAATAATTTTTTTAGAGTAACATCCGAAAGTGCGACAATATAGGTTCTGAGAAAAACATGTGAAAGTCTAAGGTAATTAGGTGAACATTTTTACTTTTGTTTTTTAGATTTACAATATTTTACGCAAGAACATGGCAAAGTAGAAGATAAAGCGTATGGGAGGTTGTAGAGTACCGTAGCTTACGCTCTTTCGATTTATATAGGTATGCTCCTCGTATGACCAGTAGTTACTGAGCATGTTAATTTCAAAGTTCGCTATACGGTATAAAGTTTTTAGAATTACAGGAAAAGTTTGGAAAACATAAAAAAAAACTATTTCCAATGGGTTTTCACTAATAACATTTCACTGGCTTATGAAGGGATGTTGACTCTTGTTGAGTAAACACCTATTGGTATTTTCAGGATTTCGATTTTTTTAAGCCTAAATTAACCGGTCGGTCCCCTTAAAGGTCATGAAGCACATTTTCATATTCTATCTATCTATCTATCTACAGTATATGCTTAGGCCCAATCCCCATTTTTCCTATTTTTATTTTTATTTTCTATTTCATTCTATTTTATTATTTGTTTTTTTCCTTTTTTCTTGGGGGTGGCTGACTCGAGACAGCAAGAACAGGGAAAACACAAAAACAACATAAAACAACGAACAAACACAAATTCACACACATCTAAGTCATATTCATATTCTAACCTGGCTATAACGATCAGCCAGTGCAGCCAGAGTAGTAGAGGTTCTCGGTGGAAGACCAAATATATCCCTCGCTGTTCTATTTAACACCGATTGAACTTTTTGCAGTACTGTAAAATATTAGGGAGACCAACCCATAAAGCCTTACAATAATCTGGGCAAAATAGGGTGATTGAAAGAACCACTATTATGAGGCAGCGTCTGTTTACAAACTGTCATCATCATCATCAATCTGGCGCCCCGCTTCCAGAGGAAGCGCCCCAAAAGGGATGGCCATGGCAGAAGCTGCCTCCAGGCTCCCAGACATGCCCCGACTGATCCACTCCACAGTGCCATTTCCAATAAGTGGATTATGACCTTTAGCACTGAAGGAGCAGACCCTCACCCGGATGGCAGTTCCACCACTGTTTTGCTATTTTATTTACCCCAGTGGGGCCCTGGCTGGAAGCATACCAAGCACAAACTGTCTCACGGAGTATAAGTTTATAATATGCAGATTACAACTTCTGACGACCTGGTTGATATGATCCTTGTAATTTACTTTTGAGTTGAACTACTGTATACAGTACTCCTATATTTGGGACTGGGCTTTCGGTCATATCCAGGGTCAGTGCATTCTCAGCATCAATACCCTTTCTGTTTCCTTGGATGATGGTGATTAAATTGTAAAACTTGCAAAGCAAACAATCTCAGTTTTTCCCTCATTCCAACTTAAAGCTTCCTTGCTGCCATCCAGATCTTGATATCGGATAATAGAGATTCCTATTGTATCTTTGTATATTAATTAAAATGTATTCACCAACCAAATTTACTTCTAAACTCAATTAATTAAATCAACACATATATGTGGCACTCCAAGGACTCGAACCTAGGATACTCACACCAAAATTCTGCAGATTTATGCATTACACTATCAAGACAGTATCGGACAATAGAGATTCCATTTTAATCTTTGTATTATTAAGATTCGTTATCGTGTCCTTTTATTTCATACATTTTATTTTAGTAAGCGTTGTTTCCACAGCGATTTTGATAAGTTAATTTGACTTTATATTGTCTTTGTCCCAGTTTTGGTTTGCTTAGTTTGCAAGTTTTAAATTTTAATCTTTACATACAAGTTACAGTTGAGAGCCATCAGCATTGAAGTGATAATAATAATAATGTTCAGGTTACTAATATAGCACCATTTCTCTCTAGCCCTCGCTCCGAGATTCAATAGCGCTCGACCAAAGTCTATTACAAGACCCTATTACCCATATCCTTGCTCAAGGGAAACAGTACCGGTTACCAGTGTATGCGAAAAACCTTCATGTCTGAGCGTGGTATTGAACTCTGGTCACCCGTGGTGGAAGGCCGAGACGTTCTCCACTACACTACCGAGGCAACATTATAAGTGTTGAGCAAGGATGATAAGCTACTGGTGTAGACTACGAAGAGAATCGGTCCCAGAACTGATCCCTGAGGGACTCCAAACAACAGGGGAACTGGGTCTGAGATGGTCCGGCTCACCACCACGCGCTGAAATCCGTCCAATAGATATGACTTAAGGTGCAAAAGTACCTTGTCACGAACACCATAAGAGCACAGGTCCTTGATAAAAAATAAAAAATAAAAAATAAAATAAAAAAATAAAAAAATAAAAAGGCCTGCTCACAGGGCACGGACAATTCCAAACAACCCGGCATTTGAGAGCTAAAAAAGGACAACGGTACGGAAGTTGGTGAGAGTGAAAAGGGTCGGGTTGAGGTTAGGGTCGTGGAGAGAGAAGAACAAATATAAATAAAATAATAACCAAAATAATAATAATAATAAAAATAATAATAATAATAATAATTATCGGTAAGAAAAAATATATATAAATATATATAACTAAAACTAAACCGAATATGAAAAAATATATACAAATTACTACTACTACTACTACTAATAATAATAATAATAATTACCGATAAAAACAAAATATACATATACTTTATAAAATATATATAACTAAAACTAAACCTAATAATAATATCAATAAAAAATACCCCATACTACTGTAGACGGAGGAAAAGCGGTGTATAAGTTGTTGTTGTTATTGTTGGTGATGATGGTAGGTGTGGGGTTAACCTATAAACGGCGAGCAGGGGGTATTGAACTCGATACCCATGGGCGAGCATATAGGCTCCATTCAGGCCTATAATCGTCATTTTATGATAAATATCGTTATTACTTATTCATATGAGCCTATTTTACCTTCACTATGAAGATAGTAACCTGTAACAACAATAAAACAAGTGAAAATTAAAAAAATCTGGTCAAAATCGCGAATATACATGGACCAGCCCATTCATGAATTATGGAGCAAATTGAGGCAACCCCTCCCTCCACGAGGCCTCAAGCCACACTGAGCCTACTCATACACACTCTCGGTTATGTAACACACCCGCTAGGCACGTAAGCACATCCTCCACACAGTTTGCTAATGTTAGCACAAAAATATACCAACAAATTAGGGAATAACAGGGAAAATAGGTGATAATTGAAGGGGGAGGGGAAAGGGAGGAAGGAGGGGATGTGGAGGAGTGATATGAGGTATAGGGAAAACAAAACAATTGTTTAGTGCTACTCGGGCCGTTTAAATGTTTTTTTAGGCCTCCCTCTTAAGAGCTTTGCCGCCCTCGCCCAGTAAAACTTCTTATGAGCTTTCTTGCCGTTGCCGGGTTAAGGTCGTAGGATGAACTATCGAGGCGGTCCGCCCCAGCTGCGACGCACCTGGTTGGTGGCAGCTCGCTCGTGTCATGACACCGGAGTCGCCAGGTCACCCAACACCTCCTTCTTATGAGAAAGAGTTAATGATCATATTCTAGTACAGTATTTAATTTACTTTTTTTTTCTGTGATTTAAAATTTAAAACTTGCAAACATAGCAAAGCAAAACTGGGACAAAAGACAATATAAAGTCAAAACAACTTATCAAAATCGCTATGTGGAAACAACGCTTACAAAAATGAAATTTATGAAATAAAAGAACACAATCCACCACATAGGGTGTACATTAATTACTACACGAGCAAGTTAATCTGTTTCCCAAGCAAACTAATTGCACACATAACAACACACTACC
Organism: Paralithodes platypus; assembly: GCA_032716605.1. NCBI lineage: Eukaryota > Metazoa > Arthropoda > Malacostraca > Decapoda > Lithodidae > Paralithodes > Paralithodes platypus. The sequence continues at coordinate 73,754,371 of CM064480.1, forward strand.
GTCACGCTCAAGGAATTAGTCAATTTGGGAAGTCCGGGACGTTCTGGCAAATTTTACTAAACTCTGCATGAATAAAGAAACTATAATTAGTGTCAAAATGTTCTATTAAAATCAAATTTGCAACTTGACAAGCCATTAACAATCTTTAGTACAAAATACAAATATTGATAAGATATCTGTAATATTACAAAAAAAATACAGAATTCACTAACGATAGTGCTATAGGGTAGGTACCTGTAAGCATAGCATGCCTCAAGTGACTCCTATCAATAACTACCCTACAAATAACCTACATTTATCGTACAAATAAACTAAGGAAATCGCAAAAGCAAGAAAATTGATACTATCGACAATGTATAGATATAATATAAATACAAATAATTGCAAAATATAAAGAAGCAACAACAATTTTAATCCTTATTTAGCGGGCTAGGTGGTCTATTTGACCGTAGCGCCCAGCGGGTTTTTTTTTTACCCTAAATAGGGTTGTTTACGTGATCATTTTCATGCCTAAATAAGACCCAGAGCGTAAAACAAGTATCTATCCCTGAAAGGGCATAAACAGAGCTTTCCAATGACACCCGAACCATCTTTGTACGACCACTGGTTCTCTTCAAACGATCGTGCAACACGAGTGCAAAAACCCTGTAATTAGGTAATTTCCCTACATAATTCCCTGTGTAGCGAGTGAGGAGAGGGGGAGGAAGTTAGAATACAGTTCAGTTGGTCCACCGCGGTGGTGGGTGACGGTCATACAGTTGCTACGCTCCTCACACCGCTCAGCTCTCTTTCTCAGCAACATTACGTGCTGAAAATGGCGCACGACGTAAGTTGTGAACCGCCACATAGTCCAAATTTATTTCACACAAGTTGCACGCCGACAGTTAAGGGTTAAACAAAGAGTACCCTTTTAACAAGAACAACTAATTTACAACAGGGGAAGAGGGTTGTAGGAACGCTAAAAGCAGTAACAAGAAATGGGTGGTCAGTATGGAAGTGAAGAAGTCCTTGCATGACAGTGTGGTAATCCCGACACTGACTTACGGAAGCGAAGCATGGACGTTGGTTGAGAGACTCAGACCAAGAGTGAGAGCAGTGGAAATGAATTACTTAAGGAGTGCGTGCGGAGTTACATGGAGGGATAGACAGACTAATGAGGAAGTAAGAAGGAGGTGTGGTGTGGAGGTAGATGTGCTGGAAAGTGTGAAAAGGAACAACTTGAGATGGTTCGGCCATATGGAACGTATGGAAAGCGAGAGAATGACTAAGAGGGTGTACGAGAGCGAGGTGGAGGGACAGAGGGGGAGAGGTAGACCGAATATGAGGTGGAAGGATGGAGTGAGGAACTACATGAACGAAGGCGGTGCTGGTTGGGGGGAGGGGCGTCGACTGACTGGGGACAGAGGTGCATGGGGGCGGTTCGTTCGTGGCCACCCCTTCGGGGATCACGGCGTCAGGCAATAGATAGATAGATAGATAGAACTAATTTACAAAAATCATCAATAATAATAATAGAAAAAGAAAAACAATAAATATAAACAGACAAAAAGTAAGCAAAGGTTATACAAGAAACTTCAAGTTAAAAATGCTTGATTACAATTATTGATGTCAAATTTTAGAATACAGTCACAAGATTAAATTTATGTAACAATTTACTTGCCTCAAAACAAGACATACGGCAGAACTGACTGTATCGAGTGCCTCCCCCAGAGTTGAAAGAGCAACAGGGCCAAAATCAAGGGACGTTCGAGCCAAAATGCCTGGACACACTGAGTTTGAAGCAATTTAAGTCATAGGAAGAGGGAAAGACTGATTCTGGGAGAGAGTTCCAGAGCTCAGCAGTTGAATAGAAGAAAGACTGAGATTTGTATTATTCTTTATTATCATTATTTATTATTTTGGGTGAGGGCTGGTCCTGTTCAGAGTGAGGTTTGGCATCCTCTACCCAACCTTAGCCATTTCTGTGTCTCTTTTCCTGTATTACTTTTCCTACTTCGGGGGCAGGGGGCTAGGAATCCTCCTCCCCTTGTAAAATTCACCTACTAGACGAGACAGAGTTAGGGGTGGGGGAATGCGAAAGTGGTCCCAGACCCTAAGAATTTGGAACTTTCAATATTGTTTCTGTTCGGGCTCTGTCTCGAGTCGGCCACCCCCAGCTATGGGGTATGTGCCTGAGTATATACTGGTACATTCATACATACAGTACATCAATATTTATTATTTATATAATTATTTTTGTATTGCTATATATTTATATTATTTAATTATTGCACATATTTTTCTATACGTATCATACACTTTTTTGTTCTATTTGACGCACATTAAGCACTCAAAGGGGTGTTTTAGGTAGACTCAACGGTATATATGCATCATCGTGCTGAAAGGATTAAAGAACTGGTACGTAGACTGACCCTTAGAGGAGCACAGGCAAGCCATGAACGACCCGTGAGCATCTCTCCAATGAGCGTTCATGTGTCGGTGGTAGGGTGGTAACTCTCTATGGTGTCGTGGAAGTGCTCCCACCCATCTTCCCCTCCCAGAAAGTAGATCTTACCGTCCACCACTGCCACACCTACACACACACAAAATAAAATGTAAAACTTGCAAAACAAATAAACCAAAACAGGAACTGTATAATAAAAAGACATATGAACTTATCAAATTATAATGTAAAACTTGCAAAATAAACAAACCAAAACGTATACGAACACAGTAAAAAGACAAAACAACGAATACAAAATAACAGTACAGTATTGTATGAACCATAGACTACAGTGGATCTGGACTTAACATGAAAATGGAACTTTGCAGTAAGGGACCCAAAATCGGAAAACGAACCTCGAAACCACAACATTTTTGTATTTTCGCGGTTTCGTGGTTCGAACTCGGGGGTTCGTTCTCCGATTTAGGGTCCGTTACTGCAAAGTTCCATTTTCGTGTCAAGTCCAGATCTACTGTAGTCTATGTGTGAATTTATCAAATAACAGTATTATAGAGGCAAGCACCATCACCCTTGCAGAAATAGTATAACCCAAGTACAATAACAGAAAAGTGGAGATTGGGCCTGAGCATATAGAATAGATAGACAGAAGTAACAGAACTCATTCATACATTCCAGAGTCACACTGCCTAAATCAATATTATCTATCTATCTATTGCCGGATGCCGTGATCCCCGAACGGATGGCCAAGAACGAAACGCTCCCATGCACCTCTATCCCCAGTCAGTTGATGTCCCTCCTCCCATCCAGCACCGCTTTCACGCATATACTTCTTAACTCCATCCTTTCATCTCTAACTCAGTTTACCTCTCCCTTTCTGTCCCTCCACCTCGCTCTCATACACCCTCTTAGCCATTCTCTCGCTTCCCATACGTTCCACATGGCAGAACCATCTCAAGGTGTTCCTTTCCACACTTTCCAGCACATCTACCTCCACACCACACCTCTCTCGTACTTCCTCATTCGTCTGTCTATCCCTCCATGTAACTCCGCACGCACTTCTCAAGTAACTCATTTCCACCCCTCGTACTCTGAGTCTCTCCACCAACGTCCATGCTTCGCTCCCGTAAGTCAATGTTGGGATTACCACACTGTCATGCAAGGACTTCTTTACTTCCATACTGAGCACCCTATTTCTTGTTACTGCTTTCAGCATTCCTACAACCCTCTTCCCCTGTTGTACCCTCTCCCGCACTTCTTCATCCATAGTCCCATCTTTACTCAACGCACTGCCCAGATACTTAAATGAGCTGACAATCTCCATAATCTGACCGTTCAATTTCACCTCACACTCTGTGGCTGCACCGCTTTAAAATGTAAAACTTTCAAACAAAGCAAACTAACACTGGGACAAAAGACAATATAAAGTCAAAACAACTTATCAAAATCGCTATGTGGAAACAACGCTTACTAAAATAAAATTTTATGAAATAAAAGAACACAATCCACCACATAGGGTGTACATTACTACACGAGCAAGTTAATCTGTTTCCCAAGCAAACTAATTGCACACATAACAACGCACTATCGTTACGTTCAAGGAATTAGTCAATTTGGGAAGAGAGCATAACCTTGCTCTTCCCTGCATTCACCTTCAGATTCCGTTTTTCACACAGTGTTGGGAGTTAGTAAGACTAATACCTGGACGGTATCGACGTTCACACATGCTGGCCACCTGTTGCCACTTCTTGTTGCGAGGATCCAGACGCTCCACCTTGTTCGTGTTCTCCGTTGATGCATGCCAACCACCTGATAAACAGTACATTATATAGATACAAACACTAAACAATACACATACCGGTAATGAATAAACATAACAAAATTATCCTCTTTACTCTAGCTCTGCTTAATCTTTCTGGCATCTAGCCAAAAACCTCTCCTATCAATTTAATGTCCTCGTCTTTCCATCCACTTTTCCACTCCGAAGGCAACACCGTCACTTTTTCCTTTGCTCAAACTTTCACTAAAAACTCTACATAGATAAATCAGACGCCATGACCCACTCCACAGTACCACTTCCACTAAGTGGTAGACCCAGAGCATTCCCTCACTCGGATGACAGTTTCACCACTTTGCTGGGTGAAAAAATGCAGGTCTGTGATTGTGGAGGGAGCTGCACCAAGGGGTGGACCGAGGAAGACCTGGGATCGGACTATTCGTGCCGATCTCAAATCCAAGAACTTGACAAGTGAAGCAGCCCTTAACAGGGTTGCCTGGAACGCCGCCATTAGGACAAGAGACTGAAACTGCACGTATGTGTGGAGCACTCAGTCTTAACATTTTATGTATGTATGTATGTATGTATGTAAATAATTAACTTAGTTGTTGTTGTTGTTGTTGTTGTTCCCTAAGCTGCCTGGCCGAACAGCTCCGAGTCCCTGAGGAAGGCCATGGCCACGATCGGGCTTTCCCACAGAGCTCTCATTGAGTGTAGGTTGTGTTGTTGGCGTAAGTGGTTGTGTGAAATGCAGTCTTCTATGATGTGTTTAATGGTATGGGGTGCTGTGTTACATCCCGGGCAGGCGTCGACAACGGAGTCATCCAGTCTCTTCTGATAGCTCAGGAGAGCTGGATGGTGTCCGCATCTCAGCCTGGCCAGGTGGACTCTGTCCTCGCGAGGGAGGGAGGATTCGGAAGGATGGATTTCGGGAGGTCGTGCATGCAGCTGCGTGTTGTCTGTGAGTGAGTGGATGGATTGGCGAGAGATATGAGTATGGATGTGCTTCTGGAAGTTGGTTCGGGGTGGGCAGGGAGGGAGAGAGGACAATAACTGTGTGTGATACCGTGTGCTGGGTGTTGTTTTGATATTTCTTGGTGTCTGTGGGTGTGTTGCCATGTAGTTTAGTGGGTGGTCTTGGTTCGTGGAGGCTGCTGCCAGGAATTGAGTGCCTCTCATGTCCAGATGGTCTTTGACTTTGAGGATTTTGGTTTCTTGATGTAGATGATCTGTGGGTGCAGTAGCTGTGCAGCCTGTAATGATCTTCAGGGCTTTGTTTTGGATAGTCTGTAAGGTCTTATGATGTGTTTCAGCTAGGTTAGAAGCCCAGGCTGGGCTTGCGTATTCCATTACTGATCTTATGTATTGTTTATATACTGTGGTGGTAGTTTCTTTGTTGTGTCCAAATTTTGTGTGAGCAAGTGACCTGAGGGCGTTAAGTCTGGGTGTCAGTTTCTTTTTAATGTTTGTGGTGTGCTGTTTGAATGTCATATGAGTATCATATGTTACTCCTAGGATTTTGGGTGTGTGTGTATGTGTTAGGGGTGTGTTGTTTATGGTGAGTTGAGGGATGTATTCGTGTTCACCTGTCCAGCTTGTGAGCAGGGTTGCGGTGGATTTGGCTGGGGCTAGATTCAGTCTGTTTGTAGTGCACCAGCCATGTAGTGTGTTGAGATAGAGTTGAAGGAGATCTGTTGCTCTTCTTGGGTCATGGTGTGTGCATGTGAGTGTTATGTCATCTGCATAGGAGGCTAAGTTTATTTGGGGAGTATTGGGTGTAGTTATATCGTGCATGTACAGATTGAAGAGTGCGGGCGATAGGACGGATCCCTGTGGGACTCCGTTTGGAAAGTTTCTGATTTTAGATGACTGACCGGCAAAAGATACGTGTGCACATCTGCCTGCTAGGAAGTTGGCCAGCCACCTTTTTGTGTTGTTGTGCATGTTTGTGTTGTAGATTTTGTTTGTTAGGTTGTGGCGGGGGATGGCATCGAAGGCTTTACTAATGTCGAGTGTTGTTGTTGTTATTCCCCAAGCTGCCTGGCCGAACAGCCCCAAGGCCCTGAACAAGACCAAGGCCACAACTTAATTAACTTAGTTGAACAAACTACTGTATATATCTACCTCTCTATATACTGTACTCTGGCACATACTCCATATATATATTTTTTTTAGGGAGGCCGACTCGAGAAAGAGCCTGAATAGGGAAAAAAACCAAAAAACAAAAAAAACACAAATTCACAAACATCTAGGTCGCCCAGGAGAAAAACCCAGAGACCCAGCGAAGAATCCCAGGTCCCAGATCTCCCGAAGAGGCTCCGATTTCCGCAGGCGGACATGCAGCAAGGAGCACACTACAATGCCCGCCCACCATGCATCCAGGCGTACCTTTCACTTACACCGGCTCCCAGGTCTTCCAGAGGAATTCAATTGAAACAAATCAATAAAGTCAGATTAACCTTACCCGCGCATTACAGATCCTTAGACTGGAGGCAATCTGGGAGGGAAGGGAGGCTGACATTCCATGAGTTCTATAGTCTTTCCAGGATCCATCACACTGTAGGTATCTGCGAACAATACAGAAATTAATACCTTGTACAACAAAAAACACTTTATCATAACTTTTATGTTTAATACAGGGCATTTACTACACTAATGACACTATAGACAGAGCATTTACTACACTAATGACACTATAGACAGATCATTTACTACACTAATGACACTATAGACAGATCATTTACTACACTAATGACACTATAGACAGAGCATTTACTACACTAATGACACTATAGACAGAGCATTTACTACACTAATGACACTATAGACAGAGCATTTACTACACTAATGACACTATAGACAGAGCATTTACTACACTAATGACACTATAGACAGAGCATTTACTACACTAATGACACTATAGACAGAGCATTTACTACACTAATGACACTATAGACAGACGAATGAGGAAGTACATGAAAGGTGTGGTGTGGATGTAGATGTGCTGGAAAGTGTGAAAAGGAACAGCTTGAGATGGTTCGGCCATGTGGAATGTATGGGAAGCGAGAGAATGGCTATGAAAGTGTACGGGAGTCAGGTGGAAAAACAGAGAGGGAGAGGTAGACCAAGTGAGAGGTGGAAGGATGGAGTTAAAAAGCATACAGTATGCGTGAAAGCGGTGCTCGATGGGAGGGACGTCGACTGACTAGGGACAGAGGTGCATGAGGGCATTTCGTTCGTGGCCACCCTTTCGGGGATCACGACATCAGGCAATATATAGATGACTAACAGAACTAGCCACAGCCAGTTACAAACACCATGAGGATGGGAAAATATATACTGTATATATATATTTTTTTTTTACTAAATAAAAGAAAAAATCCAGCTAATTAATGATTTACTATACAATCAGCTGTAATATATCCAGTCTTTGGATTACAGTATAGTTGGGATTCCTAATTTTGAGCTACCTCATTTTTGCATTGAAAATTAACCCGCTGAGTACCAAGCTAGTTTAGAATAAATGTACCACCAGGGACCAGCAGGATTTGATTTTTTTTGTTCTTCCAGAAACAATAGCGAATGGGTTAGGAATGAAGAACCGCCCCCCAAAAAACGATCAAAAAGGTAAAAAAGGGGTCCTATGGAGCCCCCGAAAGTCGGTTTTACAAGAGTAAAAAATTGAAGGCAATAACCCCCAAAAACCATGTTTTTGCGCGCTCACGCGCACGCGGTTGGACTTTGAGAGTTTTCAACTATCGGCATGGTTGAGTGGGATACTTACAGTTCCCATACAAATCTAAGCCCTCTAGGTGCCATAGGACCGGAGTAATTAAACCATGACGCACCCTATGCGTCCTGGGGTTTAGGGTTACATACATATCGGACGCAGGGTTTGCGTCGCTGGTACTCAGAGGGTTAAAGATCATACCAAGTGTTTCAGAGTTCCCTTTCAAGATTCCAAATTTGAAAAGCGAGTATACTGTACTTTAGCCTTTGAAGGAAACTGTATCTCCCCCCAAATGAGTTACTGAAGGTCAACTAGACTTTGTATAAAGAATGATATGACAATGCATTATATAAGTATCATACTGTATACCCGAAAAAGACACTGATCAGTAGGGCACAATAAAGTTGCTTCTGGTTCTACTTGCTAGAAAAAATTATATTAAATAATTCCAGAAAGGGTTTCAAAGTTCAGTGACAATTCTACTCTCCTATGGTTAGGTACTACCACGGACATTAGTTCCAGGGTAGTAATTCCCTTTCCAATGTTCCCTTACCCACTCTAAACCACTGTTTGGACACTTGATCCTCAGTGTTTTGGAGGACAAGCAACCTAGAAGGGTCACTAGATCTGTTGTTGCTTGATTTCCTTTGTACTCCTTTGTACTGTATATTGAACACATACTATAAAATACAACTTCTATCGTCCATATTACCAGTGACTAAGATGTATGTATTAATTGTTGTTGTTGTTCCCCAAGCTGCCTGGCCGAACAGCCCCAAGGCTCCGAGCACGGCCAAGGCCATATCCGAGCGCCCCCACAGAACCCTCCCTGCCGACCACAATAAAGCCTGGGTGACCAAAGCCACTCCATGGCGGGGAGCTGAGGAGGGTGCGGAAACGCCCGGGAAACCAAAGCCCCAACCAGGGCCCTGTGCCCCTCAGCAATTATGAAGAGAAAGTTGAGGGGCAAGGGAAAAATGTGACGCTTTGGCTTCCAATCTTGGTAGATTGGGAGGTCAATCCATGGATGAGACGCCGTCACTCGAGATCTAGAAAATATATAAGTAAAAGGAACAGTCAGAGTAAGCTATGGGTATGGCAGAGATCGCTCAGTTCTCACTCTGATAGACCAGCCCATCACCAGAGTATTAATGTATTAATTGTGGTTCAACATACTTACAACTTATAGAGCAGTAGTGATGGGCTGGTCTATCAGAGTGAGAGTTGCGCGTTTTCTGCCATACCCATACCCATAGCTTACTCTGACTGTTCCTTTTACTTATATATCTTCTAGATCTCAAGTGACGGCGTCTTTTCCGTTGATTGACCTCCCTACTGCCAACCTAGAAGTTGGCAGATTGGGAGCCAAAGCGTCACATTTTTCCCTTGACCCTCAACTTTCCCTTCATAATTGCTGAGGGGCACAGGGCCTTGGGTGGGGCTTTGGTATCCTGGGCGTTTCCGCACCCTCCTCAGCTCCCTTCCTTGGAGTGGCTTCAGTCACCCGGGCTTTGTTAGTGGTAAGCAGGAAGGGTTTTGTGGAGGCGCTCGTTTATGACCTTGGCCTTGCTCGGGACCTTGGGGCTGTTCGGCCAGACAGCCTGGGGAACAACAACAACAAGAAATTGCGGTTCTCATGGTACCAAACATGTCTTGATGCTAATTACTTCCGGGTTTGGCCCATTTTTGGCCTAATTCGCTTAGACTAAGTGTAGAGAGGGGAGAAGGGGTGTTGGAGAGAGGAAGCTGTTGGAGTGGCTTTGTTATGTGTGTTATTAGTCTGTATACGTCGTCGAGGTGTCCCCAGACAGGGTGTAAGCATGTGAAACATGCTAGGATGTACTACAACACCCACTAAATGTCCGCCTGGGTTGGGATCGAACCCAGGTCAAGCACTCACACGTAAGCGTGATCACCACTCGACCGCCGCGGATCTTCTATAGAACCAGCTCGTGGACCTGCCATTGCTGCATGCTCGTCTTGATCCACAGGGCTGACCTTTTTATCGGTACTGGCTCAGAAAATTTTAGTAAGAGGGAAAGTTTAGAGTAGACGAATATAGCAGGCTACTAGGGACAGTTTTTTGCCTACTCATCACCTCCCCCACCCTCTCCCCCCTCCCCTTTTCCCTTCCCCTCCCACCCCTTTCGTCTACCCATTTATCTTTTTCCATATCCCCTCTTGCGTCCTCTTCATCATCTCTGTCTCGCTTATCCATATCGTTTGTTAACCCTAATAATGCCCCTACCCCTCTGTCATCTCTCTTGATTTATTTCCTCCCACCTTATGTCCCCAACTCTATTCCTCATATATCTCTCCAGTTCGTTTCTTTCCTCTTCATATTGTGTACATTCTGTTAATATATGTTCTATGTCCTCGACTATTGGGTCTCCTCCTAGGTCACACTGATTACAGTGAGGTCCTATCCCGTTCCACCTCCTTGCTCTTTCGTTTAACATAAGAACATACGAACATACGAACATAAGAAAATGGGAGTCTGCAGAAAGCCGATTGACCTAAGCAAGGCAGATCCCTGTCCCACACAACCCCAATTACAAAGCCCAATTATAGGCTCAACACTCTAATACCCTGAGGATCATCTTACCAAAACGGTTAGAGATTAACACAGGATTACGGGGGTCTGCAGAGCGCTGATTGGCCCAACCCTGCTGATCTCCCTTCACACCCAACCCTTCTCTCTTTGTCTCTAGGGATCCTGTCCTTGCCTTAAACAACAATTTTGATCCCCACCCCCATCATAGAAAAGTTCCCTAGCTGGCTTCTCTTTTCCTCTGTAATAATTTGACAGTGTTGCTTTGTTTTCTACCCCTTCCCTCTTCTTCTATCCCTTTATCTCTATCTTTGATACATCCTCTCCCATTTTAAATTTTTACTCAATCACCCCTCCCATTTCTTTTTCTAAATTCCCCTCCCACATGGTCCTGTATTATATTTATCCTTTCTAGCCCTCTTTTTCATGCCCTGTTCCATTTACTTCCCTCGCTCGCCCATCTGTATACCTTCTTTGGCCAACTATTTTCCTCCATCTCTTCTAGCCTCACTTTGTACTTTCCTTTAGCTTTCCCTATCCTCTCTTCAAACGTACTCCACCTCATTTCTCCCCGGATTGCTTCCTGTACTATGTATTTATTCGTCCCTAAGCCTGTCCTTCCTATTTTATTTTGTATAGTTTCTAATTTTCTCGTTTCTGCCTCTGTCGTTTCCATCGCCTCCATGCCATAAATGGCGGCATACATGGGGTCGGCTGGGTATTTCTACCGGAGCCACACCTTTGTATTGGCTTCCTCCCTTTTAGGGAAAGCTAGAAAAAAGCAGTTAGAAATATATCAAATAGAAAGAAAAAGGGAGATACTAAAGAAATAGGATAAATTTGAAAGAAATAGCTTAACAGGAAACTCCTCTCATCCGTTAATGAAATAGCTTAACAGGAAACTCCTCTCATCCGTTAATGAAATAGCTTAACAGGAAACTCCTCTCATCCGTTAATGAAATAGCTTAACAGGAAACTCCTCTCATCCGTTAATGAAATAGCTTAACAGGAAACTCCTCTCATCCGTTAATGAAATAGCTTAACAGGAAACTCCTCTCATCCGTTAATGAAATAGCTTAACAGGAAACTCCTCTCATCCGTTAATGAAATAGCTTAACAGGAAACTCCTCTCATCCGTTAATGAAATAGCTTAACAGGAAACTCCTCTCATCCGTTAACTCTCCTTTGTCTCTCTCCTTTGTTTATCATCCTCACTCTCCATAAATTCTCCAGGTACTCTTTAGTGCATGCCATCCTCTCTCCTATGTCCCTTTCCTCCGCTCCCTCCAGCCACAAGATGTTTGCTATACCCATATCCTCGTTTGTCTCTGCCATTCCTCTTCCCCTATAGTGACACTCGCAAATCTTTCTTTCCACACGCTCTCTCTCCCTCTCATATGCCTATTATAGCATTCTACCTCTCATTTAGGTGTACATTTTGTTTCCTGGCGAGCGATATCCCTCAGCTAATTTTTTCGATACTTCATGGACAAATATGAAACTACTATGTCTGCATGTTAATAAGACCAAGCTTATATAATTAGCACAATGTATCACTACAAAATCTTCAAAATAACAGAGAAATCTTGATGGGAACATTGCAATTTACTGTCAGTTGAAAAGAATCAGACTATAATGTTACACAGGATTGAACCGTCTATATACTCTGTTCCAAATAGGTAATCCAGAAATCGTGACGCCTAACCTGATCTGTAACTCAAAAAGGGCTAGAGCAAATGGGCTGTACATTTCCACATCTATTCCCTGGCTGACCCTTCCCAAATGGTAGAAAAAATAGTTCGATCAATCTTGTCGTTTGTGATTTATACAGGTTCAAGAGTTTTGGCCTACTTACTTGGAATAGGGTAAGGGAACAGTTTTCAGACAGACAGCGGATAGGATGGCTGGTGATGCACACATACTGGTGAGATCTGTGTGCGTGATACCACCCGGCTTTTGCCGGAATTGATGAAGAATAAATTACTCTCTTTCCCACCTACCTTCTTCTTCTTCTTCTTTTGAACCCGCCCGCAGACCGTGCAGATCCACAGGGCTGACCTTTAAATCGTACTGGTTCAGAAACGTTAGTAGGAGGGAAAGTTTAGAATAGAAGGATAGTTTAAGGGACAGTTTTTTTGTAATAAACCCCCCCGTCACTTCCTCCCCCCTCCCCCTCACCGCCGCTCCCCCCCAGTACCCATTTCTCTTCCTCCACATTTTCTCCAGTATCTTCTTCATCATCTCCATGTCTTGTGTTTCCATCTCCTGTGTTAACCCCAACAGCGCCCCTACCCCTCTATCGTCTCTCTGCTTTACCTCCTCCCACCCCCTCTCCCCAACTCTATTCCTCATGTATCCCTCCAACTCGTCTCTCTCCTCATCATATCACCACCCCCACACACAGTCACAGATAATCACCCCCTCCCCCTATACACACATTACTCACTCTCTCTCCCCTTCCCACAACTCACACACAACCACCCACCTTCCCCCCCCCCCCCCCTCTCAATTGCTGGAGTTCCTATATAAACTTAATAAAATCGTCTATTTGTAGCCAGAATAAAGTTAAAAGGACGGCACCGGTACAGAATGGGTTAAGGGGAGATTTCTAGTTTGCTTCCTAGACCCACATCAAGCTTTCAAGAACCCCCCCCCCCCCTTCGATATAAATGTGTATATTTTTCGGTAGAAAAAAATTCCTCATAAATTACAGGCTCGCTATCGCTCGCCAGGAGAAAATCGACACCGAAATGGCATGAAAGGTCGTAAAACTGACAGAAATTGGGCGAAATGTCTTAAAATTGCCAAACGAGAGGGGCGAAAGTTAAAAAAATCTCAAAATTGCAAAACTGAGGGAGAAGGAGGTTCGAAAAAAATATCCCGTAAGTGAAAATCTCCCCTTGAAGCTTGAATATGTAGGATAATTACTGAACGCGACTGTACACCACCACATCAACACTCCCAATAGCCCATTACGTGTGTGTGTAGTATTATAGGGGGGAGGGGGGGGGGGGGGGGGGGTTTGATGGCCTTCCTTCTCTTTCATGTTTAGCCCCATTAGTTTTCAGATTTTAAGACCTTCGGCCCATTAGTTTGGCTATTTCAAGACCTTTCACCCCATTTCTTTGTCAATATCAAGAATTTTCGTACAATTTAGGTGTCAATATTTTTTTTCCTGGCGAGCCTGTAATATAGTGGTAACCGGCATTTGGCCGGAACGTTTTTCTATCGAAAAATGTAAAATATTATCTTGAAGGGGGGGGGGGGGGGGGGTCTTGGGGTGTTCTTTCAAGCTTGATATAGGTCTAGGAAAAAAAAAAAAAAATGCAAGTAAATAAGCCAATAACACCCCCCCCCCCCCCCCCCCCCCTCTCCCCTAATAACACCTGTGACACTAGCCAATCAATTGAGGGCTCGGGATAAATATATACCGGTATATATTAGTCGTGGCAGACACAGGAGAGAGAGGGGGGTACCTATACTCTGTCCAATATAGGTAGGCCAGAAACAGGATATTAGTGGAAAATGAAACGCCTTCGCTATGTGAAGCCGAGGGAGAGACTGATCTTACTGTTGGTGTCTTGCATCTGTTTACTGAGAATTATGGTAAGTTTATGTACAGTCATTTCTCAATAAACAATAATTTAATTATATAATTACTGTATACTCTGAACGTAATAGTTCATATTGGTTTATCTTTCGAACAAATTTTATATATATTTACTCAAGGTAATCAATTTCACAATATTTCATGATCTTAGTGTATACAGGGTAATTATATTCCTTTAGAAAAGTACTTTAAAGTTGTTCTTAAATCATATTTGATGGATACATTTAGTATTTACACAAGACACCTTTAACCCCTTACGGGCGAGCTTCTAGGCATAAATTGACCTTCATTTCCTGCACATTTTCATGCATAATTCATGCATAATTCAGAACGTAATACAAGGATATATCCGAGAAAGTACAGTAATAGAGCTTTCCAATGACACCTGAATAATCTCTGTATGACGTCTTGTTGTCTTGCAACGATCTTGCATAAAAATTAGCGGTTTTGAGCTGTTTTCGCTACGTGTAACGCTGCAATGGTGCGAGAGAAGACGGGCTCGCATGGCTGTGCGCGCCTAGACTTGGTGGGCTCCGGATGAGGCCCTCCCGCGCTGCCTACAACAGCTTGCCTCGCTCCCAGGCTACATAATAGGCGGATTTCGGTGTCTGTCAGGTGACGAGCGCCGCAACAAAGGCGTTAAACATGACTACATTATATTACAGTATAGCATCACTGTTTAAATTAAAAGCAATTCTAGAACAGAATAACAATTTAAAAGTAAAACAAAATCTAAGCAAAAATTCTATCTTTTGAATAAAACCATCAATTCTAAGTCAAAATAAAGTTAAAAGAGTTCTCAGTAGAATACAAATCATCTTTCTGTCGTGCATGAGATTAAATGGAGCCGTTTCAAATGCATGCATCACTAAATAGAATTTGAATTAGATACAAAACAACTAAAGTGCATACCCGTAGTCTTTTTGCCAGATGCTTCTAGGAGGTTCTCAGTTTGCCATCAATAGTAACATCAGTCTTCTCCATGCATTCGTTGAAGGAGGGTCTGTGTGCAAACAAGGTGTTTTAGAAGCTGCAATACACTTAAAAAGGTGCTAATTCTACATTTATATGTGACAGTTATATACACCAGGAACAAATGTGAGGTTAATTTCATCTTACAGAGCATCAACCATACTGTCTAACAAACACATTAGTTGCTAAAATAACTAGATATTTCATCGAGTTAACGTGAGTGGAAAAAGACGAAACAAATAGAGAATAATAGGTTTCACCCGGGGCCCGACTCATCGCGAGACAAAGGATCCCACCCCCCCATCCCACAAGCAAGGCCATAGGAGCTATGAATGAACGACATAGACTTTCGGGAGAATTTTAGCTGAATTTTTCAATGAGGCCAGTTTTGTTCGATTTGCTGTGATACTTTTCGCACTAGGGTGTGTTATAGTGAAAACAAATTTGCTAGAAAAGCGCGTATTCTTCCCTATAAAAATCACCACAATGAAAGGGTTAAATATTTTTTCATTTAGTTTGTCAAGTTGATTTTGGTTGAGTGTTATTTATATATTTATTTTTTGCTTGATGTCCAACGTTTTTCATTTTTCCAGACGGTGAAGAAGAGCACCATTATGGAAGGCGAGAAGCGTGATGCCCAGTTCCACATACCACCCCAGTCATTAGCTACGGCAGTCAGCAGCCAGTTATGGGTTATGGAAGAGATAAACAATACACTACACAACAAGGGTGACCTGGGGCGTGTTATGGAGGACACAAGCCACCCACTGGACAACAAGGGTGAACTGGTGGGTGTTATGGAGGACACAAGCCACCCACTGGACAACAAGGGTGAACTGGGGCGTGTTATGGAGGACACAAGCCACCCACTGGACAACAAGGGTGAACTGGTGCGTGTTATGGAGGACACAAGCTACACACTAGACAACAAGGGTGAACTGGGGCGTGTTATGGAGGAAAGACGTAAACATCTCCATGGGTCGTGTATAGAGATGGGTCTGACCAATGGAACACTTGGACCACCGGTCTCCATAATACATCCTCTAGCAAGCATGGGGATCTTCGTGGTCTGTATGGGACACAAGGTAGCTAATAAATGACACAGAATTGTATAAAATATTACATATTATTCGCACTAAGTAGCGCTTCTCTTCACTTGCCTTTGCTAAGGCGCTTGTCAAGCAAGGGCTCACTTTTCTCATCTCTTAAATAGCCACAGAGTTCAATGAAACCGGCTTATGCTGCACGACTAGTGCCTGTGTAGTGGGTCCGCTAAGGTTCTAGCAGAGAGAGCAATGGCTCGCTTAAAACTTATTTAAAAGACCATGGAGGCTGATGGACCTGGCCCACGTTGCTCCTTGGGTCAAATTACACCTATAATAACACGGTCCCCCACCGTAGATGTAGGATTAAGTTTTTACACCATGCCCGAAAGGGAGGTTCTGGAGCTCCGATCTTACTTTCAACCATCTTGACAATTTTACCAACACAGCTAAACTTTGTTTTGATGCGAAAATAGCCTCCCAAAAATTTACCCAGGGCGGGAATCGAATCGGGGACCCTTGGGTACGAGGCAGACACCTTACCAGTTAGACCAATAGAGATATCTCACTTGGCCTGGTCGGCTCAAGTATATTTCCGCATCTTGTTCAGTTTAAGTTAACCTATTTTTACTGACTTTACATAAACTAAGGGCTGACCACTAGGCCATAGGAGCTAACGGAACCAGACCAATGTTGGTCCCTGGGTTCCCCATCCACAGACTCGTTAAATTTAGTGCATGCTCTGCACATCTAATAAATTAGTTAGTTAAAATAGGACTTCAGAGGCTATCAATCCTTCTGGATTATTAAGCCAACACACTGTAAGTCAAGAATAACGTCAGGACTGAAGCGTCTTCTCGAGAACTCCAGTCCCTTGATCTCATACAAATATCCAGTAACTACTTTACGGTCAATGCCTGACAGCCCTACTATGCCTCAGAGACCAACAGCGCCTAGCCTATGTTATTCCCCAGGTCGAGTTACCCCCATATCATCCGGGCTCCTCACCTTATGACAGTAAACACTGTGTCCTGGCCGGCTACAATGCACAATAACATATAAACAGACATCAGTCATCTGACTTGTTATACAGATACTCATAACAGAACAAGGAGAGGGAAAAACACATCCAGGACACCATTTCCCATTTATTAGAGAAGCTTTCAACCAGAATAACTCAACCAACACTGACATGCTAGGTTAGGTTAGGCCTTGAAGGGGACAGTGGTTATTTTGTTGGGTCTATAATATTACAGTATTTATTTATATATTTATTTTTGAGTTTCCTCGCTCGACCTCCATCAAGCTTAAAAAATACTCCCTTCAAGTTAAATTTTTAAATTTTTCGATATAAAGCTACAGGCTATCGCTCGCCAGGAAAAAATCGACACCTAGATGGCGGAAAGGTTTTGATATTGATATAGAAATGGGACAAACCATCCCCCCTTAATACAACACATGAACGAGTCCAACCCTTTCAACATACCAGGATGCGTGACCTAGATGTGTGTGAATTTTGTGTTTTGTCTGTCTTTGTTCGCTGTTTTGTCTTGTGTTTTGTGTTTTCCTGTTCTTGCTCTGTCTTGAGTCGGCCACCCTCAAGAAAATACAAACAAAACAAAAAAATAATAAAATAGGAGAATAAAATAAAAAAATAGGAAAAGTGTGGATTGGGCCTGAGCATATAGATAGATAGGACGCGTGACATACTTTGGCTATCTATCTGTCTATCTATTTACTCAGGCCCATTCCCCATTTTTTCTATTTTTTTGTTCTGGGGGTGGCCGACTCGAGACAGAGCCATTGGCTAGCAGTAGACAATTTTTTTTGTTTAGGGAAAGAGTTTGAAAGTCAGGTTATTAAATTGAGAGGGGTTTTACTCCTCTGAATCCTAGAGATCCTTCCTAAGCTGCATACAATCGTCTAATAGTAGCTAGATTATACAGTATCTTGAAGTGGATAAGTGGAGATATTTTCAAAATTTTATTATTATTATCATTATTATTATACTGTAATTATAATTATTTTTATAATAATAAAAATTATTATTAATTAGTTTCCTCCCAAGAACTCCATCAAGTTTTAAAAATACTACCAAGACCCCTTCGAGATAAATATGTGCATTTTTCTATATAAACAATTCCTCCTAAATTGCTGGCTCTCTATTGCTCGCCAGGATGATACGAAAGTCTTAAAATTAAAAAAACAAATGGGACGATAGGTTTTAAAATAGCCAAACTAATGGGGCGAACGTCTTTAAATATACAAAATTAACGGGGCTAAACATGAGGGAGACGGGGGTCCAGAAAGAACACCCCCTTATTTATAAATGGCATGAATCACAGGGTACAGTCAAAATACACAGGTCCATCCCATCCATCCATCCATCCATCCATCCATCCACACACACACACACACACACACACAGTCAAAGCTATTTAAAAATATGAATGTTTAAACGAAACTTAGAGAGTTTGTTTTGAGAAATCAGCTGGTAAGGCTGGTGACGTCACATGACAACAACAATGGCTGACATCGAAGCCACGGATATGAGTGGGGAATGTTTTTATGACGAGGAAGGGGATTATTCAGGCTTTCCTGAAGGTAAGGAGGACCAGATCATCTTCCTGAACAGGAATCTGATGGGGCTGATAAAGTGGAGAAAGGAAATGGAGGGGTGGAGGAAGACCATTGGGACTGTAGTGGAAGAGAGCTGTGTCCCGGGGGAGGGTTTAAATGATCTAACTGCTAGGGTCAACGAATTGGTATCTGAGAATGTGGCTTTAAAAGAACAGATTAAGGAATACAAAGAACATTTAAATGAGAGAGTGAAAGAGATAGATGATGGGTATAGGGAGAGGGCTGAGAGAGAGATTCGTGAATTGAGGGAGGAGAATGCTAGGCTAAAACAAGGAGTGGAAACAAATCAGGACAGGACACAAAAAATGGAGGAAGAGGTATCTCAAATGAAAAATGTCTGGGGTGATCGAGTGGGTGAAGCAGAGGTACAACTAAAAGCAATTATTGAGGAGCAAAAGGGACAGAAGGAGGAGAACCTGAACAAGAGGGTAGTTAATGCCATCAGACAAAATGAGAAACAGGTCAGTGATATTATTGATAAGAAGAGATGTGTAATTATGTTTGGAGATGTAGAAGGGGAAATATTAGATAGAAATACGAGAAAGGGTGTGGAGATGAAGAAAGTTGAGAAGATGATTGATGTGATAGATAGACAAGATAAGGAGGGATGGAAGAGAGAGGTAGAGGATTGTTGGAGACTAGGGAAATACAAGAAAGGAGAAATGAGGCCAATGAAGATTAGATTTAAGTCAACCAAAGTAGCAGAGGAGGTACTCAGATCCAGCTGGAAGTTAAGTCAGGAGGGGGAATACAGAAATGTTAAACTAAGGAAAGATTTAAATGCGGAAGAGAGGGAAAAATTTAGAGAAATAAATAGAGAAGTCAAAGAAAAGAACGATAATAGATCAGAAGTGGAGAAGGGCTTTTTTTTCTACAGAAACATGGATGGGAAAGTAAGGAAGTGGCACCTGAAGAAGGGGGAGAGGATAGGGGCGGAGGGGGGGAGAAAAGAAGTGGTGGTACAGGAAGAAGGATTGGAGGGAGAGGTGCAACAGGAAGGGGAAATAGTAGGATAAAGACAGGGAATATCAATCATAATGGTAAAAGCAACAGGTGCAAGATGGTCTATAGCAATGTGGATGGGCTGCTATCAAAGAAATTAGAAATAAATGATTACATCAGACAGGAAGAGCCCTTAATATTGTGTCTATGTGAAACTAAACTAAATAAAGGGATAAGTTTGGAGGGAATGGGATGGAACAACTATAATATCTGGAGAAGGGATAGAGAAGACAAGATGGGGGGAGGGGTGCTAATTCTTACACATAATAAATTGAAAACAAGAATGATTGATCTGAATAATAGTAAAGCGGAAATATTAGCAGTAGAATTGACAGATGATGACAATCAAAAGGCGGATATTGTAGTGGCCTACATGCCGCCCTACACAGGGGCTTGGGAAGAGGAGGAATACAAATTTATCAAAGATGAGATGATTATTTGTATTGAAAAATTAACTCGTAGAAACAATGAATTAATTATAGTAGGGGACTTCAACTGTAAAGAGGTGGATTGGGAGCAGAGAGAAGCTGGTAGCAACGTGAACTCGTGGGGGTATAGGCTACTGGATATGGTAACAGAAAATTTATTAGTGCAAAATATAAAGGAAAATACAAGAAGAAGGGGAAATGATGAAGCATCCAGATTGGACCTAATGTTTACTAGAGACCCAGATGTAATTTCTGATATAAAATACTTACCACCTTTAGGCAAGAGCGATCACGTTGTAATGGATATAGAAATCCTATTGGGTTATTCCAATATGGAGGAGAGGGAGGAGCACAAGGAAACTAGGTTTGACTATGCAAAAGGAGACTACCAATCACTGAGACAATACTTTAGAGATGTTGACTGGAGTGAAATACATCAGAGAAATAGTGTAGACGAGAAGTATGGAGTATTTAAAACAATATATGAAGAAGGAGTTAATAAATATGTCCCTAAACAAGGTAATAGGTCAGCGAAGGAAAAGGATTGGTTTAATGAAAAATGTAGGAAAGCCAAGGAAAAGAGAGACCAAGCATGGAAGGCAGCTAGAAAAAGGTGTAATAGAGAAACTTGGAACAGATACAAGAGATTAAGAAATGTATATGCTGCAATCAGGAGACAAGAAGCCAGAGAATATGAGAAGAACATTGTGAAAAAATGTAAGAGTGATCCTAAGCTGTTCTATAGGTTTATAAATAGTAAAATGAAGGTAAGGGATAGAATAGTCAGGTTGAAGGTTGAGGGGACCACTTATGATGACGACCAGAATATGTGTGAAATTATGAACAATACACTACACTCAGTATATACTAAAGATGATAACTTTGAAGAAGTACCGGTAGGTGAAATTGGTGATAAACTGGGAGAGATTAATTTTCTCCCAGAGGAGCTAGTAGAAATAATGAAAGGACTAGATGTGAAAAAAGCAGTGGGACCTGACAATGTAGCGGGATGGATTTTGAAAGAATGTGCTGACGAACTAGTGAAACCCTTATATGAGATAATGAAATACTCTCTGGAAGTGGGAAAATTACCAATGGACTGGAAGAGAGCCAACATTGTACCGATTTATAAAGGTGGGAACAGGGAACATCCATTGAATTATCGACCTGTGTCACTTACTAGTATAGTGTGCAAAATCTGTGAGAAAATAATTAAGAAAAGATGGATGATTTACTTGGAAAAGAATAATCTACTATCTAACAGGCAATTTGGATTCAGGGAGGGTACCTCATGTGTTACAAATCTACTCAGTTTTTATGACAGAGTGGTTGACATATTACAAGAGAGAGATGGATGGGTGGATTGCGTATATATTGACATGAAGAAAGCTTTTGACAGAGTATCGCATAGCAGGCTGAAGTGGAAATTAAAAGAGTATGGAGGGATTCAGGGTAGTTTGTTAAATTGGATGGAGGACTATCTTTCAGGGAGACAGATGAGGACTACTATCAGAGATAAATTTTCTACGTGGAAAGATGTCACAAGTGGAGTTCCGCAGGGAGCGGTGCTGGCTCCCATAATGTTTCTAATATACATTAACGACATGCCAAAGGATATAAATGCATATATGAATATGTTTGCAGATGATGCCAAGATCATGAAGCGTATAGAAGATGAAAACAGTGGTAGGGAATTACAGAGGGATTTGGATAGGATAGATCAATGGAGCAAGAAGTGGAAAATGGAATTTAACACAAATAAATGTCATGTAGTGGAAATGGGAGTAAGTAAAAGAAGGCCTCATACGGAATATAAGTTAGGAGAAAACACTATTAACCCATCAGAGAAAGAAAAGGACTTAGGGATAACTGTTAGGAGTGATTTTTCACCTGAGAATCATATTAATAAGATAGTGGGAGAAACATATGGACTGCTAAACAGAATAAAAATAGCCTTTAACTATATAAACGAGGAGATGCTGGAGAAAATAATAAAAACATTGGTGAGACCAAGACTGGAGTATGCGGCAGTGGTGTGGGCACCACATCTAAAAAAGCATATAAAGAAGCTGGAGAAGGTTCAGAGAGCTGCAACTAGGATGATACCAGAACTGAGAGAATTACCATATGAGGAGAGATTAAAGAAATTAGATTTACCATCTCTAATGGATAGGAGGGAGAGAGGCGATATGATTATGATGTACAAATGTGTGAGAGGACTCGAAAAGGTGGACAAGAATGGTTATATTGTGAAAGATAATGGTAGAACTAGGGGGCATAGATATAAACTAATGAAAGGAAGATGTAAAGGAGATGTGAGAAAGTATAGTTTCCCTTACAGAAGTATAAGTAAGTGGAATCAGTTGGAAGAGGAAGTGGTGTGTGCCAAAAACATTCATATTTTTAAGGCAAAGTTAGATAATTGTAACTCAGGAAGCGGGACAATACGAGCCTAAAAAGCTCAACTCCTGTATACTACAAATAGGTAAATACAAATAGGTAAATACACACACACACACACACACACACACACACACGCACGCACGCACGCACGCACGCACGCACGCACGCGCACACACACACACACACACAGCCCGTAGCCTAGTAGGTAGAGCTCTCGTCTCACACACGAGGGGTCGGGGGTTCAATCCCAGACCGGGCGGAGACAAATTGGGCTTGTCTCCTTTCATGTGTTAGCCTCAGTTCACCTAGCTGTAAATAGGTACCTGGAATAAGTGGACGACGTTGTGACGTCCCATCTGGGGTTGGCAAAAATGGTACAAGGCGAGATGGGTATCATATGGTTCACCTAAGCTGATGGCTACCTAAGCCTTCGGGCGAGACGGTACCGTCTATAGTGAGAATGGTACCATACAGATCCACCCTAAGCCTTCGTTTCCAATGTCGCCAATTGGCTAAATACAGACTACACACACATCCACAGCCATTCCAACAGTACATAAAACACTTAACATGCATTTCACGCAATACATTCCCAGTTAAGGAGGCGCGATAATAATGAGCTTAGCTCGCATTGCGTGGATTCCCCTTGACGAACAAGTAACTGAGTAACACAGACAGACAGACAGACAGACAGACAGACAGAGAGAGAGAGAGAGAGAGAGAGAGAGAGAGAGAGAGAGAGAGAGAGAGAGAGAGAGAGAGAGAGAGAGAGAGAGAGAGAGAGAGAGAGAGAGAGAGAGAGAGAGAGAGAGAGAGAGAGAGAGAGAGAGAGAGAGAGAGAGAGAGGGGGGGGGGGTTGTGTCTCCCCATACCCTTGGCTTTTACTCCATTCACAACCAATGTATAGAAACACCTGTTCAGGCTTTTGGCATAATTTTGTATGCACATTAAAAACTGTTATCTGAATGAATAACAATATTGAAACACTCTGAAATGTGTTCAAATTTGTGTTCTGAGAATGTGAGCCAGTTTTGTTAGGCTATGTATTAAGTAACACACCGTTCTTAACATTAATCATCAATTACAAACCCCAATGTACTTGAATAAACTAATGAAAGCATATGGTTCTCCCGGGATTCGAACTCGGGACACCACACCCAGAACATAAACATATAAACCATTACACCACCAACACATTCAATGTGGCTCAAACATATTCTACAGTGCAATAAGAATCACACTACTACTACTACTAATTATAATAATAACAATAATAATGATATTAATTCATTATATGTGTGTTACGGCCATTTTGACAACTTTATTTATGTGCTGGTATCGGGTTATTCTAGCTACCACCAAATGAGTTTCCCAGGTTAACCCTTTCAAGCTCCAATACGCGTTTCTGTTCTGTTTTCTGGCTACTATTAGATGATTTTATTCAGATTAGTAACGATATATGGAAGTCAAGGGGTTGTTGTTGTTGTTGTTGTTCCCTAAGCTGCCTGGCCGAACAGCCCCGAGTCCCTGAGAAAGGCCATGGCCACGATCGGGCTTTCCCACAGAGCTCTCATTGAGTGTAGATTGTGTTGTTGGTGTAAGTGGTTGTGTGAAATGCAGTCTTCTATGATGTGTTTAATGGTATGGGGTGCTGTGTTACACCCAGGGCAGGCGTCGACAACGGAGTCATCCAGTCTCTTCTGATAGCTCAGGAGAGCTGGATGGTGTCCGCATCTCAGCCTGGCCAGGTGGACTCTGTCCTCGCGAGGAAGGGAGTATTCGGAAGGATGGATTTCGGGAGGTCGTGCATGCAGCTGCGTGTTGTCTGTGAGTGAGTGGATGGATCGGTGAGAGATATGAGTATGGATGTGCTTCTGGAAGTTGGTTCGGGGTGGGCAGGGAGGGAGAGAGGACAATAATTGTGTGTGATACCGTGTGCTGGGTGTTGTTTTGATATTTCTTGGTGTCTGTGGGTGTGTTGCCATGTAGTTTAGTGGGTGGTCTTGGTTCGTGGAGGCTGCTGCCAGGAATTGAGTGCCTCTCATGTCCAGATGGTCTTTGACTTTGAGGATTTTGGTTTCTTGATGTAGGTGATCTGTGGGTGCAGTAGCTGTGCAGCCTGTAATGATCTTCAGGGCTTTGTTTTGAATAGTCTGTAAGGTCTTATGATGTGTTTCAGCTAGGGTAGAAGCCCAGGCTGGGCTTGCGTATTCCATCACTGATCTTATGTATTGTTTATATACTGTGGTGGTAGTTTCTTTGTTGTGTCCAAATTTTGTGTGAGCAAGTGTTAAGTCTGGGTGTCAGTTTCTTTTTAATGTTTGTGGTGTGCTGTTTGAATGTCATATGAGTATCATATGTTACTCCTAGGATTTTGGGTGTGTGTGTATGTGTTAGGGGTGTGTTGTTTATGGTGAGTTGAGGGATGTATTCGTGTTCTCCTGTCCAACTTGTGAGCAGGGTTGCGGTGGATTTGGCTGGGGCACCAACCAAGGGGTTGATTGAGATAGTATTTACCGTTTTAATACCCACAGATCCTTCCTAAGCTGCATAAAATCGTCTAATGATGGCCAAAATATACTGCTAAAACGCGTCAGAGCTTCAAGGGGTTAATGGAATAGTTATTATACATTTGATCCATAGAAGTTCTTTATAATACAACTATAAATGAGTCAACACAGGTATAAAAATAATACCATAAACCAGAACAAACACACACACACACATATATATATATATATATATATATATATATATATATATATATATATATATATATATATATTAATTTGAATCCAATGAGGTGGATTGGCAAAAAAATAAAAAAAAATAAATAAATACTGGCGCCTATACAGTAGGCGACAACCGAGTATCACATGCAGTATACTGTATTACTCAGACCACATTATAGGTGACAACCGAGTATGACATGCAGTATATATATACTGTATTACTTAGACCACATTATAGCTTCCCAGATTTTCGCAACTTCCACTAAATAACTTCAATCTGTGGTAACTATTCAATTAAACTCCCAGATATATCAGGGTAGGGAGGTCTGGTATGTGGGAATACTTTTGCTGGGGACCCCAAATGGGCCTAGGTCTCTGGGTCTTCTGGGCAATCTAGATTTTTTTTTTTTTCTGTTCGGGCTCTGTCTCGAGTCGGCCACCCCCAGCTATAGGGTATGTGCGTGAGTATATATATATATATATATATATATATATATATATATATATATATATATATATATATATATATATATATATATATATATATATATATATATATATATATATATATATATATATATATACCCACACTAGCTGCAGTGAGTGCATGGGGGCAAAACACGCGCCATCAAAGTATCTTTGAATGCATAAATCACGAAGGTAATAAATAGCAAGTTAAGTAAAATCCAAACAATTGCTTCTTATTTGAAGAAGCAAACAATTATTCACAAGTTAACCCTTCATCTGCAAACGACGTATACAACCAAAACAAAAAACGTGGGTAAATAAAAATAAAAAAAAAGTCTGGTACCGGTACTGGCTGTGTCCAGGGGAAAATAAATTCCGGCAGTGCGGGGTTAAAAAATGAAACTAACAATTATTTATAATTTAAAGAAGGAACTAACAACTCTCTTCTTGACCAGGGTGGTACATCTTCCTGGTATCGGTTCTCCGACATGATAGCCAAACATGACGTATTGTTCAAGAGGAGGGGTCCACTGCTGGGGGTTATTACTGTCAGGCATCCTTTAACTAGGCTACTGTCTGCCTATAGGTAAGTGTGTATGTGTGTGTGCGTATGTATGTATGTATGTGTGTGTGTGTATGTGTGTGTCATATTTAACATTGCTGGAGTTAATACATTTAAGATAAATGTAATTTAGACAATTGCATTTATGTATACTGTATACTGTATACTGTATACTCTGGCACTTACTCCAGTTAATCAATTAATCAAATACAATTCTATTTTGTTTTGCACTCACGCCATATTGGCGAGAGTGCAAAATTACAACGAAGGTTCTAGATTAATTCTGGGATCCCAAGATTATCTTGCTAACTTAATAGACCAATAAATCCACCCATTTCACCTATTAACAATATTTACAAGCAGATACCTCACTCTAAGGAAGGGCAGATTTACTCAAACCGAAACTTTAGTCTCTTTCTCATGGAGTTTTAATACCTACCTCAAATACAACAGTTTTAGTAACTAAATATTTCTCACAGACTAGTAAGTCCCTCTGTCTGCCTCTTATCTGCTATTGTTAAAGTTTTTTTTAGAACCCCTCCTCCCTCATGTTAGCCCCATTAGATTCGATATTTTAAGACGTTCTCTCCATTAGTTTGGCGATTTTAAGACCTTTCGCCCAGTTCGTTGTAAAATTTAAGGCCTTTCTGCCATTAAGGAGGCTGGGGCATTTTTCGATCAAAAAATGTACAAATTAATTTCGAAGGTGGGTCTTGGAGGTATGTTTTTTTTAGCTTGAAAATGATCTAGGGAGCAAACAAAAACACTTCCCTTAATTCAGTTTAATGCAATAATATAATGCTGATAAAAACAATAACAACAATATAAATAATATGTAAGATTATATACACCATTAATTAAACAAATTATGATTAAAATAGTAAACATATACTGCATATCTTAACGATTATATTTGGCATTACATATTCGGGTTTCTCAACAGGGACAAGTATCTAAATGGCCAGTCAATAAACAACTACACCTCTTGGTACAAAAGGAAGACTCATAGTGGTGAACTATGGCACTACAGATTTTCAGCTTACTGGTTGCCAGCTCTAATATCCACGGGCAGGGTATCTTCAAAACCTTTATTCCCAGCCATCGAAGAAGAGCTCAAACATTACAGGCCAAGAAACATAGGTGAGCGGGTCATCAAAAATGCATACGGCAATGTTATGGAAGAGCTAATGGCGAAATACTATCAATCAACGTTCTCATTCGAGGAGTTCCTTCGTCACGTTGTGTGGACCCACGACCTAGGAATCCCCGACAAACACTGGCTACCGTTCTCCACCAGGTGTCAGCCCTGCACCCGGCAGTACGACTATGTGGTCCACCTGGAGAATGCTGGAGAGGAAATCCGCTACCTGTTGGATCTAATCAACTTCCCGGCTAACTACACGTTGCCAGCCATTCACCACATTCAGTCTGACGTTCAGGCCGATCGTCTCTCGTACGAGGGTATCCCAAAACATCTTCTAGAGAAAATTATCCAGATTTTTCTGCTAGATTTTAAGCTTTTTAATTACACTATTAACGTTAGGTAATCTATGCCAACCAGGGCAAAAAATGTAAAGCTGACATTCAATCGTATTATCTTACGTACAAGGGTGTCCCGATAGATCCTAGGAAGAAAATTATCCATTTTTGTTCTGCTAATCTTTCATCGGTTTAATAACACAATAGGCATTATGTAATGACTAATCAAGGTTATTACTTTTATTGCATTATATTTTGACCATTTACATATATGTATATTGTTTTTGTTATTAACAAGGAGATAGCTATTTCGTGGATAAAAGTGAACTTGAAACAATGAAAGTCATAAAAATACACAATTGACTTCGAGGTTCCTAGTACTATAGTCCGTTCATTCTAGGGTTGGGCAGAAATCGTAACCTCTAACCTCTGTAACTCAAAAAGGGCTAGAGCAAATGAGCTGTCAATTTCCACACCTATTCCCTGGCCAAGTCTTTCCTATTTGGTAGAAATATTAGCTCGATTACTCTAGTCCTTTTTGAGTTATGAATGGTTAGAGGTTACGATTTCAATCCTTAAGGGGGTAGTGCTTGTTTTTCTGGACCCCTTTCTCCCTCGTGTTTATCCCCATTAGTTTTCAGATTTGATGACGTTCGGCCCATTAGTTTGGCAATTTTAATACTTTTCGCCCCATTTCATTGTCAAATTTAAAAACTTTCGTGCCATTTAGGTCGCGATTTTTTCCTGGCGAGTGATAGCAAGCCTGTATTATTAAGAGTAGGCCTAACCGGCCTTTGGCCGGGAAATTTTTCTACCGAAAAATATACAAATTTATCTTAAATGGGGGTCTAGGGGGTGTTTTTCTAAGCTTGATGGAGGTCCAAAGAGGAAACTAAAAAATAAATTAATACAATACATAAATTAATAGACCAAAAAACCGGCCACTATCCCCCTAACACTTGGGGGAACGTTGTGGCTGAAGGCCAGGCAGATTTATACAAGATAAAATAAATATTTAACATAAATAATCATGGTGTATACAAACACAAAAAAGCAATATTGTCAAAACTACATGGCAGATCCAAAATCAATTATAGAAAGACGTTTATATTATAGCAAAATATTAAATTCCTGTACTTAAGGTAGCGCCAGCGAACTTGACAATGTTGACCCCTTAACTTCTTATAACTCGAAATTAATAAAAGCAATCTATTTCTATCATTTGAGAAGAGTCCACCAGGAAATAGGTGTGGATATTTACAGCCAGTTTGCTCTAGGCCCCTTTGAGTTACAGAGAGGTCAAGGATCAAGATTATTGTCAAGTTCGTTGGCGCTACCTATAGTAACATGGTGAATTTATAATGTAAAACTTGCAAAATAAACAAACCAAAATTTATACGAACACAGTAAAAAGAAAAAAAAACTAATCAAAATCGCTATGTGGAAACAACGCTTAAGTAAAATAATAATTTATAAATAAAAGAACACCATCCACCACATAGGGTGTACATTACTACATGAGCAAGTTAATCTGTTTCCCAAGCAAACTAATCGCACATATAACTACGTACTATCGTCACGTTCAAGGAATTAGTCAATTTGGGAAGTCTGGGACGTTCTGGTAATTTTTTACTAAACTAACTAAAATAACAGCAGTAAACATATACATACAAATAACAGCAGTAAACATATACATACAAATAACAGCAGTAAACATATACATACAAATACAATAAGAATACGAGCGACAATGATCTTCTTAACACTTTCAGTGCGGGTGATGTCTATCTTATTTTATTCTAGCTATATTTAGCCTCTTAGGAAGGATCTGTAGCAGCTGAGATGGTTAATTGAGATAGATAGTTGCCTTTTCATTGCTAGAGATCCTTCCTAAACTGAATATGATCTATTAACAGCCAGAATATAATGAAAAGACATCACCCGTACTGAAAGTCTTAAGGGGGGGTCACCGGCTTTTTTTTATCATTATCTCCTTTTCTCTCTTTCCCTGGCTTGTATCCATTCGGCCTCATTCAACCAACTGTTTTAACCCTTAACCAACGGCGCACCTCAAATGTCGAGTTGAATAAATATGGACTATGTGGTGGTGCACCACATATGTCAAGTGCCATTTTCAGCACGTAATGTTGCTCTGAGAGAGAGCTGAGCGGTGGGACGAGCGTAGTAACCTTATGACCGCTCCCCACCACCGCGGTGGGTGTACTGAGCTGTATTCTACCCTCCTCCTCTCTCTCTCACTCGCTACACAGGGAATTATGTACGGAAATTACCTTATTTTAGTTTTTTTGCACTCGTGTTGCACGATCGTTGCAAGAGAACCAGTGGTCGTACATGGATGGTTCGGGTGTCATTGGAAAGCTCTGTTTATGCCTTTTCAGGGATAGATACTTGTTTTACGCTCTGGGTCTTGTTTATGCATGAAAATGAGCACGGAATCAACCCTATTTAGGGTAAAAATCCCCCGCTGGGCGGCACAGTGTAAAATACCCTACCACCTGCTCTTTGTGTGTTAAGACGTTTATCCCCATCCAGTGTCGATTTCTTCCTGGCGAGCGATAGCGAGCCAGCATTGTTTGTAGAAATCCGGCTTCGCCGGAGAAATGTTTCTATCGAACAATGTACATATTTACAGTAGCTTGCTGTCAAAACAAATATATATATATGCTGGCTCGCTACCGCTCGCCAGGAAAATATTGACACCTGGATGGGGGTAAATATCTTAAAACAGAAGGCTTGGGTCGAATGGATACAAACCAAAGAGAGAGGGAGAGAAAGACAAAAAAAGCGAGGTGGGATCACTTAAAACAGTTTGGCACTGAAAACTCCTGTCAAAGAAAACAATGGGGACAGAAAACGGGTGAAAAAATGCTACAACCCAAGGAAAAGAGGAGAGGAGAGGAGAGGAGAGGAGAGGAGAGGAGAGGAGAGGAGAGGAGAGGAGAGGAGAGGAGAGGAGAGGAGAGGAGAGGAGAGGAGAGGAGAGGAGAGGAGAGGAGAGGAGGGGAGAGGAGAGGAGAGGAGAGGAGAGGAGAGGAGAGGAGAGGAGAGGAGAGGAGAGGAGAGGAGAGGAGAGAGAGGAGAGGAGAGGAGAGGAGAGGAGAGAGGAGAGGAGGAGAGGGGGAGAGAGGAGGAGGAGAGGAGAAGGGAGAGGAGAGGAGAGGAGAGGAGAGGAGAGGAGAGGAGAGGAGAGGAGAGGAGGAGGGGAGGAGGGGAGGAGAGGAGGAGAGGAGGAGAGGAGGAGGGGAGGAGAGGAGGAGGAGAGAGTAGGAAGAGGAGAGGAGAGGGAGAGGAGAGGAGAGGAGAGGGAGAGCAAAGGAGAGGAGAGGAGAGAGGGAAAGAGAGGGAGAGAGAAGAGAAGAGAAGAGGAGAGATGGAAGAGAAGAGAAGAGAAGAGAAGAGAAGAGAAGAGAAGAGAAGAGAAGAGAAAAGAAGAGAAGAGAACCTTCCAAAGCTTGATACAATCGTCTAAGGACAGCCAGAACACAACGACAGAATGTGTCCTGGTGTACTGAAAGGGTTCATTTCATATCAAAACAAAGGATGGATTATTATTATTATTATTATAGATGTGTGTGAATTTGTATTTTATTTTTGTGTGTTCATTGTTTTCTGTTGTCCTTTGTCTTGCTCTGTCTTGAGTCACCCATCCCCCCCAAACAAATACAATAAAAATAAAATAAACAATGATAAATAAACAAATAAATAGGAACATTGGGGATTGGGCCTGAGTAAATAGAAATTAGACAAAGAATTATTATTATTATTATTATTATTAATAATAATACCACCACCACCACTGTTACTACGCCGGTGCATATCCGGTTTGGATCTCTTTTGCAACCAATGTTTTTTCTTGATAATCACCAAACTTTAGGCCTATTTTAGTGTATTTACTTGTTTCATTAAACATTTTACAGTATAATCACCAAACTATATTTGTTGCAACTTCCGCATCCTCCTGCAAGCTTAACCCTGTTTGGTCCGAGGGGGGGCCTTTTGGGACCTCCCATGTCTCGCTCCATTCGTCATGAGATTTAAACATGTTTCACCCAATTAGTTTGGCGATAAGATTCTTTCCCCCATCCAGGCGTCAATTTTGTATTGGGCCAGCGAGCCTGTAACTTAGACAAATCTGCCTTCGGCTGGGACATTTTCCTATCGAAAACAAGCAATTATCCTCAATATTAATTAAGAGGGGTCATCGGCTTTTTTTAATCTTTCTCTACTTTTCTCTCTTTCCATGGCTTGTATCCATTCGGCCTCATTCAGGCAACTGTTTTAAGACGTTTATCCCCATCCAGGTGTCGATTTCTTCCTGGCGAGCGAAAGCGAGCCAGCATTGTATGGAGAAACCCGGCTTCGCCGGAAACATTTTCCTATCGAAAAATGTACAAATTTAGCTTGCTGTCAAAACAAAAATATATATATGCTGGCTCGCTACCGTTCGCCAGGAAAATATTGACACCTGGATGGGGGTAAACGTCTTAAAACAGTAGGCTGAATGGGGCCGAATGGATACAAGCCAAAGAGAGGGGGAGAAAAAGAGAAATAAAGCAGGTGACCCCCCTTAAGCATGTGTTAGAATCAATGGTAGGAGTCAACAGGTGGATGATTATATTCAGCTTAAGAAAGGCCTCCCGCAATAACCAGGCTTCGAACTATGTTATTTAACCAGGTTTACTTCCACAGATCCTTCTTAGGCTGCACAAAAACTTCTAAATATGGCTAGAATATAATACTAAAGAAGTGGCTGTTACAGTAGGGATTGATAACAGTATTGATAACAGTATTGATAACAGTATTGATGACAGTATTGATAACAGTATTGATAACAGTATTGATGACAGTATTGATAACAGTATTGATAACAGTATTGATAACAGTATTGATAACAGTATTGATGACAGTATTGATAACAGTATTGATAACAGCATTGATAACAGTATTGATAACAGCATTGATAAGTATTGATAACAGCATTGATAACAGTATTGATAACAGCATTGATAACAGTATTGATAACAGTATTGATAACAGTATTGAAGGGAGGTTTCTAGTTTGTTTCCTACTCCTCCAGCAATCTTAAAATGTCACCCCCTTTCAAGATAAATTTGTACATTTTTCGGGTAGAAAAATGTCCCGGCCGAAGGCCGATTACTCTTAAATTACAGGCTCGCTATCGCTCGCCAGGATAAAATAGACACCTAAATTGCACGAAAGGTCTTAAAATTGACAGCATGGGGCGGAAATTCTTAAAATCACCAAACTAATGGGGCAAACGTCTTAAAATCTCAAAAGCAATGGGGCTAACCATGAGGGAGAAAGGGGTCAAGAAAAAAATCCCTCAAGTAGAGACCTCCCCTTAAAGATAGGAAAGAACCCCGAGTAACACCGGAGTTGATAGGTTAATCCCCCTCCTCCACCATTTGTCATTATGTCTCATGAACCTAAAACATGTACAGGATTTTTGTTTTATTTTACTTCAGTCATCCTTCATTAAATAATTTCATCCTTCATTAAATAATTTCATCCTTCATTAAATAATTTCATCCTTCATTAAATAATTTCATGATAACAATGTGTGTGTTCCTGCGAGTAAACGTCATTTATCACGAGCTGGCCACAAGTTAATATGACCAAAGTGTTTAAGACGAGAGAGAGAGAGAGAGAGAGAGAGAGAGAGAGAGAGAGAGAGAGAGAGAGAGAGAGAGAGAGAGAGAGAGAGAGAGCGAGAGAGAGAGAGAGAGAGAGAGAGAGAGAGAGAGAGAGAGAGAGAGAGAGAGAGAGAGAGAGAGAGAGAGAGAGAGAGAGAGAGAGAGAGAGAGTAATAATAATTATAATGTAAAACTTGCAAAGTAAACTAACCAAAACAGGGTAATGATACTGTAATGGTTTTAAATAATGCTTTCAAATATAGTTAAGCTGGTATCACACGAGCACCTTAGTAGCAGATATGCCGGAGCCACACTATCCAACTAAAAAAGTAGCACAAATCGAGTCTACTATCTTACAATTTTCTCTTTCATTTTGACTGGATTTTGTATCTTGAGAGCTTCTACTCGTGTACAATAACTTGTAGTGGATTCATGGCTCCGTTACATGAAGCAGATAAACTTGTTCGTGTGAGAATAAACAGCAAAATTAATCTATAACAAGATGATAACTTGCCGTCATATACTTATACTGATATGGTAAAACATCAATTAAAAAGAAAACGTATAAATAATACAACAAACCATAAGAAGATCCGCTCAGTACCGACCCACCATCTACCACCACATCTTACACACACGCAAAAGGATCTATCAGCTCAGAAGAGACCAATGGCAGCAAGCAAGGCAGCGAAGGCGAAGAAGACAGGGAGACAGGTTAGCAAGAAAGCAAACGGGAAAAAGAGAGGGAGAGAGGCCAGCACGAACAAGAAGGAGAACAAGATGAGAGGGCGAGAGTCTTGCCAGAAAGAGCAGGAAAAAAAGAGAGGAAGAGAGGCAAGCAGGAAAGAGAAGGAGAAAAACAGTGGGATAGAGACTGCTGAGGAAGCGTGGGACTCAGAACTCTTGGAAACAGTAGCCACGTGCGAACGCAGCTCAGAGGGGGGAGGCTCGGAGGGGGTTGGGTGCTGGTCAGACAGCTCAGAGGGGGAAGGCTCGGAGGGGGTTGGGTGCTGGTCAGACAGCTTAAGAGGCCGAGAGAGATCTTGACTTTGACCAACCTGGGGGTAGGAAGAGGGCCACCCCCCGTGGCCAGCATTAGGGTTATAGTAAGTTCCAGCATTAGGGTTATAGTAAGGTCCAGCATTAGGGTTAAAGTTGGGGCCAGTGTAAGGGATGAGGAGGGAGAGGGGGAGAGGGTAGGGGGCGACATAGAAGGGAGGGGGGACAGCAATTGGCAGGGGTTGGGGGAAGGAGCCCCAGTTGATGTTGTAAGGTGGCTGGGTCCTCTCGTAGGTGTTAGAGTGACGTTGGGGATCCTGGTCATTACAGAGGTCGGTGTTACAGGTGTAGCCATTAAAATCCATATTGGTGAAGTCCGGCTTGTGCTCTACATCATTGGTGAAGACCAGCTCTACATTATTGGTGACGTCCGGCTTGTGCTCTACATCACCAGGAGCAATATTGAGGCCGCGTTGATTTACCACGGCGCCGCGTACGGTCAAGGGCATTCCTCCTGATAATTTAAAAACTACTGTTATTAACAATAATTGAAAAGAGGCAAAAACTTACGCTCTACAAAAACAGTCAAAATGCTCATTAAATTACAACCTAGCTATTATTGTGCTTCCTACGGTTTAGGTCGGTATCTCTATATTTGTTGGTGGGACTGCAGAGTTTGGGTACATATTTTGGTCCTGCAGTTTGAAACCATGCAAAATATCTTTCAATTCTGAAAAAAAAAAAAAAAAAAAAAAAAAAAAAAAAAAAAAAAAAAATATATATATATATATATATATATATCTATATATATATTATATATATATATATATATATATATATATATATATATATATATATATATATATATATATATATACCCGTATATATATATATAGTATATAAAGTATAATACATACTTTAAAGTATAATACATACAGACTGGAACAAGACCTCACGGGCTTCACTGTTCATTGTAAAGCGGTGAATGTTAAGGCTCTCAGCCTATGCCCGAGAGGAAGTTGGGAAAAAAAAAAAAAAAAAAAAAAAAAAAAAAAAAAAAAAAAAAACATATAAACATGTGTATGTGTGTGTGG
>CM064480.1:73792475-73810314 GCA_032716605.1 Paralithodes platypus
GCAGGTTACCGGATCCCAAGACGGCAGCGAAGCGAGCCTTGATGTGCTCAAAGGACTGAAAGGGTTAAGGGGAGGCAGTTGTTTTTTTGAGTCCTCCTCCCTCATGTTTAGCCCTATTAGTTGTGAGATTTCAAGATATTCGCCCCATTAGTTTGGCGATTTTCAGACCTTTTGCCCCATTTCATTGCCAATATTATGACCTTTCGTGCCATTTAGGTGTCATTTTTTCCTAGCGAGCGATAGCGAGCCTGTATTTGATGAGGAATCGGCCTTCGGCCGGGACATTTTTCTACCGAAAAATTTAAAAATTTATATCGAAGGGGGGTCTTGTGGTTGTTTTTTAAGTTTGATCGAGGCTTAGAGAGCAAACTAAACCCCTTCCTTAAACCATTGAGCCCAACCAGTAAATTATGCTGCACAAAACCGTCTGAGGTCCCTTAAGCCTATTACCGGACTGTATGATGGCAGCGAAGCAAGCCTTGATGTCTCCCACAGTTTCCTGGGTGGTAATGTTGTCGGCATGGAAGTAGTCTTGGTGGCAGCTCATTTGGTTGGACTGGTTCATATCAGAGTCATTATACTGGTTCATGGCAGAGTCATCACACACGTAACACCGTAACTTGGATGTTGTTGTTGTGGTATTGTTGTTGTTGTTGTTGTTGTTGGGGGTCGCTCCAGAAAGTAGGTGTTTTGATAATATTGTAGCAGGTGGATCACTACAGCTAGAACGAAAGGCAATAACACTTGTTTTTCTTGTTGTTCTTTTATTTCATAAATTTGATTTTAGTAAGCGTTGTTTCCACATAGCGTTGTTTCCACATAGCGATTTTGATAAGTTGTTTTGATTTTATAATGTCTTTGTCCCAGTTTTGGTTTGTTTGGTTTGCAAGTTTTACATTTTAATTAATATATATTTCATATACTCACACACTATATATTTAAATAATACCACACAATAATTGTTCCAGACCACATAATCAAGTCTACTTCAAAAATTTCACAACCATTAATTCATTAGTTACATAAATTTCCAGTCAACCTCCTATTAGGAAGGAAGGAACTTTTGTGGTAGAAGTGAATGAGTGAGATGTAGTAAACACTTTGGAACCTCTACTTTTTAATAACAACAATATCAGCTAGTGTAGCCATAGATGTAATGCAAAGTCCGTTAATTGAATGATAATGTGTGTGTACAAGCGTTGGTGACTTCATGTGCACACATTTCATAATATTTGTAGATTTATATGTAAAAGTATATTGAGACAACACTTTATGTGTACACATGTTGTTCAAATACTTTGAAGCAGTGTTAAGTTGAGTAAAAATGCAAGGTTAGGCTAGGTTAGGTTAGGTTTGTTCTGGATAAGTTTAAACAAATGTACTTGTAAGCATGTATTATTTACGTTTGTACCAATAAACATACCGTTGGTTACATGTGTGTGTAAGTTACCTTGAGGTTGAGACCATTATCATCATCAACAGCCCCACAGGCAGGTGAAGGCCATTGGTCCACCCCGACAACACCATGGCTCACACTCGGTCCACTATAACATATTTATACCAGGTATTAACTTACTTATGGGAAATAGTATCATGGATTCATTTATTATACAATAACAAACACTATCTTTGAACCAAGTGTGTTTTTATACAGTATATATATATATATATATATATATATATATATATATATATATATATATATATATATATATATATATATATATATATATACAGGGTGTCCATAAAGTCTCTTTACAATTTAAAATATTTATTACAAAAGCAAATGAACAGACAAATATGTGGAAATTATTACAAAATGAGGAGTAGATATTGAAGTTTTTTTTTGTCTCATTTAGTACACCTCTACATTGGCACCATTAGTTGCACGAAGCACATCAAGACGGTACTCGATTTCTTGCCATGTTCGCTCAGTGATCTTTTGCTTTAGGTCAGTGATGTCCCGTATCTCTGTTCGATACACGATATCTTTAACATAACCCCATAGAAAGAAGTCCAAGGGAGTGATATCTGGTGAACGAGGTGGCCAGGGAATCGGGCCATCCCTTCCAATCCACCGGTCTGTGAATGTTTGATTTAGGAACTCACGAACACGCAGTCCCCAATGTGGTGGTGCACCATCTTGCTGATAAATGATGGTTGGTTGAAGGCCATCTAGTTGTGGTGCCACATATTCAGTCAAAAGGTCAAGGTAAACATTTGCAGTAATTGTTTTCTCGTGGAAGAAAAATGGACCAATGGACAAATGCAATGTTATTAAAAACTTTGATAACCACCGAGTACATACAACAAATCTGATTAAAATATCTCATCAATTGCCTTGGTAATATATTTTTTAAATTGTAAAGAGACTTTATGGACACCCTGTATATACTGTATATATATATATATATATAATCAATTCAACAATTGTTCTTTCAATAACAAACTCGAATGATATTTGTATTCACTCGTATGTAATGTATGTATATACTCAGGCATAATACCCCATAGCTGGAGGTAGCCAACTCGAGACAGAGCCCGAACAGAACAACATTTAAAGTTCCTATTCTTAGGGTCCGGGACCACTTTCGTGTTCCCTCGCCCCTTTCTATGTCTCGTAATTCTGCTAAATATCGATGCTTACGGCTCCAACTTACTTATAGCCCTAAACACGTAATTGGCCAATAATTACTTGACGACTCAGTACCGAGATACAAGGTGAGTAATAAAGCTGGGAAATATATCAACAGAAGAAACAACCTTCCTTTTCTTTACTTGTATGGGAAGTCTAGGGATATGTAGTAGCGGCTAAATGAAGAATAAATAATATTAACGATAATGATAATATACAAATCAATAAAAAAAGCAACAGCAATAACAATACTACTAATGATAATGATAATAATAATTTATCCTCAAAATACTACTACGACTACTAATGATAATGATAATAATTTATCCTCAAAATACTACTACGACTACTAATGATAATGATAATAATAATTTATCCTCAAAATAGGAGGAACCAATAAGTTAGAGCTATAATGCCAATTTTTCTGACCGTATAATCACACGTCTACAACTCCTTCCTGCCAATACAAGGTTCTACTTTTATTGATAACTTATAAATGTATAATAACTCCGAAATTAAAATAACAAAACAATTCACCTCAAAGGTAAGTCATATTTGTGTCTGACGAATATGTCTTTTATAAGTCTATCTATCTATCTATCTATTGCCTGACGCCGTGATCCCCGAAGGGGTGGCCACGAACGAACCGCCCCCATGCACCTCTGTCCTCAGTCAGTCGACGCCCCTCCCCCCAACCAGCACCGCCCTCGTTCATGTACTTCCTCACTCCATCCTTCCATCTCATATTCGGTTTACTCTCCCTCTCTGTCCCTCCACCTCGCTCTCGTACACCCTCTTAGTCATTCTCTCGCTTTCCATACGTTCCATATGGCCGAACCATCTCAAGTTGTTCCTTTTCACACTTTCCAACACATCTACCTCCACACCACACCTCCTTCTTACTTCCTCATTAGTCTGTCTATCCCTCCATGTAACTCCGCACGCACTCCTTAAGTAATTAATTTCCACTGCTCTCACTCTTGGTCTGAGTCTCTCAACCAACGTCCATGCTTCGCTTCCGTAAGTCAGTGTCGGGATTACCACACTGTCATGCAAGGACTTCTTCACTACCATACTGACCACCCTAGTTCTTGTTACTGCTTTTAGCGTTCCTACAACCCTCTTCCCCTGTTGTACCCTCTCCCGCACTTCTTCAGCCATAGTCCCATCTTTACTCAACACACTGCCCAGATACTTAAAAGAGTTGACGATCTCCATAGCCTGACCGTTCAGCTTACCTCACACTCTGTGACTTCACCCGTTTCGAAGACCATAACCTTGCTCTTCCCCGTATTTACCTTCAAATTCCGTTTTTCGCACACTGTTCCAAACTCATTTACCAGACCCTGCAACTCCCATTCATTATCACTCATCAGAACTGTATCATCCGTTATAATTATTTTCTTTATAATTCTTTATCATTCTTTTATAAGTAAGAATGTTTTATATAATGACTTTGTATTTTATGTACAGTATACCCTATTGTTCAACATCAGACACATGTACAGTATATTATATAATGCAAGTGTGGGTAAAGCACAATGGTAACTGTTAGACATCAACTTATTGGCCAATTGTACAGCCACCAAGTAAAATGTGTGGACAAGTCCACAACTAAGTCAACTGTGCTACGATAACTATAAAGGACTATTTTGTGAACTTAATTAAGGGGAGACACACCGTTTTTCTGGACCCCCTTCTCCCTAATGGTTAGCCCCACTAGTTTTGAGATTATAACACGTTGGTTCCATTAGTTTGGGGATTTTTTTACCTTTCACCCCATTTATTTGTCAATATTAGGACCCTTCGTGCCATTTAGGTGTCGATTTTTTCCTGGCGAGCGATAGCGAGCCTGTAATTTTAGGAGGAATCGGCCTTTGGCCGGGACATTTTCTACCGAAAAATGTACAAATCTATCTTGAAGGGGGGTCTAGGGGGTGTTTTCCTAAGCTTGATGGAGGTCTAGGGAGGAAACTAAAAACAAATATATGAATAAATGAATGAATACACCAAACAAACAGCCACTGTCCCCTTAATTAACTGTACCTGTTAAGTTCAATCTACAAAGTTGATTAAGGTATGATAGAGTGACTGTTATTGAGATTACCTGGTGTAGAAGTGATGGTGGTGATGGCTGAGCAGTTTAGTTGGTCTGTACTGTAGTGGCTGGTGGTGGTGGAGGAAGTGACCAGAACAACAGGAAATGTAATATATATGAGAGAGAGAGAGAGAGAGAGAGAGAGAGAGAGAGAGAGAGGTGTGTGTGTGTGTGTGTGTGTGTGTGTGTGTGTGTGTGTGTGTGTGTGTGTGTGTGTGTGTGTGTGTGTGTGTGTGTGTGTGTGTGTAACTGTACAGTACTGGACTGGCAGTATTTAATGTCAAGTCTTTGAATAATTTGATCAACATAAAACGTCAAAATGAACGTCAAGTACGAATGCACGAACGAATGTCTGACAACTTGCTTCCTCGTGAAACTTTTCAAAAGGGATAACCATGGCAGAAATCCCCCTCTGGCTCCCAGATGTGCACCAACTGGGTATTCCAAACTGCTATTACCACTAATGTGGATTAAGATCATTTGCACTGAAGGAGCCAGTCCAGGTACGACCCTATAATTCCCATACAAGTAAAGAAAAGGAAGGTTGTTCTTCTGTTGATATATTTCCCAGCTTTATTACTCACCTTGTATCTTGGTACTGAGTCATGAAGTAATTATTGGCCAATTACGTGTTTAGGGCTAT
Organism: Paralithodes platypus; assembly: GCA_032716605.1. Lineage (NCBI taxonomy): Eukaryota > Metazoa > Arthropoda > Malacostraca > Decapoda > Lithodidae > Paralithodes > Paralithodes platypus. The sequence continues at coordinate 73,797,852 of CM064480.1, forward strand.
AAGGAAGTTGGAGCCGTAAGCATCGATATTTAGCAGAATTACGAGACAGAGAAAGGGGCGAGGGAACGCGAAAGTGGTCCCGGACCCTAAGAATAGGAACTTTAAATGTTGTTCTGTTCGGGCTCTGTCTGAACCCCAGCTATGGAGTATATACATACGGTACATACGAGTACATACAAATATTATTCGAGTTTGTGATTAAAACACGATTGTTGAATTGATTTCAAGTATATTTATTATATTTTTTTCTATGTGAGTGCTGGAGACAAAAGGCAGAACTGCCTGTAGCGAGTGCTTCTCCCAGAGTTGAAAGAGTGACAGGGCCAAAATCAACGGACGTTTGAGCCAAAATGCCTGGACACACGGAGTTTGAAGCAATTTAAGTCATAGGAAGAGGGAAAGTGATTCTGGGAGAGAGTTCCAGAGCTCAGCTGTTGAATAGAAGAAAGACAGAGTAACGTTTCACTCTTGGGTTGGAGAGTTGCACAGAATAGGGGTGGGATTGTGTTGTACGATTGGTACTACGTACCCTACGTAGAGGAGGTGGTATACAGCAGAAGAAAAAGAGACGCCGAGAATATTGAGAGAAGATGAAGGATTGATTTTTGTATTGTTGAAGAATAAGGGATAGTCTTCTGGGAGTTCCGGACGGGCAGTAAGATGTTAAATTGTAAAAGTGTATTTAAACTGATCATTTTGACGAATTACGTAGGTTAGGGTATAATATTGACATTTAGGGATATTCTGAGATATTCTACCAGAATCTACCAGTCTACAATCAACCAAGAACTACAGTATATGTACTTATCTACATACAATCACACCTATTCACCTGGTACTCATTCACCTCCTTACATGGTTACTTATCATGTACTGCACCTTATATATATATATATATATATATATATATATATATATATATATATATATATATATATATATATATATATATATATATATATATATATATATATATATATATATATAATTTAAGTATTGTCTATTGTACCCTCTTTATTATTGATATTTAAACAAAAAACACACATATTATGTACAGTATAAATGCTGTTAACAGAATTTGATGTCTACTGAAGTTTTGGCAAGCTTTGTTCGATGCATAGATATATCCAGATAGTCATAAATACTAATCAAATACACATTTATTTAATAGGAAAAGAACCCAGAGAAAATGCACACACGCACTCACTCACTCGCTCACTCTCCTGGCAAATTAATGTGGCCACTAACTTTTAAAGTCTCTCTCACTCTCTCTCTCTCTCTCTCTCTCTCTCCTGACAAATTAATGTCGCTTCCAACTTTCTCCTCAAGTCTTAAAAACTTTGATCAGATTAACTTTAGCCAAGCTCGTGATAAATGACGTTACTCGCAGGAGAAACACACACATTGTTATCATTAAATTATGAATTAAGGATAACAGAGGTAAACGAAAACAAAATTCGTGTATAGGTAGCGCCAGCGAACTTGACAATAATCTTTATCCCTTAACTTCTTATAACTCCAAATGAATGACAGCAATCGGGCTGACGTTTCTATCATTTGGGAAGAGTCCATCAGGAAATAGGTGTGGATATTTACAGCCAGTTTGTTCTAGGCCCTTTTGAGTTACAGAGAGGTCAGGGGTCAAAATTATTGTCAAATTGGTTGGCGCTACCTACAGTATAGTGACCTACACTCTATGTGGTGGATTGTGTTCTTTTATTTCAAAACATTATTTTACTAGTTATTTCCACATAGGCCTAGTGATTTTTATATTTTGTTTGCCTTTATATTGTCTCGTCCCTGTTTTGGTTTGTTTATTTTGCAAGTTTTACATTATAATTTAAAATGTGCTGGCCGAAGGTCGATTTCTTCTACGTTACAGGCTCGCTATAGCCCTCCCAGCCAAAAATCGACACCTGAATGGGGTGAAGCGTCTTACTATCACCAAACTAATAGGGAGAACTTAAAATATCCAAACTAAAGGAGTAAAACAGAGGAGGTCCACAAAGACCCTCCTCGGACCAAACAGGGTTAAGCTATCAAGAGGATGTGGAATTTAAAAAGGAACACATACAGTACAAACTTTCGTGATTATCAAGTAAAATGTTGAGTGAAAAGTAAGAGATAGCGTTCCAAACAGAATAGGCACCTGCGTAGTAACATTGGTGGTGATGATAATAATAATAATAATAATAATAATAATAATAATAATAATAATAATAATAATAGGACACAGTTAAATAATACATTATTTAAGTATAATGATTATAATAAAATCAATAACAATAATAATAAAATGAATGATACTACTACTACTACTACTAATAATAATAATAATAATAATAGAATAATAATAATAATAACCCAGCACTCTCTCCAGCACCCACCACTATCTCTGCATTACCATTGGTTCAGAATGGCGATAGTTTTATTAGTATGGAAGGTAGTGTAGCCTATAGATAATACCGCGTCTGTAATTCCTCTAACACCCCCCCCCCCCCCCCCCCACTCCCTCTCTCTCACACACACACACACAGAGCTAGTACACATTAATTTCCCTCCCCTCGTCTCTAAATCATATCTACATCCAACTCTTTATTATTCCCCAGAGTTTTTTGTTCAAGCATTTCCAGAATTTCACAGAATTATATAATCTGTTTTTCCTCCGGGCCAGTAGTACAGATTATCAAAACTTTTATATAATATATTATGTGAAACATTTATAGATTATGGGAAACGCATATATTATATTATGGGAAACGTTTATATATTATGGAAAACGTTTATATATTATGGAAAACGTTTATATATTGTGGGAAACGTTTATATACTTATGGAAACGTTTATATACTTATGGAAACGTTTATATACTTATGGAAACGTTTATATACTTATGGAAACGTTTATATATTGTGGGAAATATAAAGCAGATGTATTTGTTGACTATTAACACTATATGGTCCGACGTCATGGGGATCAATGTATTGTGTTTAATTATTATTTAGGATTATGATGTCTTCTGCGTTTTTCCCCTCGACTAACAAAAAACGGCTTACCAGACTTCCTTTTAACTAAATAATGCCCATCCAGACCCCCTTCAAGCTAAAGTTGTACGTTTTTAGGTAGAAAAACTCTGACGGTTTTCCGTAACTTGCAGGGTCGCCATCGCTCGCCACGAAAAAATCGCCACCTGAAGCATCTTCTGTACATTTTTCGATATAAAAATGTCCCGGCCAAAGGTCAATTTCTTCTAAGTTACAGGCTCGGTATCGCTTGTATAAAAAAAAAAAAAAAAAAAAAAAAAAAAAAAAAAAAAATAATAATAATAATAATAATAATAATAATGGGGTGAAGCGTCATACTATCACCAAACATTTAATATGGAGAACGTCTTTAAATCTCCAAACTAAAGGAGTGAAACAGAGGAGGTCCACAAATACCCTCCTCGGCCCAAACAGGGTTAAGCTATCAAGAGGATGTGAAATTTATAAGGAACACATAAAAACTTTCGTGATTATCAAGTAAAATGTTGAGTGAAAAATAAGAGAGGGGAGGGGGCTAGGGAAAGAGAGAGGGATGGGGGCTAGGAAAAGAGAGAGGGATGGGGGCTAGGAAAAGAGAGGGGGATGGGGGCTAGGAAAGAGAGAGGGGGAAGGTGGCTAGGAAAAGAGAGAGGGGGATGGGGCTAGGAAGAGAGAGGGGGATGGGGGCTAGGGAAAGAGAGAGGGGGATGGGGCTAGGAAAAGAGAGAGGGGGAAGGGGCTAGGGAAAGAGAGAGGGGGAAGGTGGCTAGGAAAAGAGAGAGGGGGAAGGGGGCTAGGAAGAGATAGGGAGATGGGGGCTAGGAAAAGAGAGAGGGGGAAGGGGGCTAGGAAAAGAGAGAGGGGGATGGGGCTAGGAAAAGAGAGGGGGAAGGGGGCTAGGAAAAGAGAGGGGGATGGGGGCTAGGAAGAGAGGGGGGATGGGGGCTAGGGAAAGAGAGAGGGGGATGGGGGCTAGGGAAAGAGAGAGGGGGAGGGGGCTAGGAAGAGAGAGGGGGATGGGGGCTAGGAAAAGAGAGGGGGAAGGGGGCTAGGGAAAGAGAGAGGGGATGGGGGCTAGGAAAAGAGAGAGGGCAAAGTGGGCTAGGGAAAGACAGACGGTGATGGGGCTAGGAAGAGAGAGGGGAAAGTGGGCTAGGAAAAGAGAGAGGGGGATGGTCCCTAGGAAAACTGCGAGGGAGAAGTGGGCTAGGAAAAGCCAGAGGGGGGGAGGGGGCTAGGAAAAGAGAGAGGGGGGAGGGGCTAGGAAAAGAGAGAGGGGATGGGGGCTAGGAAAAACTGGGGAGGGGGCTAGGAAAACTGGGGAGGGAGCTGGAAAAAAAGGGGGGTGGGGAGAGGGACTAGGAAGAAGGGGGTGGTTGAAGGGGGGTGAGGGGGGCATTCTGGAGTGGGAAGGAGTGCTAATTTCTTCTGACTTGTTTTTCTCGCTGCCTCGCTCGGTTTTCTTCTCGCGTACACACACGCACACACTCACTTACAGACACACACACACACACACACACACTCTCACTTGCACACATACACTCACTCACTCTCTCGACTTGGAGTTCCACCTTGAAGAAGAAAATGTATATATTTTTTAATTTAGCAATAGTAATTTATCTGATACTATGTAAAGTGCATGGCCATCTTTGTGTACTAATATTTACAATATCCAGCAGTTCCAACCGTAACCTAGCAAATTTATCATTCTATTCTGGTTATCATCAGACAATTTTATGCAGTTTCCAAATGACACCACCAATACACCTCTCTCTCTCTCTCTCTTCCAAATTAAACCTTCATCACTTCTCACTCTCTCTTCCAAATGACACCACCAATACCTCTCTCTCTCTCTCTCTCTCTCTCTCTCTCTTCCAAATTAAACCTTCATCACTTCTCACTCTCTTCCAAATGACACCAGCATCACCATTGTCACTCTTCCCCTCCCCCCCTCTCTCTCTTTCTCTCTTCCAAACAACAACACCATCAATATTTCTTTGTTCTCTCCCCCTTTCTCTTTTTCTCTCACTTCTCTCTCTCTCTGCCAAACGACACCACCCTCAATAATTCAGTGTTCTCTCCCTCAGTAGCCTCACCCCCTCTGGCCCCCTCTCAATATTTCAGGATAGCCTTCACTTTATTTATGGTCCCAGTCACCTCCTGGAAACTGACCTGAGTGAGTGAGTGAGTGAGTGAGTGAGTGAGTGAGTGAGTGAGTGAGTGAGTGAGTGAGTGAGTGAGTGAGTGAGTGAGTGAGTGAGTGAGTGAGTGAGTGAGTGAGTGAGTGAGTGAGTGAGTGAGTGAGAGAGAGAGAGAGAGAGAGAGAGAGAGAGAGAGAGAGAGAGAGAGAGAGAGAGAGAGAGAGAGAGAGAGAGAGAGAGAGAGAGAGAGAGAGAGAGAGAGAGAGAGAGAGAGAGAGAGAGAGAGAGAGAGAGGAGTGTGTGTCGGCTACTTACCTTTTATTCTGGCTAAAGTTAGACGATTGTATGCAGTTTAAGAATGACCTATATTATATTCAGAGGATTTATTGAGATCGTCTTTACCCTTTGAGCCATAGAGGTACCGTACATTACAAGCCATAGAAAATCGTCTAATGGTAACCAGAATAAGCTAAAAGTTACGTCCTTGAGGAGAATGGATGAATATTACTTTCACGTCCTCTATGTCTATATGTTTCTGTCTATCTATCGATTTGTGTATCTAACTACTATTTATCTAATTTATCACCACTCAGTTCATATACTGTATATATATCTAAATATCTATCTGTTTGATGTCTTATTAGTCCGTTTATAAATTCATCTATATCTGAATCTACAAAATACATTATATACAAAATACAAAAGTATTATATATTTTTTTTTTATTTTTTTTTTTTCAGACAGGTGAGATTAAAATAATAGGCAAAGTTTGCATTATTGAGTTTTTTATTGATACTCTCAATTTTTCGTACAGTTTTTCTAGTATTTACAGGAAGTTGGTAAATATCCTCCCTGGCTACACTAATATCAATATATATATCAATATATATATATATATATATATATATATATATATATATATATACAGTATATATATAATAACTTTCATGTTTTATATTTCATTGCAACAAAGAAGCACAACCAAGCTACAGAAGAGAAAGAGATTAATAACCTTGTTTTTTTTATCTTTTCTTTTTTACCCAAAGCCTTCGACAGACGTAATTAGTTGCCAAAGTGTTTTTTTGTGTCTCGTGTGTGTGTGTGTGTGTGTGTACACACTAGTTTATTTACTTTTTTTTTTTTTGGGGGGGGGGGGTTACAATTTTCGTAATTTGTAGGTTTAAGTGTAAATGTAGATGAAGCCGCCAGTAGAAAAGGTCAGTCTGAAACTTGAATTATGTCAACTTATGGATTTTTTTCTTGATCATTATTTATTAAGGTTTCTTTGGGCATTAAATTTACGATTTATGTGAGTGTATATAGCATAATCGCTTTATAAATAGCAACATTGAGTTTTTTCTAAGAACTCCCTGTACATTCGCTCCAAAATATGAGTAGGTGCGACATGACAAGAATATACAAGTACAGTAATATCAATTTCAGCACTAAACAATAAATAATAGTTACCACTATACAAGAATTCATTTTCTTTGACATATAATGACAGAAAACGTAAGATTCATGGAAAACTATTGTAAATAACTCAATTTGGATTCTTCGGAACCTCGCAAGGGCCCCCTTACATTTTGTTTTATGTGCATGAAGGAGACAAAAGGCAAAGCAGCCCGTAACAAGTGCCCTGTTCTCACAAGATGTGTATTATATCATTAGAGTACTGTGTAATTCGCGACTTGATATTCGAACCGTTCCTATTCTATTAGATTAAATTTATTCCAAATGTGTGCTACACTAGCAATAAAAAATGCTAAACATAGCAACAACTTACTTACGCCTTAATTTAACTAATCAAAATAACTTAAAGTAACCAAACACCCTTACCTAACCTAACTGGGTGAGGGTTGGTCCTCTCCGGAGTGAGGTTTGGCATCCTCTACCCAAATTTAGCCGTTTATGTTTATTTTACTGTACTACTAATCCTTCTACATGCTGGAGAGATCGCCAGATGGGGTGGCACTGCAAGGGGGGCTGCGGACGGTGGGGACATTGGCCCGGGGCTGCAAGCCCGTGGGCTGATGGTCCCCTCCCCCGCTGCCCTCTCAGAGACAAATCTCATCTCTCCCTGGCCCCTTCGGAGGCTCGAGCATCTGGAGCGGCTTCGGTCTACCTGACTCGGGACTGTTCGATCAGACTGTCTGGGGAACAACAACAACCTAACCTAACCAAACCTAGTGTATTAGGAGGGGGCTGTCCACACCCCCGCTAACATAAAAGTGCTAACCAACACTGACTATAGCAACTCATTCATTGTGGACGATTTCTTTTTCTTCTATGTGCGTGAGGGAGACAAAAGGCAGAACTGCTTGTAGCGAGTGCCTTCCCCAGAGCTGAAAGAGTGACAGGGCCAAAATCAAGGGACGTTCGAGCCTAAATGCCTGGACACACGGAGTTTGAAGCAATTTAAGTCACAGGAAGAAGGAAAGACTGATTCAGGGAGAAAGTTCCAGAGCTCAGCTGTTGAATAGAAGAACGACTGAGAATAACGTTACACTCTCGGGTTGGACAGTTGCACAGAGTAGGGGTGGGATTGTGTTGCAAGACGGGTGCTACGTACTCTATGAAGAGGGGGTGGTATACACAGAGAGCTCTGAGGAACACTGATTATTGTAAAATCGGTAGAATGGTGAGAGAGATGCAACATTGAGGCGAAGAGAAAGAGATTTCACAGAATTGGTGAGTGGACGGGAGTTAATGAGACGAAAGGCTTTTTTTCTATTTTTTTTTTTTTTACTCGCACCATCCCCGATTTCTGTTGACCACATTAGATACGTAATGTTGGCTGTGTTTTCATTATTGCATTCTTAACCCGATATGGTCCGAGGGGGGTGTTTATGGACCTCCCCTATTCGGAATCCATTAGACTGATGCTTATAAGAAGTTTTATTCCATTAGTTTAGGGATAATAAGACGTTTCTCCCCATGCAGGTGTATTTTTTTGTTCTGGGCGAGCGATAGCGAGCCTGTAACTTTGTAGAAATCAGCCTTTGGCCGGGAATGTAAATGTTTTAACAAATGTACAATGTACAAATCTACCTTGAAGGGGGTCTGGGTGGGCATATTTCAGTGTGAAAGAAGTCTGGGCAGGCGTTTATAAAAGCTTACGGGACAAGCAAACACACTGCTCGAAATTGACCCCCCCCCCAAAAAAAAAAAAATGATTTTTTTTTTTTTTTTTTTTTTTTTTAAAGAGACAATGAACGGAGGAAGGAAAAACACAGATAAAACAAAAAGGTCCATGTGCCTAAAGGCATCCTCCATTCATAAAAATGTTTGTAACAACTGGATTTAAACATTTGTAGATTGTAAGTTTGTGGAAAGCAATTCGAGGGAAGTGAATTCCAAAGAGTAGTAGCTCTGGGGATAAATGAATTCTGATAAGCAGAAGTTCTGCATTGTGGAGGAGAAAGTGTAAATTCATGGGCGCTCTCAGCTGCCCTAGTTCTACGGGGAAAGATGTGGAGAGGCGGCACAATTGAAGCAAGTTCCTCGGAACAATTGCTGTGAAAATATCTGTAGAATAATGCAAGGGATGCAACGTTTCTTCGTATGGATAATGTAGGAAGGTCCTGTGTGATTGCAGGGTTATTGATTAATCTAATAGCTTTATTTTGAATTTTGTCCAACTGCCTCAATGCAACCACTCCACTTCCACCCCACAGAGGTGAACAGTAATCCATCTGAGAACGCACATGACTTTTATATATCACGGCCAACTGCTCGTCAGTGAAGAATTCTCGAACTCTGTACAGGAGTCCCAGTTTTTTAGAGGCAATACAAAAAAATATACGGTATATATATATATATATATATATATATATTGAGAATATATCACAAATACACGTGAGCCACTAAATGTTTCTAGTCTCTCAGTGGGGATCGAACCATCGACCATCAGGATGATAGCCGACGCTTTAATCAATTACACCCGTGGTGTAATTGATTAAAGCGTCGGCTATCATCCTGATGGTCGATGGTTCGATCCCCACTGAGAGACTAGAAATATATATATATATATATATATATATATATATATATATATATATATATATATATATATATTCAATAATTATTGTATTGTAAAACTTGCAAAATAAACGAAGTAAAACAAGGACGACACAATATATAGAAAAAACTAATAAATATAACAACACATGATAAAGCACAATACGTCAGATTAGATAGTGTTAATTCAATTAATGTGTTAGTTTCATAATTCTCAGTAGACCCTTCCTTAACTGAACAAAATCGTCTAATGCTAGTAACAACAAACTACTAAAATGCTAGTAACAACAAACTACTAAAATGCGTGAATATCCTCAAGGGGTTAAATTACATTTGCTGTTTCAGTCCTAAATTATGAAAGTTAAATCTTTGAGGATGATGCCGCGTTATTGACCGTTTATTCTGGCTTTCATTGGACGATTTTGTGCAGCTTAAAAAAGATCTGTGGGATTAATAAGGGTAAATATGATCTCAACCCTCCGACCTCCATATACCCTTCCTAAACTGAATAAAATCGTCTAATAATAGCCAGAAAACAGAAAAATACATGTGTCATCGCATCTTGAAAGGGTTAAAACTATACTGTATATATTCTGGCAACACCTTTATCTATCAAAAGTAAGCCTTCTACAATTATTAGTATATAGAATTCAGCACAGTAGATTATGAATTTAAGCCAGGTGTACGAATATCATACTGCTCTACGTAATAAATGCTAGTAATTTAAATACACCATTAGAAAGTTCATTAGTGTAATGCGCGTGTTATTTAGTATCAATTCCGCGCGGCCTCCTGGGTGCTTCTGTCCGGGGAAATTCCTGCTCATTATATTTAATTCGTTCTTTCATTTTTAAGCACATAAACTGACTATTTTTAGTTAATTTTCTCGGCTAGGCTACACTACACTCTCTCGCTCTCTCGCTCTCTCGCTCTCTCGCTCTCTCTCTCTCACACACAAGGACAGACGCAAAAACCTCTTCCGTTTAATCAGTAACCCCCTCCCTTCCCTTCTCTCTCTCTCATACAATATTATTATTATACAATATATATATATATATATATATAGGCTATATATATATATATATATATATATATATATATATATATATATATATATATATATATATATATATATATATATTATACATATAATGGTAGTTCAGACTTGAGAAATATTGGGAATATTTGAATTACCAATGAATACCCAGACTAATAACAACGCTGTCAAGAAGTTCCAGGCTGTCAAACGATAGACTATTTACCCACTTAATGTTTGTCATGACTATTAGATACACTGTACAAAGTAAAATGTATGTTCTGTAGTTGCCTTTATGCCCCTGGAGGTGAATAAATGGCCTAACCACTGTAACTGCATTAATGTTTTCCTTTATTCCCTCTCCCATTCATTCCAGTACCAATATTGTGTTTGTTTTAGTATTTTCATTACCACTAATCTTGCCTGTTCTTCAGTCAACTATCTCTCTAGTCTCTACCTTCCAACACTTGTATTACACCATTTCTCCATCTCAACTGAGGTATGTCTCTTCATCTATTTTCCCTTGTTTCTGACTCGTATATTCTCTTTGTAAGCCTTCCATCTGCCATTCGTTCAACATGTCCATACCAGCATAGCACCCTTCTGTCCACTCGGGCCAATAAGGGATCCTGTTGTATCTCAAAAAGAATTACACAAAACACCCCGATAACCCCCAAGACGTCGCACCAGATAGCGTTATACTTGCCTCACATTTTGGCTCGTGTGATCCTTTTCTCTTTCTCTGGTTTCTATCTATTTTGCCCCATTCAGCCTACTGTTTTAAGACGTTTATCCCCATCCAGGTGTCGGATTTCTTCCTGGCGAGCGATAACGAGCCAGCATTGTATGGAGAAATCCGGCTTCGCCGGAGAAATTTTTCTTTCGCAAAATTTATAAATTTAGCCTGCTGTCAATTTTGTTTTTAAATATGTTGGCTCGCTACCGCTCACCAGGAAAAAATTGACACCTGGATTGGGAAAACCTCTTAAAGCAGAAGGCTGAATGGGGCCAAATAGATATAACCCAGAGAGAGAGAGGGAGAGAGAGAAAACAAAAACGAGGTGGGTCCCCTCAAGTCAATTTCCCTCCCATTCCATTGCATCAGAGAAACCCAAGGCCCCGGGGGAAATTATGTTGGGATTATTACTAGAGGTTTATTACTAGAGGTTTATTTGATATTAACTCTTAATTACTAAACAATTATGTGCTATTAACTCTCATTTACTACGAGGTGATTTTGAATTGTGTGCTATTAACTGAATTACTAGGAGGGGATATACTATTACTAAAGATATTTTTTCTATTAACTCTCCACTACTAGGAGGCTATTTTGTATTACTAAACATTCTGTGCTATCAACTCTCTTTCTCTCTCTCTCTCTCTCTCTCTCTCTCTCTCTCTCTCTCTCTCTCTCTCTCTCTCTCTCTCTCTCTCTCTCTCTCTCTGAGTTAAAAGTGAGAATGAGAGAGAGTGTGTGACTGTGTTTATCGTAAACTCATATTACTTCTTTGGAAATTGAAAATTATGTTTTGCTAATGGAAAAACTCTAAAACTTCAGTACGTTAGTGTGTGTGTTACTCAGTTACTTGTTCGTCAAGGGGAATCCACGCAATGCGAGCTAAGCTCATTATTATCGCGCCTCCTTAACTGGGAATGTATTGCGTGAAATGCATGTTAAGTGTTTTATGTATCGTTGGAATGGCTGTGGATGTGTGTGTAGTCTGTATTTTAGCCAATTGGCGACATCTGGATACGAAGGCTTAGGGTTAATCTGTACGGTACCATTCTCACTACGGTACCAGTCTCACCCGAAGGCTTAGGTTGACCAGTAGCTTAGGGTTGACCAGTAACGATAGCCCATCTCACCTTGTAACCGATCACCAACCCCAGATGGGACGTCACAACTTCGTCCACTTATTCCAGGTTCCTATTTATACTGCTAGGTGAACAGAGGCTACACCGTTAGGAGACTTGCCCAAATGTCTCTTCCCCTGTGTGAGTGTGAGTGTGAGTGTGTGTGTGTGTGTGTGTGTGTGTGTGTGTGTGTGTGTGTGTTCACAACACAGCCTTCATATATCAAAACCTAAACAATAAAACCATAATACACCTTTACAGAACAGGTATACTGTATTATATGACTGTATATGATAACACTCTCCGCTTGCTCAAACCTTCTCTACATGTAAATATAAGAAATTCGGAGGATTTGTCTTGACTTCAACCAAAGTTACGTGAATTGTCGA
>CM064480.1:73810414-73812914 GCA_032716605.1 Paralithodes platypus
TGAAACCCCAAGTGACGTCTATATGCGCGACACGAGACACACACACACACTCACACATACTCACACGCATGCACACATACACACACATACACAGTGCAGTATATGCGCGACACACACACACACACACACACACACACACACACACACACACACACACACACACACACACACACACACACACACACACACAGACACAGACACACATGTGAAAAGAGTTGAAATTAACACAGACATGAAAAATATAGAGACAGTCAAACACCCACCCCAAGGCAAAATAGAGAGGCGGATGGACTTCATCAGGCCACAGACATCCGCCGTAATCGGTTTTCTGTTATAACTGTGGCAAACCGGCTATCTCTATAATACCTGGTGTAGAATGTTTGTACTAAAAGAAATAGTAGTATATATAGTACTAATGAAATAGTAGTATATATAGTACTAATGAAATAGTAGTATATATAGTACTAATGAAATAGTAGTATAGTACTAATGAAATAGTAGTATAGTACTAATGAAATAGTAGTATAGTACTAATGAAATAGTAGTATATATAGTACTAATGAAATAGTAGTATATATAGTACTAATGAAATAGTAGTATATATAGTACTAATGAAATAGTAGTATATATAGTACTAATGAAATAGTCAAAATCAGGGGGTTGACAAATTCGGGAAGTCAATTTTGTAGTCAGAAGTAGAGTAGACAAAATCAGTTAGTTCAAATTGGGGAAGTCACATTTTGTTGTCGGATATCGAAGAAGAAATCCATTAACTACGTCAAAAAGTATTGAAACATATTTAGTGTGGGTGTATTGTCCCCATAAGAGCACCACGGACTGACCGCTACAAGAACAGCGCCATTCCTTCAATAATTAAGGTCTTAAACAATCAATAAATTATATACATATTTTTAATTGTAAATTAGCCTGTTAGCTCCTGTGTCAAGTTTAATTTTAATTTTAATTTTAACTATGTATCAACTTCCTTGTATATTTTCAGCCTTCGGGCTGCTTTTGTGAATAAACCGTTAATTATTATTACGCACACACACACACACATATATAATTATACCGGTATATACTGTATATACAGTATATATACTGTATATCCTGAAAACACGCTTCTGTGAAACCATCATTGGGCGATGAGTATTTTGCTACAGCCTACACATCAAAATATTAATACCACGGAAAAAACTCTTAATTAAAAATATGATTGACTATGGCTGTGCAAATATAAAGTCGGTTTGGTCAAATGACCGGTAAATGAGAACGTGAATTTGTTAGAGAAGTCATGTGTGTGTGTGTGTGTGTGTGTGTGTGTGTGTGTGTGTGTGTGTGTGTGTGTGTGTGTGTGTGTGTGTGTGTGTGGTGTGTGGTGTGTGTGTGTGTGTGTGTGTGTGTGTGTGTGTGTGTGTGTGTGTGTGCTGTGACTGTTTTGTGCGTAAGACGTGTGCTGTGACTGTTTTGTGTGTATGCGTCCGACTGTGTGTGAATAAGCTGTGTACAGTATATGAGTGAATGCTCGTGTATCCATCTACTGTATGTGGGCGTGTGTGTACATATGTACCGGTACTGCATTGTATGTGAATCCCTTGCACCTGTGATAGTGAGTATGTATGTGTGTGTATCTGTGACGTGTATATGTATCTGTGCCTGTGTGTGTGGGTATCTAATACTGCGTGTGTGTATCTATGACATTGTATGTGTATCCACGACTTGTGTGTGTGTATCCACGACGTGTGTATGTGTATCTATGCCTATGTGTTTGTGGTTATCTGTGACAGCGTGTATTTACCTATTTTTATTTACCTATTTGTAGTTTACAGGAATTGAGCAGCGCTCGTGTTGTCCTGTCTTAGTTACTTTATAATCAATCCATTTTACTTAGACAAGTATCGTAATGGATATTCCCAGTTCCCAGTATTTTGGACTAACATATCATAACTTATGTTGCCCTATTTCCATATTTACTTTTATCCAACCTAGATTTGAACATGTTAATGTTCCTCGCTCTCACCACCTCCTCCTCCAAGTTGTTCCAAGTCTCTATACTCCTATATGGGAAGCTGGATTTCTTTGTGACCTTACGACATCTCCCCTAGCTCAGCTTAAACTCGTGCCTCTTGTCCTTCCATTATCCCTCACGAATAGATCTTCCCTATCTACTCGTTCCAAACTTTTTACTCCCTTGAACATCGTTATTAAGTCGCCTCGTTCCCTTCTCTCTTTTAAGGTAGGCAGTTGTAGTGTCTTAAGTCTCTCCTCATATGTCAACTCCTTCAATCTTGGGATCATCTTCGTTGCTATCCTTTGGACTTTCTCTAATTTGTTTATATGTTTTTTCAAATGTGGTGACCATATCACTGCTGCATATTCTAATCTTGGTCTTATCATAGTCATTATCAGTTTTCTTAACATTTCTTCATCCAAATAGTTAAATGCCACTCTCATATTGGTTATTATTCCATATGCTCCTCCAATGATCATGTTAATATGC
>CM064480.1:73815414-73975414 GCA_032716605.1 Paralithodes platypus
ATAGAATTGACCGAATTGATAGAACACAAAAGGGTGAAACAAATGCAATGAGTTATCTGCTCAACAGGTGGCGTTGTGTGTGTGTAAGTGTGAGAGTCCGAGTGTAGGGGGTGAGACAGTGAAGCACGGGAACGAGGTGGCTTCAGAGATGGGGTCGTTTCGGGCCATGAGTGAGCACCGTGCCTCATGTGAAGGCAAGATGGCAGGTGCTCGTTGTGCTCTACGTGCTTCACATGTCTCACTCCCTAGACTGGAACAGACCTCACGGGCTTCACTGTTCATTGTAAAGCGGTGAATGTTAAGGCTCTCAGCCTATGCCCGAGAGGAAGGAAGTTGGAATATAGAAGAAAAAAAAAAAAAAAAAAAACACATAAATAATATATATAGACTGAAACTTGCTGAAACGTTATTCTCAGTCTTTTTTCTATTCAACAGCTGAGCTCTGGAACTCTCTCCCAGAATCAGTCTTTCCCTCTTCCTATACGGTAACTTAAATTGCTTCAAACTCCGTGTGTCCAGGCATTTTGGCTCAAAAGTCCCTTGATTTTTGCGCTGTCACTCTTTCAACTATGGGGGAGGCACTTGCCACAGGCAGTTCTGCCCTTTGTCTCCCTCACTCACATAGAAAAAAAAGGATAGATAGAACGATAGACAAATAGATAGGACGATAGATAAATAACATACAGATAAATAGATAGACATGGTATACATATAGACAAAATGATAGACAAGCGGAAGGTCGGGTTGATAGGCTATAGAGCTGAAAAAGAGTGAAAAATCGAGGGGGCGGGTTTATTAACCCTCTCCGACATATGACGTGATGTTGAGCCTATTGGGGATACTTTAAAGCCTTTGTTACCATCAGGGGTATTTAGAAACCTTTAGTTTAGTTACTTCAACCTCTGCAGTGGTCTTTGAGTTAGCTGTGGGCAGAAAACTAATTTTGGAGAGGTAATTATAAGAGTGAGAGAACTCTATTTCTTATTGCTAATCTGGCAACCTCTGCGTCATAAATGCGTGAAAGGGTTAATAGATCTGGGAAAAGAGGCAGGCAGTGATGGAGGAAGGGAGGTACAGTCGGCCTAATAAGTCCTGTCCCGGTTGTCACTACGTTTGGCTTGCTCTGTGTTGTATTAATGTCTTTCAGATGTTGAATAGGGTGAGTAAGTTTAGGAAAATGTTTGTATATTTCACTCGATATGATAAAATTAAGCTTAGCTATTGCTGATACCAATTATTGATAAAGACATACTTGGTGCCGAGACATGACTTATTAGCACGACTGTACAAGGAATATTAAGCATCTCTAAGATCGTGAGGTACAGTTGGCCAAATAAGTGATGTCGCGGCACCAAGTATATTTCGATCAATAATTGGTATCAGCGCTATCTAAGGTTTAAATCATCGTTCAGAGTGAGATAGGCTACAACCATGTTCCTATCTTTACACACCCTATTCAACATCTGACATCCATTAATACAGCATCCAGCCATCAAAACGTAATGACAGCGGCGACACGACTTATTTGGCCAACTGTACATTCCAAGGATATAATGGTACTCTGGATGATAGTTAGAGAGATTGTGGTGCAACATGCTCATTGCAACGTGGGCAAAATACAATCTACTCTCTTAACCCCTTGAGAATTATGAAGCATTTTGACAGTATATTGTGGCGATTATTAAACGATTGTATTAATCTCAGGGAGGGTAGCCTAAGCCTATATGGAAGTGAGAGGGTAAAGTGAGATGCGGTAATGTACAGTATATTTATCCTTTTGATGCCCACAGATAATTTATAATAATAAACTTTCAAAATGTGTCAAACTCCTCAAGGGGTTAAACTGGTTCATCCAAGAACTATTTACAACTTATAATTCCAGGTAGAACAGACCGTATACGGTACAGTATGTGAGAAAGTCTCCACTTTCATTAGTTGCTAAGCTTGTTTAGCTCTACTGCATATAGGCCTACCACACATGATTGGTTATTCGTATTGAGGCTAAACATTTTGCAATAGGCTAATCCACATTGTCCACCCTCTTCCTTTAGATTATTATGTTCCTTCCAACAACCAACTATACTCCTAAAATCGATTAATGATTGTCAGAATCTATATAGCCTATATATATCTGTCTGCTTGTCTACCGGTACCCTATCTACCAGGGTACCTATATATCTACCTCTGTCTTACTGTCTGTTTGTATGTCCATATATCTATCTTTGTCTGTTTATCTATCTATAAATACGTCATCTTTTATTTCCCTATCCATGCAATATTTGTTTCCACTCTTCCCCTGTTGTCAGCAGTATCTTTTTCTCATCCTTGGGGTCCATTCCTAATCTCTCTCTCTCTCTCTCTGTATTCATGTATCAGGTAAATTAACCACAAATCAGGTTAACTGCGCCTTAATATCAGCTGGTTTACTGTTACTATCTTACTCTCTCTCCAATCATAACTATTCTGTAAATTACTTCAGTCGATTTCCAAGCTCTGCAAGGTTATTCACTTCAAACTGTTTTCAAGTACAGCAAATTACCGAAGGGAGCAGCGCCTTCATCTTTACTATCCATGTTTTCTACTTTCCCTTACTCTTAGGATTGCTACCTCTACTAGGATTAAGTCCCGGCCACCTCGCAAGGATCGCAAGAACTGTGTTGCCAGTGTATCTATGTAAATCTATATTGTGTGTGTGTGTGTGTGTATTCATATATCATGTAAATTAACCACACATCAGGTTAACTGCGCCTTAATATCACCTGGTTTGCAGTTACTGTTCTCTCTCTCCTATACAGTTTCGTATTTTCATTTCGAACCAGCGTCAAGGAAATGAGTGTTGGATAAAAAATGACGAGCCAATATCACCCAATCCCAAGGGAAAAATAAACACTTCGATCACAGCATCACACACACACACACACACACTTCTTGTTAAATTAGCTTTCGCTTTCGCTTTCTCTCTCTCTCTCTCTCTCACGCGGCTCCCCGATTCCCTCATCTTGTTTGTCATGTTCTCATCTCGTACCTTCCCCTTCATTGACTCTGTTTTTTCTCTCTCTCTCTCTCTCTCTCTCTCTGGTGACGGGGTAATCTACGGGTGTCTTGGGCTGTCTTCCCCTTCACCCAAAACGCCACAACACCGAGCCCCACACGCATCGCTAGTTTGTCAGCCGGAGAGCCGTCATCACTTTCGGAGATTAGGGCAGGTAGCTCGGGGGACACATCGTACAGCGCGGTCAACAGGCGTTTCATACCTTCAGGGTTGCAAACGAATGGCTTTTTATATCCAAGAGTCGTTTGTAATTATAGGGAAAAGGCTAGCACCCTTATTTTTCATGTTTTTTTTCCTCCAGATCTTGAAAAATTAGTGTTTTCATGGTTTTAGTTATAGCCTAATTCCAACATGGGATACAGGATGGGTTGAGGGCCCAAGGGGGGGCTTTGCCTTTTCTGAATAATTATCAAGAAATTCGTAATCGGATATTGAAAAGGTTAATTAACATACTGTACATAAACTGTATTTGAATATTCAAGGGTGAACAAATGTGGACCAGTATTTTTGCATTAAAATAGAAGAATATTGATTTAAAGGTATTTAGTCTGTAGGTGTACATTCGCTAAGCGGCTAAGATTAGGCCTATTAATTTCGCTGTCATAAATGTTGATACGCTTTGAGCCCTGGAACCAATTAAATGAATCTCCGAAGGGGATATTATACCAGTTAATATAAATACAATTCATACTATCACCAACCCACCAATTAACTTACAAATAAACCTTATTAGGCCTAATGAAATCGATGAAACTAATGAATAGGCCTACATGTGGTACTTCAAGGATTCTAGCCTAGTATAGCCTAGGCTTCTCACACCGAAATTCCGCGCACTAACCATTATGCTATCAAGACAGTTAATAAGATTCAATTCAGCCAGATTTATCATCGACAATTTATACACAGCATTAGGCCTAATGACCACGACTGTACAATGTCAGTCACGAATATAGGCTATGTATTATCTTAAGCTTACGAAACCTGTAAACAAAACAGAAAACATCTGAAGCAGGCTAGGCTATATATAGCCGGCCCTAGGCCTATGCATAGATTATCTCGTTGGAGGTTAGGCTATCTAGCCTACTGCTCCAAAAGCAGTGTGGAGGAAGGAGAAGCACATTCACAAGCCTTATCAGTATACATCTAAATGAATGTGTGAACCTTTATTGTCATATTCTGAAGCACTAACGGTATTGTAGAGCACTGCATTATCTCTTTGGGTTTGAAACAGATTTATACGAATGTATATAACTCGTGAATGTACTGAAGGCGTACAGAAAACAAGAAGGGCAACACGCGGGCACGAAGACAACAAATTAGCAATCTAAGTTAAGTCAGGAATAATATATCCGCCTCAATTAGCGTACCTTGCGGCCTAGGAATGCTGTATGGGGATGAACGTCCACTACCTACGACGGGCGGCGGCGATTCTACGCCTATATCCTCTTGGGTGTATTGGATCCGCTCACAGCACCAAGTTTTTGAAGAGGTCCTGATGGGAGGAGCTCACCGGCACGCACACCCGCACACAACCACAGTCCATGGACAACTAAGACAAGGAGAGCAGGGTTACCAAATAAAAATAAAAAATATCTCTATATCCGTTCTCATAAGTCGCTAAAAGCTGCCAGATAATAAATAAAGGTCGAAAATCATAAGAATATTGCTACAATCTCTACAAAATTGGTCTAAATAAGCCAAATCTTCAGAATATCGCTAGAAATCACGTCGCTAGGTGTAAAAATTGCCGATAGATTGAAGTAAATATGTTTATATCTAGCGGGAGAGATGCTACATTGGCAACTCTGGCAAGGAGAGCGAGTTCAGGACAGTGAGAGAGAGAGATAGAGAGGGAGAGGAGAGGAGAGAGAGGGCGAAGGAGAGTATCACATTAGCCAGAACTGCGAAATTTCCCCGTTTTCCTTTGGGTTGCTGGTTTCCCGAGGCTAGGGTTGTTCGGGTTTAGTGTCGCTGTCCCAATTAGCTCCTGGTTTGTAGTGTAGGGTTTTGTTTTTGTCCTCCCTTGGTTTGAAGCAGCACCACCTAGTTACCGGGAGGGAATATCGATTTAGCCGTGGTTATGGAGGGAAGGTTAAAATGCCGCGAGGAGCTGGCAACATTGACGAGTGCAGGGGAGGAGGAGGTGGATGGTGGATGGGTGGGTTGGTGGAGAGGGTAGGGGGATATGGGGGAGAGGAGGGGAGGATATGGGAAGGATAACAGACTTGAAGAATGAAGAGAGAAAGATGGGGAGAGGAGGTGAAGGGGGTAATAAGGAGCGTGATATTAGGTAGGGATGAGTGGTGTATTGAAAGGAGGGTGGACGAGAAGGATAAATGGAGAACAGTGGGAGGGGGTGGACTTGGACAAGTGGATGTAGGTGGTAGGGTGGATATGGTGGGGAAGAGTATGGAGAAGGGATGATAAAGCTTGAAGGATGAACAAGAGAACAGTGGAGCGAGGAGGAGGCGGTGGATGGAAGGGTAGGTACCGTAGGGTGGATAGGGAAGAGGGCGAGAAGAATGGATAGGAAAACGTGTTGGATTCAATGGAGGATGGACGAAAAAGTGGGCGGAGAGAAGAGGGAGTTGAGGATAAAATTAATCTAGGTCGCTGTCACACGAGCGTCTTTTCCGTCAAATTTTACGAGCAATTCTAGTTTGGCACCTTTAACTCATTCCGTACCGGCGACGTCCTTTTGGTAAAATATTACTTTAGGGGCGCGCACTTTACAGGTACTGTACCACCACGGACTTATTAAGAGATATATTTTAGGTTTTCACGCATCCATAACAACTTACGCCCTTTTCTGGTCTGAAACTAGTAATATAAACGATTTAATAACTTTTTTAATGTGCTTTTCGACGAGAATAAAACAGCGCGTTTAGGCCGAAAATCAGGAGTACCGCCTCTTCCTATCGTCGGTTTGTTGACATATTTTGTTGTATTGCGGTTCCGACAGTACAACATTTTTATGAAGCTTTAAAAAATGGCTCTTCTAGCTTTAATGGTTGCTGACCACTGGAAAATGATCAATGTTTATTAAACATATTACAATGGCGATAAAGTATTCCTACAGTGAACTCTAGAAAGTAAATACATTAAAAAAATGTAAAAGATGATAAATATAATAATATTGGTCAATATGTGGTATTTTCGACCATAGGTTTTTACTCTTTAATTTAAGCAGCTTGGGAAGGACCTCTAGAAATCTAAGGGATCAAGACCAGCTCAATTATGCCTCTGACTCCCACAGATCCTTCCAAAGCTGAATGAAAACGTCCAGTGACACACAATAATAAGCAGCTAGAAAGCGTCATAATCGTGAAGAGTTTAGGCTAAATAGGGAGAAGTGGTATGAAGAGGGTGGTTTGGAGGATGAGAAAAATAAATCAGGATAAGTGGTGGATAATGGATAGAGCAGAGAGAGGGTGAGAAAAGTATGAGGCGGAGGGGTAGGATGGATAGAGAACAGCGAGAGGGCATAAGTAAGGGAAGGGGAGGATGGAGAATAGATGCTAGGGCTTGAAGAGATTACACGAAAAGAGAAGAGGAAAGAATATTAGACAGTTAAGGTATAAGAATGGGATAGATATGGCAAACTGAGAGGACAGAATAGGATAGTGTGTGTGTGTGGGGGGGGGGTGGATGAGATGGGTGTCGTGGGAAGAACGAAGGATGGAGATAAATAAATGGGGAAGGATGGGTGGGTGTTGAGGAGGAGTACAGTAGGTGGAGATATAGGTTGGATAGGGAACAGTGGAGAGGGGGATTAGGTGGACGGTAGGATGGAGGGAAGAGAGAAAGGATACAAAGGGACGGGAGAAGGAGGTGGATAGGAGAATAGCGAGAGGAAGGATAGCCTGAACATATATCAGGTGCACGAAAAGGTGCATGGATAGGTAAAGGAAGATTGGGGATGAGGGCGAGAACGACTTACAAATATTTTGACAAGTCCAACTATAGAATGTAAGGTGTCTTAATATAACCCCCAGAAATACTTTCTCTAAAGTATCTACTAATCATATTCATTTACATTGTTTATTCTCCCCCTTTTCCCCAGCTAACCTAATCCCACAAGGACCCCAATGGAAATACGCCTAACGACCTTATTGGGCTATCCTTAGTTGGAATTATGCAAAGCTGGTACATGTCATATTTGTAACATATTATGTGGTACCAACATTGTGAAATGCTCACTGAATAAATATTATTATTATTACCGTATGGATAGAAACAAAATTAAACAACAAGAATACAAAGAAGAAGAAATAGTCGAGGTTACCGTTATCAGGGTGCTGCCGCGTCCTAAACGTACGCATACTATTACACGTCATCGTAATAAGTCGTCTGCCATGTGTTTACGTTGTCCTTCTGTCTACCATCCTTCCAGTTTTATTTATATATTTATTTATGTATTTCATATATTTATTTATTTATTTTATTTATTTATTTGTATATATTTATTTATTTATGTATTATTTTATTTTATCTATTTTTTATTTTTTTTTAGGGGAGGGGATTGAACCAAACAAAACACCCTCGGGTCAGATGGGCAACAGCAACCTTCAGTAAAGTATTAATCCTGCCAGCAACACCATTTTGGCTCATATATTATCCTTAAAGTGAATTACAATATGCTGATGGCCTTGTTACTGACAGAACCATTAAGCCCTCTCACAACAAGAGGTGTATCCTAAATTATGGGGAGATTTTTCGTTATTATAGTTCCAGTTTCTTTTCTAGATCTCCATCAAGCTTGAAAAAATACTCCCAAGAACCCTCCTTGAGATAAATTTGTCTTTTAATTTACAGGCTCGCCCAGCAAACAATTGACGCCTGAATTAAGGCGAAGCGTCTTGTTATTGCCAAATTAATGGGGTGATATGTCTTAAAATCTCCAAACTAATGGTGCGAAACAGAAGAGGCTAAAAGATCTCCCCTTGGCCCAAATCAGGTTAAAGATAAAACACAGAACCCTTTGTATCACGGACAAGATTTATTTCATGTCATCTCTTCTTTTAGTTGACTCAGAACCATACCTATTACGGTATATATATATATATACTGTATATATATATATATATATATATATATATATATATATATATATATATATATATATATATATATATATATATACCGGTATATATATATATATATATATATATATATATATATATATATATATATATATAGAGAGAGAGAGAGATAGGTATGTTTGTCTATGATTGTGTGTATGTGTGTGTCTTGTGTTCTTCAATTAATAGCCCCCATAAATAGGTGTGGCCTTAATTAACTCACTCCGGCCCTAGCGTTTCCTGAAGGCCGGGAATGCAAACCCGACGGTGGGAGCAATTTGGCACGGCCGGATTATCTGGTAATCTTAATGGAAGGCATTACCATAGGGACATTAATTATTATTATCCCCGCAGCACAATCTAGGTCGTATTGTTGTTCTTGTGGCTTCGACGACGTATACAGACTAATAACACACTTAACAAAGCCACTCCAACAGCTTCCTCTCTCTCCACCACCCCTTCTCCCCTCTCTACACTCTTCAGAAAAATAGGCACAGTAGAAAGTAGCTACAAGGTGCCGTTGTAAAGGCTTATCTCTCAATACCTTCACCTGACCTGGCTTGTTACTGGATTGCTGGAGTAAGTAGGGCTTCCAATTATATGAAAGTAGTGTAGGTAGACAATAACAAAAATGACGACAGCGATAATAACTACATCAATAACAACAACATCAATAATAACAACATCAATAATAATAACAAAAACAATGATAACAACATCAATATCCTCAAACACAACAAAAAATATCCAACACAACAACTACATCAATAACAACAACGACATCAATACCCTCAACCACAACAAAAATATCCAACAAAGCAACTACATTTATAACAACAACAACAACAACAACAACACCAATACCTTCAACCACAGCAAAAAAACATATCCAACAAAACAACTACATCAATAACAACAACCTCAATACCCTCAACCACAACATAAAATATCCAACAAAACAACTACATCAATACCTTCAACCACAACAAAATATATCCAACAAAACAACTACATCAATAACAACAACAACAACACCATGACCTCATCAACAAGAACAGAGATGTATATGTGGAAGGCATTATCTTAGGGAATATTAATTAATATTATCCTGGCGGCACAATCTCGGTCTTAATGTTGTATTTGCGGTTCACTTCCAAATAGTCAGAGTGAGTGGTTCTTGGAGTGATATTATGGAGGTAGATTGGCATTTGTTTTGGTAGGTAAGTAGGCAACAACAACAGAAATATCAACAGTAATAACAACAACTTCCGTAACAACCACAACAACAACAGCCTCAACTACAACAAAAACAACAACAAACAATACAGCCTCAACAACCACAAAAAACACAATTACAACAACAACAACAACAGCATCAACAACAATAACAACAGTAGCAACAACAATAACAACAGTAGCAACAACAGCAACAGCCACAATAACAAACATCCAAAGCAGCGTCAACAAAAACGCCTTTCCTTCAAACTAAAAGCTAAAATTGTACATTTTTCGATAAAAATAAGTCCTGACCGAAGGCCGATTTCATCCAAGTTACAGGTGTGTGAGGGGGGTCTGTGTATGCATGTGTGTACGTGCAATCTTGCATCTGTATGTATTTGTTCATTTAGTTGATCGTGTATGTGTCTATGTGAATATGTGTGTGTGTGTGTGTGTGTGTGTGTGTGTGTGTGTGTGTGTGTGTGTGTGTGTGTTCCTGCCTGTGAGTGTGATTATTGTATGTATGCACTCCTAGATAAAGTAGAAAGGATAGCCTTTCGTATCATTAACTCCCGTCCACTCACCAACTCTCTGCAATCTCTCTCTCTCTCTTCGCCGCAATGTTGCATCTCTCTCGCTATTCTATCGCTACTACAATAATCAGTGCTCCTCGGAGCTTTCCCAGTGTATACCACCTCCTCTACGTAGGGAACGTAGTACCCGCCTTGCAACACAATCCCACCCCTACTCTGTGCAACTCTCCAACCCAAGAGTGAAACGTTATTCTCAGACATTCTTCTATTCAACTGCTGAGCTCTGGAA
Source organism: Paralithodes platypus (assembly GCA_032716605.1). NCBI lineage: Eukaryota > Metazoa > Arthropoda > Malacostraca > Decapoda > Lithodidae > Paralithodes > Paralithodes platypus. The sequence goes on from CM064480.1 coordinate 73,825,588, forward strand.
CTCTCTCCCAGAATCAGTCTTTCCCTCTTCCTATGACTTAAATTGCTTCAAACTCCGTGTGTCCAGGCATTTTAGCTCGAACGTCCCTTGATTTCGGCCCTGTCACTCTTTGAAATCTGGGGGAGGCACTCGTTGCAGGCAGTTATGCCTTTTGTCTCCCTCATTCACAAAAACAAATCTGTATGTGTGCCTGCGTGTCGGTCTGTGTGTGTGTTGAGATCAATTATTGTTATTAGCTATATTAGTATTAAGAAGGAAAACGTGTGTGTGTGTGTGTGCATGTATGTATGTCTTCCTGTGTGTGTACGTATGTATGTATGTGTGCCAATATGTGTGGGTGTCTGTGTATGTATGTATGTCTGCGTATGTGTGTGTGTGTGCATGTATGTATGTCTTCCTGTGTGTGTATGTATGTATGTATGTGTGCCAATATGGATATGTGTGGGTGTCTGTGTATGTATGTATGTCTGCGTATGTGTGTGTGTGTGTGTGTGTCTGGGTGTGTATGTATGTCTTCCTATATACATATGTGTGTGTCTGTGTGTGTATGCATGTCACCCTATATGTGTGTGTGTGTCTGTGTATGTATGTCTGCCTACAGTATATGAGGGTGAGTCTGTACGTGTACGTATATCTTCCTATATGTGTGTGTAATTAACTGAACTTGTTTGTCAAGGGGATTCCACGCAATGCGAGCTTCAGCTTATTATTTCGCGCCTCCTTAACTGGGAATGTACTGCGTGAAGTGCATGTCATGTGTTATTGTAGCGATAGCTGTGGGTGTGAGTGTAGTCTGTAATCAGTCAATTGGCGACATCTGAAATCGAAGGCTTGGGTTGATCTGTAGGTACCAGTCTCACCTAAAGGCTTAGGTTGACCTATACGATACCCGTCTCACCTTGTAACAGACCACCAACCCCCAGAGGGGACGTCACATCTTCGTCCACTTACACCAGTTTCCTATTTATACTGCTAGGTTAACAGCCACTACACCGTTTAAGGAGACTTACCCAAATGTCCAAGTGGGCCTGTGTATGTATGTATGTTCCCTATGTATGTGTGTGTGTTTGTGTATGCATGTATGTCTCCCTATATGTGTGAGTCTGTGTATGTATGTATGTTTATGTGTATGTATGTGTGTCTGTGTATGTATGTGTTTCTGCCTATATATGTGTGTGTCTGTGTATGTAACTATGTGTGTGTGTTACTATATGTACTGTATGTGTGACTGTGTGTACATACGTGTCAGTCAATATGTGTGTGTGTGTCTGTGTATGTATGTATGTCTCCTTATAATATTATGTATGAGTCTGTGTACAGTATGTATGCAGTATGTATGTGTATCTTCCAATATGTGTGTGTGTCTGTGTATGTATGTATGTCTCCCTATATGTGTGTGTCTGTGTATGTATGTATGTCTGCCTATATGTATGTTCATGTGTATATATGTGTGTGTATCTGTGTGAGAGAGAGAGAGAGAGAGAGAGAGAGAGAGAGAGAGAGAGAGAGAGAGAGAGAACCAACAACAACAACAACTAGTGTATTGACCCGCACTAGTGAACCAATCTTTATCACTGCTGGGAGGGGGGGGGGGGAACTGAAGGGGAGGGGGGAGGAGGAAAAGGGGGGAGGGGTGGAGAGGAGGGGGGAAAAAAGAAGGGATGTAAGGGGGAAAAGTGAGGGAGGAGGGAGGGGGGGGGGGGTTATACGAAGGGAGGGAGGTAGGGGAGAGCAGGAATGGGGATGAGGGGAAGAAAGATGGAGGGAAGAAGAGAGGGGAGAGTAGGGGGTAGGAGGGGAGATAAAGGGAGGGAGAGAGGGAGGGGGTGATATAGGGAAGGAGAGAGGGAAGAAGAAAGGAGTAAGGAGGGAGGGGGGGGGAGAGAGGGGGCGGGAGGGGAGAAGTAAGGAGTGAGGGGAGGGAAATAAGGAGGGAGGTATAGGAAGGGGGGTACAGGGAGGGAGGCGAGAGGGGAAAAGTAAGGAGTAAAGGGGTAGGTATATGGAGGGAGAGAGGGAAGAGGGGTATAGGGAGGGAGGGAGGGGGGAGAGAGAGAGAGAAAGGAGGTGGGAGGGGAAAAGTAAGGAGTAAAGGGGTAGGTATATAGGTGTTACACACTGACACGACAGGCCCTTCAAGACTGGCACGAACACCCACGACACATACAAATCCTGTGTCTTGCCGAATGTACTAGAGATCGCAGCGAAAATAGCATAGCTGGCATCGTTAGAGTCGTATCTCTACCGTATCTCTTCCGCACGACTTGATAAGACTCTAGCGATGCCGATACGGTGGAGAAACGAATGCTACGAAGAAGAAAGGAAAAGTCGTGCGAAGGGTACACGACTAGTCCACGGAAAAGATACGACCCAAAAGACTGCGATACAACTCAGAAGAATCATATCGACACCTTGAGACGTGCAACCATATTGAGGCTAGACGTGCGGTTGCCAACTCGACCGTTGCCAATTTTCCGCACGGAAGAGATACGGTCCGCACGGCAGGCTTACGCACCAGACGACGTTGATACGGGCCATACGGCTTTGATACGGACCATACGTCTTTGATACGGACCACACGATTGTGGTACGGCGAGTTCGTGATGGAGACCAGACTCAGACGATTTTTTACAGTTGCCGGGGGATTCCCACAAACTTTTGAACAGCTCAAAATCTCGTATCGACCCCCGATACGTCGCTTGGACCGTGAGAGTCACCCATGGCTAATTTCCGATATCCACGATTATATTGCCGATTCGCCGTATCAGGCTGAAATTTTGAGTCGGGGGGGGGGGGGGGGGGGGGGGGTATAGGGGGGGGAAGGGAGGAGTAAGAAAGGAAATATAGAGAGGGAGGAAAGGAGGGAGGGAGAGGGGAGGAGAAAAGTAAGAAGTAAGGGGGAAATAAAGCAATATATGAATTAATAGACCAAAAAAACGGCCCATCTCCCCCTTTAACTAAATCCCAGAGGTTCTTCCTAAGCTAAATAATATAATCTGTTGTTTACGAAAATACAATAATAATGGCGTCCTTGTCCTGCAATGGTGTAATAATTGACCACTTGCGAGTTTCAGGCTATAAGGAAGTTAGAACCGTAAACATCGATATAATACAGAAATGCTATAATAATGTGGGTTTTTGGTGGATAAAAAGTATATAAATTTGGTTGTATGTATTTATAAATGTATTATGACCTTATTTTAGCTGATAATTCTGCTAAATATTGATGGCCACGGCTCCAACTTCCTTATAGACCAAAACTCGCAAGTGGTCGATTGATTTGGATAGCCCACGTCACTCCCGAATAATATTAACCCGTTCAGTACCAGGGACGTCCTTTTCATCATACTCTGGCAACTATGAGACGATTTTATTCAGCTTAGGAAGGACCTCTAGCCGAAATAAGGTTTCCATCTATCTCATCCAACCCTTTTAACTACCACAGATCCTTTCTAAGCTGTATAATGTCGTCTAAATTTAGCTAGAATAAAATATAACGCAAAAATAAGGCTTCCAACTATCTCATCCAACCCTTTTAACTACCACAGATCCTTCCTAAGCGGTATAATATCGTCTAAATTTAGCTAGAATAAAATGTAACACACGTCGCTGGTACTCAAAGGGTTAATCCGTGGCAATTTATTTATCTATCAATTTATTTATCTATTAATTTATTCATTTATTTATCTTTCTGTACGCCGTGCTTTCTTTCATTTTGGCTATTTCGAGCGATCTTATACAGTTTAGGAAGGATCTCTGTGGGTCGGAGGATCAATGGATTTCCAGGGGTTCTTCCTAAGCTGAATAATATCGTTTGTTGTTAACCAAAATACATTACTGATGGCTTTGTTATACTTAACCCTCTGAGTACCAGCGACGTGTGTTATATTATATTCTAGCTATATTTAGACGATATTGTGCAGCTTAGGAAGGATGTGTGGTAGTTAAACGGATTGGTTGAGATAGTTTAAAGCCTAATTATCATGGCTGGAGGTCCTTTTTAAGCTGAATAAAATCGTCTAATCATTGCCGGACTATAATGCAAAGGACGTCACCGGTACTGAACGGGTTAACCCCTTCTGTACCGGTGACGTATTTTGTATTTGGTTTCAGCTACATTTAGACGATTATATGAAGCTTACTAAGGATATATATATGATAGCTAAAAGGATTAATTGAGATAATTTGTAGCCTTTTCATGGGTAGACTAGACATCCTTCCCAAGCTGAATAAAATCGTCTAATCATTGCCGGAATATAATGAGAAGGACGTCACCGGTACTGAAGGGGTTAAAGGGGGGTACTAATTGACTCGGATAGCCTGCGTCAGGCCCAAATAATAATAATCCCTGAACCAGATAATGAAAGCTGACTCGGCATCCGTGGCAATTTGGGTCGATTATGAAAGCTTTGGATATGCTTTGCTTTATTTAATTTAGGCTATCATTAAGCGATTTTGATTTTATGCCGTTTAGGAAGAATTTGTGTGGATCAGCGGATCAATGGATTCTCAAAGGTTCTTCCTGAGCTGAATAGTATCGTTTGTTTTTAGCTAAAAAAAAAGAAAAAAAAAAGAACATGCGTCACCGTGCTGAAAGTTATAATAATTGACTAGAGTAGACCTTGCCAGACGCAAATGATATTACGCGCACCAGAACGCGATTGCGGCGTTTCAGAGATACTTTAAAAACTTTGTGACCATCAGGGGTGTTTAAAAACCTTTAGTTTAGTTATTGCAACCTCTACAGGTGTCTTTGAGCGATTTGTGGACAGAAAACTAATTTTGGAGAGGTAATTCTGAGATTAAGACAATTTTATTTCTGAATACTAAACGGCAACCCCTGGAGCATGAAAGGGTTAAGGAGGGGTGTGTGTGTGGGGGGGGGGGGGGGGGGCATAGTTTGCTCCCTAGACCTCCACCAAGCTTAATTATTGTCATTAATTTACAGTATATTATGCATTTGTGATAGTTATCCTCTCAATTAGTTAAGCAATCAGTTTTTTTCTTAGTCAATAACATCAGAACGTCAGAAAGAGAAATAAATACACATAAAGACACATACACACAGAGAGAGAGAGAGACAGACAGAGAGAGAGAGAGAGAGAGAGAGAGAGAGAGTGAGAGAGAGAGAGAGAGAGACAGAGAGAGAGAGAGAGAGAGAGAGAGAGAGAGAGAGAGAGAGAGAGAGAGAGAGAGAGAGAGAGAAATACAGTATAAGTTGGGTGACCAGATAGTACCTTCCACATAATCCCATCTTATACTCTTCCTCCCAAGTTAATGTCTCCGTTCTTTGACTTTAAAGGGAGCTGATGGGTCGTTTGTCTAGATCCCCTGCATGTTTGACCCATTAGTTTGGCGATTTTAAGGCCTTTCGAATAATTTTTGTTGTCAATATTAAGACCTTTCCTGCCCTTTAGGTGTCGATTTTTTTCCTGACGAGGGATAGCGAGCCTGTAATTGTAGAGGAACCGGCCTTTGACCATGAAAATGTTCTACCGAAAATTGTACAAATTTATCTCGAAGGGGGATCTAATGAATGTTCTTTATAAGTTTGATGGAGGTCTAGGGAGGAAACTATAGAAATAATTAACAAATGAAAAAAATCGACCAAAATGTGAACCATCCCATTGATAGGTTGTATGCTGGTTGGGGTGGTAGGGTGGTAGGTTGGTAGGTAGGTTGATTGGTTGGTAGGTTGGTTGGTTGGTGGGTGGATTAGTTGGTTGGTTGGTTGGTTGATAGATAGGTTGGTTAGCAGGTAAGTAGGATTATATGTCGGTAGGTAGACAGAGTGGTAGGTACTTAAATAGGTAGGTAGGAAAATAGGTAGATAGATAGATAGGTAGACAGACATATAGATTGGTAGATAGATATACTTATTCAAATCCTGAACGATTTCGGGGTCGGATATTAGAGCTCAGGAAATAAACTGCTGAAGTTGGTTAGAATACTGATTTGTATGGAAATATGGTAGGGAAGTAGGGAGGTCGGTGGGTAGGTAGATAGGGAGGTTGGTAGACTGGTTGGTTGGTTGGTAGACTGGTTGGTGGCTAGATATGTTGGTAGGGAGATTATTGTGTAGGTAGGGAAGTAGGGAGGTCGGTGGGTAGGTAGATAGGTAGGTTGGTAGGGAGGTTGGTAGACTGGTTGGTTGGTTGGTTGGTTGGTAGACTGGTTGGTGGGTAGATATGTTGGTAGGGAGATTATTGTGTAGGTAGGGAAGTAGGAAGGTCGGTGGGTAGGTAGGTTGGTAGGTAGAAAGGTTGGTTGGTAGGTAGGCTGGTTGGCAGGTAGACTGGTTGGTGGAATGGATAGATTGGGGATTGTTATGTATCTCTACCATACCCCTCCTTGCTCTACTTCTTATGGGGAGGTTTTGAGTTTGCTCCTTAGACCTCAATCATGCTTTGTTTAGATCCCCCCCCCCCCCTTCGAGATAAATGTGTACATTTTTCTGGTAGAAAAAAGTCCCGAGCAAAGGCCGGTTCCTCCTAAATGACAGGCTCGTGGAAAAATTCGACAGCTAAGTGACACGTAAGGTCTTAAAATTGACAGAAATGGGGCGAAAGATCTTGAAACAGCCAAACTAAAGGAGCGAAAGTCTTAAAATCTCAATACCAATGGGGCTAAACATGAGGAAGAAGGGGGTCCAGAAAAAAATAACCCTTCTGTATAAATCTGCCCTTAATCCTCCTACCATTCCTTCCTACCTTCTTCGATAGCCAGAATAAACTGTCAACATGTGTCATAATCTACATCAATTTAACTCCATGGACTGTTTGGAGTTAACGATTGTAAAATATTGTAAAACTATGTAAAATGTTCATGTCAATAAAAGTTTTGAATTTGGAAAAAAAAAAAAAAAAAAAGCATAGGCATTTCTATTGTTATATTCGGGCTACCGTGAGGCGGTTTTATCCAGCTTTGATTATTTGGTCCAGATATTGTCAGTCATTGTTATTGTTAATAATGTATAATTATTATCCAAATCAAGGCATGTTTGTAAATGGCATAACTCAAGAACTATTTTATTCAATTAAGGAAGAACCTCTGAGAAACAACTGACCCTCTGACTCCTATCCTTCCTATACTGCATAAAATCGTCTACTGATAGCCAAAATTAAATGAAGCTTACAGAAAGGCTCAACTACAAACCAAAATTGCCATGGATGCCAAGTCAGCGTTCATTATCTAATCGAGATATTAATAATATTTGGGTCCGACTGTATCAATCTGTATCAATTTATTAAACTTTGTCAGTATTATGATGGCTCTATCCTTTAACCCTTTTAAGATACTATTACGCATTTCTTTTCTGTCTTCTGGCTATTATTAGACGATTTTATTTAGATTAGAAATGGTATATGGAAGTCAGAGGATTAATTGGGATAGTCATTACCCTTTTAATCCCCATAAATCCTTCCTAACCAGTATGAAATAGGCTAATGATAGCCATACTAAACTGTCAAATAGGCTAATGATAGCCATACTAAACTGTCAAATAGGCTAATGATAGCCATACTAAACTGTCAAATTGCGGCATAATTCTCAAAGGGTTAATTTGAGGAAATATGAAACTTGTTTGTATCCAGCTTAAGTTAAATGGTCCAGGGATGATGATGATGATGATGAATATCATTATTGTTATATTAGTTGGGGCATATTTCTATATATTATTACTTGACTGCTTTTAGGCATCTGCACACGAATTGAGTGGAGTGCTATTCACGAGAAAAGCAGGACAAACTGTATAATATATGCTGTATATAATTTATATTTGCTAACCCGCATTCTAATGTAATATATTCAGCCTTTCTTACTATTAGTCCGGTAGCCATGGCGCTGCACCTTGTTTTGTCGGATAAAGTTTTTTTTTTTTGCTGTTTCTTGTAGCTTGGGGGTACCTCTTCAAAATACAGGAGGGTGCCCAGTGGGCACCCTTGGGCATTTTGAGATATTAACCCCATAAACACCAAAATCACAAAAGAAACGTGATTTATTATCAAGTCCGTCACCAGAGATGTCAGGGAGACAGTGGTCAACAAAAATCATCATCTCCTGTCAACCAAACTACCAGCCCAGAAAGTTGTCCCGTCATCCATTGAAAACAAAAAACAGCTGAACAAATTACTGTGTGAGGAACTGAGCAAAGACAGGCTATTTCATCTACGGAGCACAAAGAAGCACAAGTTGGTGGTGACAGGTGAGGACCCATGTCCCATCGAGATCAGGATGGAAGAAAGACGGGACAGATATAATCTAGAAAATCAGCAGGAAGAAGCTGACACCATCATCGTCCAACAAGTCCTGAGGTGTGCTGGAGAAGCCCATCACATCACTGTGGTTTCTGATAACACAGATGTGTTTGTCCTCCTCCTTCACCATTACCATCAGACAGGACTGGATGTACCACTAATCATGGATTCCCCCCGCAAGGCCAGAACAATAGTGGGCATCAAGTCAACACTGGCCAAGCAGACACAAATTGTCGAACACCTTTTACCAGCCCATGCCATATCAGGATGTGACACTGTAGCATCGTACTATGGGTTGGGAAAAGGCTCTGTCATCAAAGCCCTGAAAGCTAGTTATGACCTATCAGCCATTGGCAACATGGATGCACCATTCCAGCAAGTCCTTGAACAAGCCACTGCCTTCATCTCAGCCTGTTATGGCATAACAGAGAGCACGGACATGTCCCACACAAGGCTACTTGTCTGGGGAAAAAAGAATGGGAAAGGACATATTTCTGCACCAAATCTGGCTGCTCTACCACCAACAAAGGAAGCATTCCTTGAAAATGTTAAGAGGGCCCACTTCCAAGCGTAGTTGTGGAGAAATCTCGATGTGAATCAGCTACCAGCACTGGACCCAAAGGAATTTGGATGGGAAAAAGACACCTGTAACAGGGCACTGATCCCAATCCACCTACCAGAAGATGCCAAACTTGTATTGTATTGTTTTGTAGATGTTTAAGTGACAATCACCACGGTCGATCTGGGGATCCGCCGCTGATGAGCTCGTCCTGGAATCTTTACGACTCTGAATCTTCCGATTGTTTACAGGACTGAACATGCCATTTTTATCGGCAATAGCTCAGAGAAGAGTGTTGAGCGGGGAGAAGGGGTGTTGGAGAGAGAGGAAGGTGTTGGAATGGCTTTGTTATGTGTGTTTTGTCTGTATACGTCGTCAGGATGTCCCCTGACTGGGTGCAAGCATGTGAAACATGCTAGGACGTACTACCGCACCCACTAAATGTCCGCCGTGGCAGGGATTCGATCCCGGGTCTTTCAGATTCACACGCGAGCGTGCTCACCACTTGACCACCACGGCCTGGGACACTTGTCCCAGACTACATCCTGAAGATGATCCGGTGTGGCTGCAAGAGTGAGACCCCTTGTGCTTCCAAGAAGTTTTTTTTTTTTTTTTTTTTTAAGAGACAATGAACGGAGGAAGGAAAAACACAGATAAAACAAAAGGGTCCATGTGCCTAAAGGCATCCTCCATTCATAAAATGTTTGTAACAACTGGATTTAAACATTTGTAGATTGTAAGTTTGTGGAAAGAAATTCGAGGGAAGTGAATTCCAAAGAGTAGTAGCTCTGGGGATAAATGAATTCTGATAAGCAGAAGTTCTGCATTGTGGAGGAGAAAGTGTAAATTCATGGGCGCTCTCAGCTGCCCTAGTTCTACGGGGAAAGATGTGGAGAGGCGGCACAATTGAAGCAAGTTCCTCGGAACAATTGCTGTGAAAATATCTGTAGAATAATGCAAGGGATGCAACGTTTCTTCGTATGGATAATGTAGGAAGGTCCTGTGTGATTGCAGGGTTATTGATTAATCTAATAGCTTTATTTTGAATTTTGTCCAACTGCCTCAATGCAACCACTCCACTTCCACCCCACAGAGGTGAACAGTAATCCATCTGAGAACGCACATGACTTTTATATATTACGGCCAACTGCTCGTCAGTGAAGAATTCTCGAACTCTGTACAGGAGTCCCAGTTTTTTAGAGGCATTCTTAGCAATGCTTCTAACATAATGTGTCCAGCTCAAGTTAGTAGTTAATGTTACACCGAGAATGTCAATACTAGGGGAAGTGGGAATATTTACATCATTAAAAAATATATGGGAGTCAGTGAGATTCTGTCGGTTAGAAAATTGAATGTACTTGGTTTTCTGTGCATTAAAGGAAACTAGATTCTTTTGTCCCCATCCATTAATTCTAGAAAGGTCCTGGTTCAGAGAAATTGCAGTGTTTATTTTTGAATTTATAAGATCGGGTTGGGTGAAAGAATTGGTAAATGTGAAGGAACTGTGGAGTGTTGAGTCATCTGCGTAGGAATGTATTGGATTATGAGTGGTAGATATGAGATCATTGATATGAATGAGGAACAGAATTGGGGCCAAAACTGATCCCTGGGGAACACCAGCATTTATTGAGTGAAATTGAGAATAAAGGCCATCTACCATTACACATATTTTGCTGTTATGAAGATAAGAAGAAATTAGTGGAACTAATGATGCAAGGCCGTAGTATGACATCTTCGACAATAAGGATTGATGCCAGACTCTATCAAATGCCTTTGATATATCCAGTGCTATTGTATGTGTTTCACCATGTTGGTCTGTAGCTTGGTTGATTTGATGCGTAAGAAGGCAAAGAATGTCTGCAGTTGATCGACATCGTCTAAAACCATATTGCCTATCACTGATTAATTTATTATTCTCAAGATGCTTAATTATGTGATTATTTAATATAATTTCAAAGACTTTACCAAGAGTGGAAGTTATAGCTATTGGTCTTTAGTTTGATGGATCTGAAGAGGCACCTTTTTTAGGAACTGGATGAATGTTTGCTTCTTTCCAGGGTACTGGGAAGCATGAGGTATGAGTACACAGACGGAAATTTTTTGCCAATACAGGAGCGAGCACCAAGGAGCAATTCTTAAGTACTATTGGAGGAATTTCATCTGGACCAGGAGCCTTATCTACTGAGAGATTCTGCAAATAGTTTTGACATGTCTGGTGTGGATCTTAAGTGAGGGAATTTCAGGCGAATTAAAATTAAGTACAGGGACATCTTGATTTATTTCATCTAAGGTTGAGTTGGTGGAAAAAATATCCGCAAGAAGGTTAGCTTTACCTCTTGGGTCACTTACAAGATTGCCAGTCGGAGATTTTAATGGTGAAATGGATGAAGCAGTAGTGAAGTTGGATTTGAATGAGTTAAGAGTAGACCAAAATATTTTGTTATAATTTGGATTATTTAGAAGTGCAGCTGTAAAGAACATGGTTTGCCATGCACGATGTTCTGTGCATGTTTCAGGGTAGGATGCTCAAGATCCTAAGTTTTGGGCATGAAGGGGTTAATATCTCAAAATGCCCAAGGGTGCCCACTGGGCACCCTCCTGTATTTTAAAGAGGTACCCCCAAGCTACAAGAAACAGCAAAAAAAAAATACTTTATCCGACAAAACAAGGTTCATCAATAAATCAGGCTATGGCTCCCGGACTATATAACTCGAAAGTTACAAAGAGCTTAATGCAATAGATCTCTAACTGTTGATAAAAGTATTATTACTTCTATCTAAAAATCAATATATTATATATATATAAAGTTCATAGTTCACATTATTATAGAGAAATAATCAGTAATTTATAGTAATAATGAATAGTGTGAGACCAGACCAAGACACACCGCCCACTCCCCTGCTACCCACAACCTCATCACCGACTGAGACATCCCAGCCGAATAATGAGATACAGCTGCCCCCAAACTCAAGACTGCGCGAAGAAATAGCAGAATACATGCGGAAAGTGGACTTACAGAAGATGGATGTGAGGCACATCCACTTCCAAATCCCTAGCAATGCCCCAGCACTCCTTATGTCACTCCAGCTACAGCTGCCAAGCACCCCCAAGAGTCACCTGACCAATCAGGGACCCAGATCGAGGAAGGACAAGAAACTGATGCAGATTGGTCAGGTGGGGCAGGGCCAGGGAAAACTCACTACGCCGCCACCACGAGCATCACTTCTCCCAGATCAAACAGCAGGACCCTTAATCCCCCCTGGTCTGTGATTGGCCCAGTGAGGCAGGCCACACAAGCTTCCCAATTCAGACCGGGGCCATATAGACCCTGAGAAGCAGCCCCAGAACACACAAGAATGCAAGACCACCACAGGAATAGGACTTACTCCTCCCCCTCCCACCTGCGCCGTCAGCACTTTCCTATACTTTTTTGTTTCTTTTTCTCAACCTCGGGACTGTAGGCTGTTCAGTAGCCAGTAACTCTTATGAGGCCCCGAGATTATCGATTGAAGCTTCGAGATGTTGGGGGCTTCATATGCGTCGCACTAGATGATCTCGGTGGAGCTTCAAGGTGTTTGTTGCTTCCTTTCTACCAGACTAGATGACGACACGTTATTTATACATGTCACTTGATTTGAAGAGAGTAGCTATATGGTCGTTCAAGGCATCTTTGAATATGGTCGGGCATCTTCTATGCTATGAATTTTTGACGATATAGGGGGTGTTTTTTTATGTGACGGTGTAGCCAGAATACTTGTAGAACAGCAGGAACGATCAGATCACCACGGAAAAAACCCTGACGTTCGGCGTAGACTTGATCTGAGGTCCTTTAGGTCTGCAGTCCACGACGCTATCCACTGTGTTATCGCCTCCCCTCTGTGGAAGGCATTAAGGAATTATGTGATATAATGGAAAAAGACGAATGTAAGACTGACAAGTGGGGTCATTAATATAGACGATAAATGTACAGACAAAATCCCAAATCTACCGCCGACCTCCCAGGAGGAATCTGACGACTGCGTAGATAGTTGCAAGAATTAAAGGACCTTTGAATCTTCAAGACGATTATTTTGAGCAGCTCTCGCAAGAGTGGCTGGAGGAACTACTGTAAAGTCAGTAAAAATAGGTTAGCCTAAACTGAACAAGATGCGGCCAGGTGAGATATCTCTATTGGTCTAACTGGTAGAGTGACTGCCTCATAGCCCAAGGGTCCCGGGTTCAACTCCCGCCCAGGGCATATTTTCGGAAGGCTATTTTCGCATCAAATGAAGTTTAGGTGTGTTGGTAAAATTTTCAAGATGGTTGAAAGTAAGATCAGAGCTCCATAAACCCTCTTTCGGGTATGGTGTAAAAACCTATTCCTACACTACCACAAACAATTTAATCCGGGAGTGGTAGAAGAACTCTCCTAAGGTCAACCAGGCTAAAGTGTTGGAGGAAGGAACCGACTACACAAGAGAGGAACCATCACAACACCTTAAAAGCTAACCCCTGGCCTGATCCTACTCCCCTTGGTTCCCTCCAGAATACCGGCCCCTTCACCAGCAGTAGCCGAACACTGCCATGGCCAGCCTAGCTCTCCCCCAATTGTAGGAATAGGATTTTACACCATACCCGAAAGAGGATTTATGGAGCTCCGATCTTACTCTCAACCATCTGAACAATTTTACCAACACACCTAAACTTTGTTAAATGCAGGAATAGCCTCCCGAAAATATCAAGCCCTGGCGGAGGCTTGAACTCGGGACCCTTGGGTTGTGAGGCAAACACTTTACCAGTTAGACCAATAGAGATATCCCACTTGGCCTGGTTGGCTCAAGGTATTTCCGCATCCGGTTCTGTTTAGGATAACCTATTTTCACTGACTTTACACTACTTCACCGTCCGGGAAGCGAAGGCTCCGAATAGAGAGGAACGAACAGAGAGGAACAAGCCTGAGCCGAAACGACCATGAGTCCGTCAGAGAGACGAACGGGAATGATGAGTCAACTTCACTGAGCGGCGCACACTAACAGCCCAGTTGGCAACTCGCTTGAGCGGCTGGCAACTACACAACCCAACCCAAGCGAGTCTCACTACACCCCCTTTCTCTCCTATCCCCTTCCTTGTCCTGTAGGAATAGGATTTTACACCATACCCGAAAGAGGATTTATGGAGCTCTGATCTTACTCTCAACCATCTGAACAATTTTACCAACACACCTAATTAGCTTCGTTAGATGCGGGAATAGCCTCCCGAAAATATCAAGCCCTGGTGGGGGCTTTAACTCGGGACCCTTGGGTTGTGAGGCAAACACTTTAAAAGAAAATTAGATCAATGCCTGGAAAAATCAAGAACAAAAATATAACCACAAAGCAAAGATAAACACCACTCGCCACCACCGCCACACCAGTATACAAGAAGTTGATTTGAACATTAATGAAGAACTGGTGCTACAGGCCTGAGAGGCCTCTACCAGAAGACATCTGTAAGTATGAAGAAGACGACAATTTTCCGGCTCCTTATTAGAATAAAATGTTGTCAACCTCGACAATTTGTCAGAAGTACTTCACTAACGTAGGGAGGGTTTATAGGATCGCCGATTTAGCCTAGACCTTCGACAAAGCATGGTTTTAGGATAAACTATAAAATTTCCACCGAAAATCTGAAGGCACTGCAGGATCTAGCGTGGTTCTCATCGTGTGAGCCTTGTATGAAGTAGAACACAACTATCTAATAATGCTGTATGTATCATGTCCACTCATTCGTAGGTTAGGCTAGGGCCTATAGCCTAGCATCACTTTAGCTTAGCCTAGCCTATATATTATTTGTAGGCTAGCCTATAACTTAGCCTACAGTATCTTAAATGGGGAATAGGCCTAGGCCTACCATGCTTGAAGTTTATGATTTTGTCAGAGAACGTAGGCCTAGGCTAAATGGGAAAATATTACCGAAACTAGGCTAGGCCTACCACAAATCTTCCCATGCATTTTGTTTTAATTGGTTTTAGGCTAGGCCTAGGAGGAGATGGAGGATAATAGGTGGCCAAGGAGAGTGAATGAATGGGGGGAGGGGAAGAGTAGATGGGCAAAAGAGTGTAAGAGAAAACTGAAAAAAATAGGAGTGAAACAAAGAAGGGTGGGAGAGATGTAGGGAGTACCGTAATGCAGGACTGAGGACTAGGTCAGGGAAGGAGACTAAAGAAAGAGATAGGAACGAGAGTGAAGGAAGTAGGAAGACAGGAAGGGAAGAGAAATATGGAGAAGAAAAGTACACTGATAAGATATAGAAGCAAGGGGAGACCGAGAAAAGAGGAGTTCTATGACGGAAGTTGGGGAGCTGAACTACTTTTTAAGGCTAGGGCAGGAGCATTAGAGACAAATAGGAGAACATGGAGGTGGAATGGGGGGGGGGGTGAAAGAGTGTCTACAGTGTGAGGTGGGAGGGAGGAGAGTGGAGGAGACAATAGAACAGGGTGTAAAACGAGGCCGATTATCGTAATGCTACTCAACTTCGCTTTACAATTAATGCTACCCATAACAGAAAATATTTGTTCGTTGAATTGACAGTGATTAGCCTAATCGATAGGCTAATCAATTTATCAGATAAGATTATCTGAAAAGACTGAATAGGCTAGTATTAACACAAAATATAATTAGGCTAGGCCTGACTGACAGTTACAAAGTACGGTATTATTGCCATTTTGGTTCCATAGCCAGCAAGATGGCACCATCATGGCAGCCAATTGTCTAATACTCTAAATGGCCACCATCCCATCTAGGCCTAGACCTATTCTTCTATAAATTTGAAATCTGCATATTTAGCCTAGCCTAGGCGCTCGCCATTCGTCCGCGCATTAATGCTACTGGATTCAGGAAAATAGTGCTACTCAACTCAGAGTTATTTGCTTTGACACCCTGCAATAGAACATATAGTGACAGAGTGCCAGGGGTATGCAGAGGAGAGAGATGGGTTGGAAAATGAGTTGAAACGGGTGGTAGGGGAGAGGGAATGGGAAGAGCAGAAAGAGGATGAGGGTGTAAAATTTGTGTTAGGTCTCGGGACAGAAGAGGGGGTAGATGGGGAAATGGGGAAAAGAATGAAGGTAGTGAAAAGATTCCTGGAGCAGGTGTGGCAGAAGAGAAAACGGAATAGAATAGACTAGGGTGAGGGGGGAGAAGGGGACCAGAGCGGGGGAGGAAGAAAAATGAGATTAAATAGTAGAGAGGGGAAAAGTTAAATTAAGGTAAGGAGAGAACAAGATATTGGGGGGTGGAGGAGGGGGTAAAATAAGGAGAGGAGAGGTCTGCTTAAGCTATATACTTCAATTCTTTGTCTTAACTATCCTTTCTACGACTACATAATTTCTAAACTAATTCTTAAATCTAGCTCTAGCTGTTTCTGGAGAAGTCACCGGTGCATATGTGAGCTGGCTTTGAGAGGGGACAGCAACTCCACAAAAAGAAGAAGAAGGTAGTTTTTATGGTAGCATTCAAGGAGACTACATCAGGACTCTTCTTCTTACCTCTGACCGGGTATAAGCTATCCTAGTGTTTACTAGGCTAGGCTATACCCCTTTGAAAGGACATTAGCCTAACCTAACAACCTTACCTAACCTATCCTAGTGGTGATGGTGAATTGGTGATGGGCTGGTCTATTGGTGATGGGCTGGTCTATCAGAGTGAGAACTGAGCGATCTCTGCCATACCCATAGCTTACTCTGACTGTACCTTTTACTTAGATATTTTCTAGATCTCAAGTGACGGCGTCTCTTCCGTGGATTGACCTCCCAATCTACCAAGATTGGAAGCCAAAGTGTCACATTTTTCCTTTGCCCCTGAACTTTCTCTTCATAATTGCTGAGGGGCACAGGGCCCTGGGTGGGGCTTTGGTTTCCCGGGCGTTTCCGCACCCTCCTCAGCTCCCCGCCATGGAGTGGCTTCGGTCACCCAGGCTTTATTGTGGTCGGCAGGGAGGGTTCTGTAGCCGCAGACTGTAGGGGCGCTCGGTTATGGCCTTGGCCTTGCTCGGGGCCTTGAGGCTGTTCGGCCAGGCAGCTTGGGGAACAACAACAACAACTCCAGAATAATTATTAATGTGGTGTCAACGTATTGAAGGATTTAATCTTCTAATTTCACTCTTCATGCTTTCAGGTTGGATGTGGATGGCATGAGGGTGTACTTCCCTTATGACTTTATCTACCCCGAGCAGTATTCCTATATGTTGGACCTAAAACGAGCACTCGATGCTAAGGTAAATTATTTTGTAACACATTCACACAATCATCTCAGACTTTGGATTACCTTTGATACAAATTATTTTGTAACGCATTCCCACAACCATCTCAGACTTTGGATTACTTTTAATACAAATAACTACCAATCTATGACAAGGAGTAGTATCTCCTAAACCAAGTGCAGTTCTGTACAGTAAAATTGTTTCTTGGGATCTAGAAGAAAAAATAATCTTGGTAATATGGCTACCACTTAGGGAATTATTATCATTATCTTGTTAAAAGTCCATTGTTGATTAAATACAGGGTTTGTCAAGTTTATCCTATTTTCAGGGATTTGCCATTGTATTGGTAATAGCTCAATGTTAGTATAAACAGATAGTAGAGGGGGTACAGTATCATATGGTATTGGAACTTTTATCGTCAACTTTCAGTGGCCAACATTTGTTTAATATTTTGCATTGGTGTTGGAAACTAGACTCTAGGTACGGTTCATGATTATAGGTGACAGATTTATTTTAAAAGAAAGCTGTCAGACTAGTGTTGAAAACGTATGTTGAGGGAAAAAGCGCTTGTGTGATTTTTTACCAGTTTAAGCAAGGTATGGTACTTATATTATTAAATAATTATTTCAATATTTATAATGTAAAACTTGCAAAATAAATTTGAATTATATTAGCTGCTCTTTAGCAAATTATAATGTAATTATTTCTTTCAGGGTCATTGTTTACTGGAGATGCCCTCAGGAACTGGGAAGACTATATCACTACTCTCCCTCACAGTCTCCTACATACTGGCCTTCCCACAGAACCTTACCAAGCTTATATACTGCTCCAGAACCATCCCAGAGATTGAAAAGGTAACTATTGCTTATAATTATTTTTCCTCTTAGGACTTAAGGATTGACTTCTGACTAACATCACAATATCTAAAACACACCCATAGGGTAGGATCGTTAGTATCCAATCAAAAAGTGCCATTTACTGATTTTGACTGCCAATTTCAACAAGAATTATATACAAAACTGACTGACATAACAGTATCTAAAACACCTACAGTATAGGCCCTATTCATGGACTTATGTGTAAATTCTGTATACATGTATAGTTGTATACCTAATACTGTACACAAATTGTGGTGGTAACCATAGAGGCTTATATCCCAACCATTGTACTGTCTTCAATCTTGAGGCAGTAGAATCTCTGCCAACAGTACCATACCAACACAGTAACTTCTTTTTCTCCAGGTTATTGAGGAGCTGCGGAAGTTGAAGGCGTACATTGAGAAGGAAACCGGAGAACCTTCAAACATCACCGGCCTTGCTTTAGCATCTAGGAAGCATTTGTGTATTAATCCAGAGGTATGACACTATACTACTAGTTTTATTGGTCAAATGAAATACTGTGTACACGATAAAAGTACTGTATATGTACAATAGGCTACAGCAAATCTTCATTTAAAGTTTAGTTGTTGTCTCGTGTATAATTTGATAAAATGCCGACTTGGTTGGTTTGGACACGTGGAGAGAATGGATGATCAGTGCTGGGTGAAGAAATGCCGGACTGTGAACGTGGGGGGAGCTGCACGTAGGGGTGGACCTATAAAGACATGGGATCAGGTACTCCGGTCCGATTTCAAAATAAAGAACTTGACAACAGAGGCAACCCTTGACAGGGTCGCCTGGAAAGCCGCCATTTAGGACGTGAGACTGTAATTACACTCGCTGTGGACAAACGGTCTTTAAACTTGTATGTATGGCAATGTTCCAGGCAGCCCTGTTCAGAGCTGCCTCACTTGTCAGCTTTTTAAATTCAAGATCAGAGCGTATAGTCTGATCCCACGTCTATCTAGGTTTACCACTTGGTGCAGCTCCCTTTACGTTCTTGGACTTGCATCTTTATACCCAGTAAAGTTGATCCATCCTCTCTACATCCCCAAACAATGCAAGCCTGCTTGTACACATCTCATCACTAATACTCTTCATTCCTAACCGTCTTCTCAACTCTTCACTAGATATCCAATCTTTCAGTTTGGCTTCACACATCTATCTCGCCAATTTATTTTTGTTACATTCTATTCTGTTGATATAAGAAGAAGAAGAAGAAAAATGGGAGTCTGCAGAAAGCCGATTGGCCTAAGCAAGGCAGATCCCTGTCCCACACAACCCCAATTCAATTACAAAGCCCAATTATAGGCTCAACACTCTAATACCCTGAGGATCATCTTACCAAAACGGTTAGAGATTAACGCAGGATTATGGGGGTCTGCAGAGCACTGATTGGCCCAACCCGGCTGATCCCCCTTCACACCCAACCCTTCTCGTCCATATGCTTATCCAATTTTATCTTAAAGCTCCCTACCGTTTTAGATCCCACTATAGCACTTGGTAGTCCATTCCACCCATCTACAACTCTGTTACCAAACCAATATTTGCCTATATCTTTTCTGAAACAAATTTTATCTAATTTGAAACCATTGGTACGAGTTCTTTCGCTATCACTGAGCTTTAGTACATTTGTCATGTCCCCTTTGTTAATCCCACTAACCCACTTGAACACCTCTATCATATCCCCTCTAACTCTGCGTCTCTCTAACGAATGTAAACCTAATTTCTTCAACCTTTCTTCATACGGAAGATTTCTAATATTATGGATAATTTTTGTCATTCTACGCTGTACTCTCTCCAATGAATCTATGTCCATTCTGTAATAAGGACACCAAAATTGGACAGCATAATCCATGTGGGGTCTCACTAATGACAAGTAAAGTTTTAAGATAACATCAGCAGTTCTGTTACTCACACTCCTAGAGATGAACCCGAGAATCCTGTTTGTCTTATTTCGAACGCTTATACACTGTTTTCTAGGCTTCAAATCATTGCTAACAAACACACCTAGATCTTTCTCGCAGTCTGAATTTTCTAATTCTAAACTACTGTAGCTAGTTTATATTTAACAATTGTTTGCAGCTTCCCTATCTTTAATACCTTGCATTTGTCAATGTTAAACTTCATATCATCTTAAACTTAATATCATCTACTTTGACAGGCCACGTTTCTGAACCATGGTTCATTGCACTTCTAATACTCGAAACATACACCTTTCCTTTCATAGGGGAGTGAGGTTCTTCTCAAGGTTAGAATTGGCAGCAGTTCTTTGAACCTTGGTGATAGTGGTGGCTTTGGCCCCACCACTGGCAGAGATGGTATATCCCATGTGGCAAAACTTGTCCACAAGCTCCAGCAACTCACTGCCAAAGTTCATACTTGGGTCGGTCATTCAGGACGCGCTCCCCCTTGCGTACTATGTATACAAGTATCTCCGTATTCTATTACAGCGCTTTTTCCAATGGTGTACCCAGTAATGACAGAAGCTACTGTACACTAAATTGAGTTTGCGTCCACCCCTTTCTTGCACGCTGCTCATTGGTATTCACTACTTTTTACTAGAATTCCTTATCCTAATCCACTGTGCATAACCTTGGTTTTATTTATATTAATCCTTTATTTGCCATGCCGACTTTACAGGGTAAATTTTATTTTTATTCCTAGGTGAACAAAGCCAGAGACGGGAAGGTGATCGACAGTGGGTGCCATGCCCTCACAGCCTCCTATGTCCGCACACGAGCCCAGCGTGACGACAACATTCCTCAGTGTGACTGGTTTGAGAAGTTTGACCTCCACGGCAAAGAATTCCCCATTCCGACAGGCTGTTATAATCTAGATGATTTGCGGGAGTTTGGTGGGAAGAAAGAATGGTGCCCTTATTTCTTAGCACGGCATGCTGTAAGTAGTTCATTTATTTTGTTGTTTATTGTTTTACAATAGTACTACTGTAATTAGTATATACGATACTGGTTCAGGAACATGGGTGTGAGTAGATGTTGATCAAATTGAAGCATTGAAGAAATTGAAGAAATTGAAGAATTGAAGAAATTGACCATTGAAGCCTAGACAACAGTGTATAAGCGTTCGAAACAAGGCAAACAGGATTCTCGGGTTCATCTCAAGGAGTGTGAGTAACAGAACTGCTGATGTTATCTTAAAACTTTACTTGTCATTAGTGAGACCCCATATGGATTATGCTGTTCAATTTTGGTGTCCTTATTACAGAATGGACATAGATTCATTGGAGAGAGTACAACGTAGAATGACAAAAATGATCCATAATATTAGAAATCTTCCGTATAAAGAAAGGTTGAAGAAATTAGGCTTACATTCGTTAGAGAGACGCAGAGTTAGAGGGGATATGATAGAGGTGTTCAAGTGGGCTAGTGGGATTACAAAGGGGACATGACAAATGTACTAAAGCTCAGTGATAGCGAAAGAACTCGTACCAATGATTTCAAATTAGATAAATTTCGTTTCAGAAAAGATATAGGCAAATATTGGTTTGGTAACAGAGTTGTAGATGGGTGGAATGGACTACCAAGTGCTATAGTGGGATTAAAAACGATAGGGAGCTTTAAGATAAAATTGGATAAGCATATGGACGAGAAGGGTTGGGTGTGAAGGGGGATCAGCAGGGTTGGGCCAATCAGCGCTCTGCAGACCCCCGTAATCCTGCGTTAATCTCTAACCGTTTTGGTAAGATGATCCTCAGGGTATTAGAGTGTTGAGCCTATAATTGGGCTTTGTAATTGGGGTTGTGTGGGACAGGGATCTGCCTTGCTTAGGCCAATCGGCTTTCTGCAGACTCCCATTTTCTTATGTTCTTATGTTCTTAAAGCTTTTGTGTTGACAGTAAAGGTGGAGGTTCACCCTGAGTTGGTGCTAGGTCCCATAATCTTCATAGGCATTTTAGAAGCTTTGTCAAAACAAATTTAGAATGGGGCTGCCTAAGGAGTTGTTGTATGCTAACAGTTTGGTGTTGATTATATTGTATATAATATCGAGGGTACCGGTACTATAAGGCGTGGAAGCCCAAGGTTCAAGATCAAATGTGGGTAGCTAAAACACAATGGTGTTGGTGAGTGGGGTGGATGGTGGCACTGCAGTGAAAAGTAGTGTCTGGTCATATGTTATGTGCAAAGACATAATAGAAAAGTCCATAAGCCTAAAGGCATCCTCCATTCATAAAATGTAACAACTGAATTAAAACTGTTGTAGATTGCAAGTTTGTGGAAAATAGGTGTATCCTTTGTACTAGTGTAGTATGTGTGGATCCTGACTACGTAAGGTGTAGTGGTAAGGTAGAGCGAGTGATTTGACTTATCTTACCAGTTATACACAGCACTAAGGAAAACCACCAAGTTGAGTGTAGGGTGGAAGAACTGAAAATGAGGATGTGTCTGGAGTGTGTCAATGGGTTCTGTTACCTGGGAGAGGTAATTAGTGATGTTGAAATGAACTAAACAAAAGTTGACAGAATAAATAAAAGCACCATTTGAGGAGGAGCAATTTATTGTGCTCTTCCTCAAATCGTGTTTTTTTCAGGATTAGTGATGGGGGTAATAAAGGAGCTAATTCTGTTGCAAGAGTCAGAAGTGAATGGAGGAAGCATATCATTCCAATCTGCTAACTGTGTTGGTGGTGTAATGGTTTCGATGCTTATGTTCGGGTGTGGTGTCCTGAGTTTGAATCCCGGGAGGACCATATGCTTTTATTAGTTTATTAAAGTGCATTGGGGTTTGTAATTGATGATTAATGTTAAGAACGGGGTGTTACTGATTTAATGAAGTGATCTGTTACCGGTATCTGTTTGTTTCAGGTCCAGAGTGCCAATATTGTGGTGTACAGTTACCATTACCTGCTGGACCCCAAGATCTCTGAGATAGTGTCCAAGGAGATGACAAGTCAATCCTGTGTGGTCTTTGATGAGGCTCACAACATTGGTAAGACATGAAGAGGAATTATGTACAAAATCTTCTAACTCAGCTAACTACTGTATGCTGTAAAATTTATATTTAACCCCGGGTCTGGTCAATAGGTGCGCTTACACAAGCCATAAGTCTGATATTTTGTGTCCGATTCACTTGATTGATAGCTACAGATGGGTCATAGTAACCATTCACAATCTTGACAGGTTCCATCAGTGTTATTTAAAATCCTTACTGTTTCTAACTGTTGATTTTTTATGGTTTCGTTTAGTAAATGTAAATGTATGCTTCATTAAAGCACTTTATCACATTGTTCAACTTTATCAAATGCAACTTCCACACTTGTGATCACATTTATAGCCTTGCACATTACTTCTTTCCTTGAGTGGTCTCTGGTGAGTCAGCCCCACACAGCTGATAATTCAGTGTGGGTTGAGCCACGGTTGAGGAAGAATGTCTACGACACTCTTTAGTGCCTCTCATCTTCACTATTCATCCTTAAGCATTTTTGAGCCATTGTAGGGTCAAAGCTACCTTATACAGTATTAGATGAATGGAGGTTTCTAGAGATCAGACTGAAAATATAAGATTGTGAATGTTACTTTCTTATATTGAGTGAATGGGTGTTTTTAGACATCAGACTGAAAATAAAATGTAAAACTTACAAAAAACGGAACTGTATACAGTAATAGAAATACAAAAGAACTTACCTTACTTACTTTACCTACTTACCTAAAAGAACTTATCAAAATAACTATATGGAAATAATACATTAAAGATCTAGCAAAACAATATTATGAAAACAAAAAACATATAAGAGATTGGTTGACTGTTATACAACTGACATTACAGTATTTTGATTTGATATATTTATTTCAGATAACATTTGCGTGGATTCCATGAGTATCACCATCAACAGAAAGATCTTGGACAAAGCCAAAACCTGCGTCAACACCCTCAGTGAACATATTCAAAGGTGAGGTCAAGGTTATTGCAATTATGGGATTTATTTTATGGCTTTTAATAACTCCTTCAGCTTGATGACGCCTTTTTTCTGTCTAATTAAGACTATTTTATGCAGTTTAACCCTCCAGCCCCAGCTATGTATTCCATGTATATTCCAAAAACCCGGGGGTTTTGGCCGAAAAATATCTACGCCTAGGCTACTGTATCTTTGTTATTTTGACTGCTTCCGCATACCCACGCATCCCCAAGCATAGATGTGTTTCGTACCTGTAGAATGGCATTAAGTAGAGCTCTCTAAGTCAACTGGTTCAGTTGTGATAACGATTTCATTGGAGATAACTTTGTGGCAAAAACAGCCACTTTACACTACTTTTCGCTACTTAACAATAACATACAGGCACACACGAACAAGCGACGCACTCCTTCTTGTGGTCGGAGATGCGCGGCGTCGGTCCAGCCGGCTGTTATTTACATGCGTCGGACGGACGCCTCGCACACCAAGCTCACAGGCTTTCAAGCTGCCGGAGCCTCAGAGCCCTACCGGGTAGCGCGGGGTGTGTTTTTTATGGGTTTCTCAGAGCCCAACCGGGTCTGGAGGGTTAAGAAAGACCTATGGTATTCAGAGGGTTATTGAGATCGTATTTACCAGAGTACTGTACATATATACATACACCTTTTCAAAGCTGTCTCAAGTACAATTGAGTCTTCTAATTAATATTATGTTTTGTTAGTTTTTGTTTTCCGTATTCAGTCTGTCTCAAGTCGGCCACCCCCAGAAAAAAAAATGGGTATGCCTGAGTAGATAGATAGATAGATAGTCCTGAAGGTAGATTATAAAGTAAAGAAAATCTTCTAATGATAACCAAAATATGATTAAGTTTATGTCATCGTGCTGAAGGGGGTAATTGAAATACAGTAGTTTTATTGAATGAGATGTTGGGCAATCAAATATGATAATAGAGTGTACTGTACTGAAATGACCATGGTGAGATAGATATACAATGCTATATATATACAGTATATATATATATATATATATATATATATATATATATATATATACAGTAGGGTCTCACATAAAACGAATTTATGGTCGATAAACGAGGGCGTTTTATGCGATTTCGTTTTATGTGAACACAGCATTTTGGCGGCGCAATATCGTCAATGTTCACTGTATGCGAAAATTTTCGTACAAAGCGAACGGTATTTCGTACATTTTATACGATATTTCGGCGCTCTATATGAAAACTCCTCGGATTTGCCCCACTTTGGCGGCGGACTCGTTTTATGTGATCACATTCGTTCTGATCGAAAATTAAATATTAATATTTTAGGTCGGTCGTTTTAATCGAGACTCGTTTTATGCGGGACCCTACTGTATACGGTATACAGTATATATATACTGTACAGTATATATAAAGTTTTAAGACTGAGTGTTCCACACATACGTGTAGTTTCAGTCTCTTGTCCTAATGGCGGCATTCCAGGCAACCCTGTTAACCCCTCAGACCCGGTTGGGCTCTGAGGCATCCATAAAAAACACCCCCGCGGAACCCGGAAGGGCTCTGAGGCTCCGGCAGCTTGAAAGCCTGTAAGCTTGGTGTGCGAGGCGTCTGTCCGACGCATGTAAACAACAGCCGGTTGGACCGACGCCGCGCATCTCCGACCACAAGAAGGAGAGGCGTCCTTGTTCGTGTGTGCCTGTATGTTATTGTTAAGTGGCTGATATCGCCACAAAGTTATCCACGGAAATCGTCATCACAACTGAACCATTTGACTTAGAGAGCTCTACTCAACGCCATTCTACAGGTACGAAACACATCTACGCTTGGGGATGCGCAGGAATGCGGAAGCAGTCAAAATAACAAAGATACGGTAGCCTAGGCGTAGACGTTTTTCGGCCAAAACCTCCGGGTTTCGGTATGGAAAACATAGCCGGGTCTGATGGGTTAAGGGCTGCTTCACTTGTCAAGTTCTTGGATTTGAGATCGGCACATATAGTCCGATCCCAGGTCTTCCTCGGTCCACCCCTTGGTGCAGCTCCCTCCACAATCACAGACCTGCATTTTTTCACCCAATTTTGTTCATCCATTCTCTCCTCATGTCCATACCATCCCAGTCTACTTGTACGCATCACCTCGCTAATACTCTTTATACCTAAACGTCTCCTCAGCTCAACATTTGTTATTCTATCCTGTAGCCTGGCCCCACACATCCATCTCACCATTCTCATCTCCTTACGTTCCATTCTGTTAACATCCTCTACTATAACGGCCCATGTTTCTGAGGCATACGTCATTGCACTTCTAACACATGAGGCATACACCTTTCCCTTCAGGGGGAGAGGCATTCTTTTCATGGTCAGGATTGGCAGCAGTTCTCTGAACTTCCCCCAGCCACATCTAATTCTAGCAACAGTGGCAGCCTCGGCCCCACCACCGGCAGAGATGGTATCTCCTAGGTAACACAACTTGTTCACCAGCTCCAATGACTCATTTCCAAAATTCACAGCCACAGGATCATCACTTAACACAAGCTCGCCTTTGCACACTACGCACTCAAATTTCTCTATTTCTGACTTACCCTTTGGCAGGGGTCCCTTTATTCTACTACAGCGCTTATTCCCATGGTGCACCCAGCGTCGACAGATGCTACATTGAATCGCGTTAACGCCCACACCCTTTCCACACACTGCACATGGGTATGCACCGCTTTTTTCCACATTGCCTGGTCTCAATCTACAATGCATAACCTTGGTTTTGTTAATATTGACTCAAACCCTTGCTCGCCATGCCCTCTCTCCATTCTCTGAATTTGGCCTCATCATCTTGCATACTGTCAGCTATTAGGACTAAATCGTCTGGATAAAACAGTTCCAACGGGAGTCCGCCTCTAAAAACTCTAGACAGTGCCTCCAAGACCATAATAAAGAGGAGGGGGCTTAACACTGAACCCTTATGGACTCCAACACGGACTGCGAACTCATCACTCGGTACACCCTTCACCCTCACCGCACTTCGCGAATCCTTATACATCTTCATTATCACACGCACCAGCCACTCTTCCACACCACGTTTCCTCATAGCCCACTGCACAACATCTCTAGGCACCCTATCAAAGGCCTTCTCCAGGTCTACAAACACAAAGTAAAGATCCCTGCCTTTTAGTAAGTATCTTTCCTGTATCTGCCTGACTATGAAGATAGCATCGGTTGTACCCCGTCCTGGCATAAAACTAAACTGCATATCATCAATGGAGATGCTTTGCTTGATCAAACCCTCAAAGACTCTGTCACAGACCTTCATTATTTGGTCAAGTATTTTCAGGCCCCTATAATTTCCTCTATCTAGCGCATCCCCTTTTCCTTTATATATATTTACTATTACACTTTTGAGCCAATCCTCTGGGATTTTCTCATCTTTAATAATGGTGTTTATCAACTCAGTGACTAAGTTGACACCAGTCTCCCCTGAGGCTTTTATCATCTCAGCGACAATGTCAGAGCACCCTGGAGAGTGAGAGAGGGACAAACAAGAGTAAAGTTTAGAAAGCGTCTTGTTATAAAGACGTCTACTGTAATACTTCACGTAATTTGTAGTCATGTTCTTGAAAAAACATGACTTGAAATTTTAAATGTAACAATTTATTATTGAAAATTTTCCTGCCCTCATGCACCATTGTTTTGTCTAATTTACAGCAAAAATATATATACCTAATTACAGTATTTATAATGCATTCAATTCCCTAATTAATAAAAAGTACAGTAGGGTCTCGTAAGATGCGAGATCAGAAGATGCGATTCGCATAAGATGCGAGACTGACCATAATTTGCGAATCGGAGGCTCAAAGTGGGCTAAATCCGAGGAGAAACCTCAAGATGCGATTTTTGTTTTTAAATGCGAGCCTTAGGCGGGAGTTTGCATGCCATTGATAGTGTGTATTTTGTCTCATTTTCACTTATTAATTTATTATTTTCTGTTTGTATGTGACCGAAATGTATGGTATCATGCCCCAATTACCTTTTTCAGGGATTATTACCAACAAAATTGGGACTTTGCATGAACAAATTGGATTTATAGGGTGTAAATGAGACTTTACGGCATATTTTTTGGGGCGGATCGACCATAAGACGTTTTTCCCATAAGCTACGTGTATCGTAAGATGCGAATTCGTAAGATGCGATCACATCCATCGACCATAAACTCGCATCTTACGAGACCCTGCTGTATATGTAACATGCGTGGGGAGTACGGAGTCTGACACCCCTTGGGTGCTTAGGAGGTTTATTGGCTAGAGGGCATGGAATTCTGCACTCCTCGTGCTGGTTACAGACTACATTCACATCTATAGCCATTCCAACATATATACAGTATATTTGTGTTTCAAAGTGTTTTCTTGTATTAAAATACC
Organism: Paralithodes platypus; assembly: GCA_032716605.1. Classification (NCBI taxonomy): domain Eukaryota; kingdom Metazoa; phylum Arthropoda; class Malacostraca; order Decapoda; family Lithodidae; genus Paralithodes; species Paralithodes platypus. Next base: position 73,853,807 of record CM064480.1, read on the forward strand.
CACTTTAAAATAATGTCAAAATTGAAGTAGAATTTGTCAAATAACAGCCAGTTCTTTAGTATGTTTTGAATCTGATAAAGTGACTCCGAGCTTAGTATCAAATACATGCTCTAATGTGAGACTGGCTTTAGTTCTTTAGTACAGTAGTAGTCAAGTATAAGTTGAATATTATAATGTAAAACTTGCAAAATAAACAAACCAAAACTGGGACGACACAAGATAAACGCAAAGGAGCTAACCAAAATCGCTATGTGGAAGTAACGCTTAATAAAATAAAATTTGAAATAAAAGAACACAATCCACCACATAGGATGTACATCACTACATGAGCAAGTTAATCTGTTACCCAAGCAAACTAATCGCACATATAACTACGCACTGTCACGTTCAAGGAATTAGTCGATTTGGGAAGTCCGGGACGTTCTGGTAAATTTTACTAAATATTTCCCAAATATTTGGAATAACGGTATAATAACGCTTGTCCATCTGCCGCTTCTATTGAGAATTTGAATAGCTTTAAGTCCCCTGGTTAACTTCGGAATTAGTCTCTTATCATGGAGTTTGACCATGCAATGATTACCGGTAAAATGACGTAACTTTGGACGGGGAGTTAATTTCGGACATTCTGGAAAACAATATAATGAACCGCAGTTATGGGATAGATACATGATGTTATGGAAAACCAAATATGTCTGCGGTGTACTTCCATAATGCAGAGCCATTTTTCCATAACTGTAACTTATATAATTTAATCCAGAAATGTCCGAAGTATACCCCCTTGTCTGAAGTTAGGCCATATTATGGTACATTTATGGTTTTAATTGCATTAAAATTGACAAAGAGCTAATATATACCGGTATATATATATATATATATATATATATATATATATATATAGATATATATATATATATATATATATATATATATATATATATATATATATACAGTATATATATATATATATATATATATATATATATATACATACTGTATCATATATACATACTGAAACAGATTAACTTGCTCATGTAGTAATGTACACCCTATGTGGTGGATTGTGTTCTTTTATTTAATAATTTTCATTTTAGTAAGCGTTGTTTCCACATAGCGATTTTGATAATTTAATTTGACGCGGGCTATGAGCAGAGGTTGAGGACACTGGGGCTTCCGACACTGGCATATAGGAGAAAGAGAGGGGATATGATAGAGACTTTTAAGATAGTGTCAGGAAAGTATGATGAGGATGTGTGTGAAGGTATCTTCTTGATACGGGAGGGAACAAGAACGAGAGGACACTCTAAGAAAATTTACAAAGAAAGAAATAGGCTTGAGAAGGCAAAGAACTAATTTTGTGATAGAGTGGTAAATGAGTGGAACGCACTGCCCCAGTATGTAGTCGATTCCGAATCAATAAGGGAGTTTGAAAGTAATCTTGATAAAGCATGGAGAAGACAAGATTTGAAGTTTGATTATAAAACAAAAATACAGAATAGTAAAAATGTTGCGTCTGCTACCGCCGCCGCCAACACCGTGAACGACCGCAGCAGTGCAAGTACTGGTACTGAGCTGGATACACAGGCATAGTTTGCCTTTTTCCAGAGGATCTACTGTAAGAAACTGTTGACTTCATATTGTCCTTGTCCCAGTTTTGGTTTGTTTGGTTTGCAAGTTTTACATTTTAATCTACAGTATTAATATTTTTTCACCAACCAACTTTACTTGCATGCGCAGCTGCATGCACGACCTCCCGAAATCCATCCTTCCGAATCCTCCCTTCCTCGCGAGGACAGAGTCCACCTGGCCAGGCTGAGATGCGGACACCATCCAGCTCTCATGAGCTATCAGAAGAGACTGGATGACTCCATTGTCGACGCCTGCCCGGGATGTAACACAGCACCCCATACCATTAAACACATCATAGAAGACTGCATTTCACACAACCACTTACGCCAACAACACAATCTACACTCAATGAGAGCTCTGTGGGAAAGCCCGATCATGGCCATGGCCTTTCTCAGGGACTCGGGGCTGTTCGGCCAGGCAGCTTAGGGAACAACAACAACAACAACAACTTCTAAACTCAATTAATGAAATCATAAATACATGTGGCACTCCAAGGACTCGAATTTAGGATACTCACACCGAAATTCCGCTCATTTATGCATTACGCTATCAAGATAGGGCCTTGATCCCCGAGAGGATGGCCACGAATGAATCGCCTCTATATTCCTAGGTAATTTGTTTGATTCGCTAGCTTATTTATAGGGGTGTGGGATGTTAGCCCAGCCAAGCCAAACAAAAAGCTACTAACACATTTATGTACGTGTGCCCTCTCATGTAATTTGTTATTTTATATTTCAGGATAAAAGAGTGTGACAGCAACCGCCTACAGGAAGAATACAACAGACTGGTCTCGGGGTTACGACAGGCGGCCAGTAACCAAGATGTTATTGCCAACCCCATTCTGCCCAAGGATATTCTGGATGGTAAAATTTAGTCTGGTTTAACTTAACTTATTAACCCGTTCAGTACCGGTGCCGTCCCTTTAATATTATTCTGACCACTATTAGACGATATTATTCAGTTTATAAAGGGCCTCCAGCAACTATCAGGCTTCGAACTATCTCACCTAACCCTTTCAATACCACAGATACTTCTTAAAAAACTGCACATAATCCTCTAAATGTAGGTAGAATAAAATTGAAAAGGCGTTGCGGTACGGAAGGTATTAAATATACTATTGATTAAATATGACATGCAGCGAAGCCCTACCACCACAAACCCGCCCACCACACTTCCAGGCGCACCCTTCATATATACCGGCTCCCTGGGCCAGGCGCCTGATGGACTATTCTCTAGTCCAACTGGCGCCCGACCCCTTCTCCCAAATGACCGTGTTTTCACTCATCTATTCACAAGCATTCTCCATTCATTCCTGTCTATTACCACTTCCCTAGCCTGATCTATAGTCATTCCTCTATCTTTTAAAGCATCTCTTACCCAGTCTCTCCATCTCAATGGGGGTCTTCCTACCCCTCTATCTCCCCTTGTATCTGATTCACATATTCTCTTGACCTATGAGAGTTCCGTATGGAGCTCAGTGGTCTGGTTAATCTGTTCTACATATTCTCTTTGTAAGCCTTACATCTTCCATTCGTTCAACATGACCATACCAGCTCAACACCCTTCTGTCCACTCTGGCCGACAAATGTTCCTGCTGCCCCACTCTCCTACGTATCTCTTCATTCCTCAATCTGTCTTTACGAGTCACTCCACGCATACTCCTTAAACAGCTCATCTCCATCACATCCAGTTTTCTTCTCTCCTTTGCCTTCAGAGCCCATGTATCAGCCCCATACATCACTGTTGGAATCTAGCTTTCTTCTATCCTTTGCCTTCAGAGCCAATGTATCAGCCCCATACATCACTGTTGGTACAATAATCCCTTGATTCATTGCACTTTTTACTTTCATTGCGAGATTTCTCACCTACCACATCATTTTCATTGCTCCGGAAACTTTCCTTACTTCTTCGTGGTGCAATGCATAAGTGTGTTGATTTACGATGTGAGCATCCTAGGTTCGAATCCCCGGACTGCCACATGTGTTTGTTAATTTCATTAATCGAGTTTAGGAGTAAAGTTGGTTGGTGGAGAGAACATAATAATTCACATACTCTCTGTTTTACCTCCATTTCCATACCTCTATTCCTACTTATTGTTCCTCCTAGATATTTAAAACCCTCTACTTGTGGAGAGGATCTATCTATAGATAGATAGATCCTCTCCACATGCCCAAACTTTCGAAGCCTGCTTGTACGCATCTCATCACTGCTACTCCTGATACCTAACCGTCTCCTCAGCTCTTCACTAGATATCCTATCTTGCACACATCCATCTCACTATTCTCATCTCCATACATTCCAGTATGGTACAGTATTCTTAAAGTAGATATATATTGGAATAATGATGCTTGAAGGTAGAGCAGGGAGGATATGGAGAGTGTGCATGGTCAAAGCAAATCAGACGAGTCTTTGCCTTGACCATTCAAAAGTTAAACCTTTTGCAGAGAAATAAGAAAATATTGGAGATAATGATATTTTATAGTGCTAAACATTTAACATCGTTTCTCTCAAAATTAAGGAATAAAAGAGAGGGTGAAGAGAAAGAGAGAATGACACAGAGGTTTTCCCTCAACCATTGTCTCAGGTACATTATATCTGTTTGGGTGAGTCTCTTGCACACCAGATGTCACTCAAGCAAGGAAAACAAATACTGGTATTTATGTCTAGTTATGTGTCCCAGAGCTGGGGGGGGGGGGGGGTCAAAGTTAAAAGATAAGCATCAGTATTATATTAAGGGTGTGAGGAAGAGCAAGTTGTATTCATTCAATAAAAATAAATTTTATACGGAATGAGTATTCCATATAAATTATTCTAAAACTTCTAGTATGAAGCGGTGCAGTGGTTAGTTAGTTATGTAGAGCAGATTAACCAGACCACTGAGCTCCATACGGAACTCTCATAGGTCTGGCGGTGCAGTGGTAATCCATTACTTTAACCATTACAGAGAGTGTTCCAGGCAACATAAGAACAGCAGATTTCTTCATCTCGTTTATGCGGCGTCTGATTGACTTTATGAAGATGCGTCTGACTGCGACCCACGCGGTACAGGAGTCCCCGGCAGGCATCCTCAAGGACCTCAAGAACAGAGCATTTATTGACCGCAAGCCACTCAGGTATGGCAAACATCAACCTTTACATTTGGTATTATAATGTAAAACTTGCAAAATAAACAAACCAAAACTGGGATGATACAAGATAAATGCTATCTATCTATCTATCTATATGCTCAGGCCCGATCCCCACTTTTCCTATTTTTTTATTTTGTTTATTTACCTCTATTTTATTATTATTATTTTTTGTATTATTTTTTTTATTTTTTTTTTCTTGGGGGTGGCCGACTCAAGACAGAGCAAGAACAGGAAAACACAAGACAAAACAATGAACAAACACACAAAACACAAAATTCACACACATCTAGCTAAATGCAAAAAGAACTAATCAAAATCGCTATGTGGAAATAACGCTTAATATATATTTTTTTTTTAATAAAAGAACACAATCCACCACATAGGGTGTAGCCTACACAACTACATGAGCAAGTCAATTTATTTCCCAGGCAAACTGATCGCATATATAGCAATGCACCATAGTCATGTTCAAGGAATTAGTCAATTTGGGAAGTCCGGGACGTTCTGGTAAATTTTACTAAATTCTGTATGAATAAAGAAACTACAATTTATATCAAATTTTATATCAAGCTAAATTTGCAATTTGACAAGATATCAACAAAAGTACAAAAAACATATATCACTCACTAACGATAGTGCTATCGGGTAGGTACCTGTAAGCATAGCATGCTTCAAGTGACCCCTAACAATTACTATCCTACAGGCCGTAGCTCGATTGGTAGAGCGTTCGCCTGCTAACCGTGAGGTTGACGGTTCGAGCCTCGGGCCAGCCAGTGAGTTATTGGCAGACGTCAGTGCTGTTGGTGAACGGTGCGGTCTAGCAATCTGTGGCAACTATTCACTAAGTCCCTTTTTTATCAGGGCACCCACCCTAGCCTTGCTATTCAGCAGGGAGTGTATGGTGGTAAAAACTGCATCATCATCATCATATATTTTTTATCAAAGAAAGTCTTAACCCGACCCTCTTGTCAAACCTCAAATTGTGAACGTCGACACATCCTTTGTGCTAATAAAGAATAATAAAGGTATAAAAATAATACTGTACTTGCACTAATATACAGACCTCCAGCTCAATGAGTGCAAACTGACCGAGAAATTTATGAGCAAATTGCAGACTTAGGTAACTCGCAACCGTAATTTTTGGCGACTTCAATTTACCTGTGACCAAGTGGGGAGATAGTATTACTTCACACTCTGGACAAGACCTGTATACAAATTTGCAAGAGAGTTCGCTATATCAATTTGTTAGATCTCCAACCCGTGGAAATAATGTCCTTGACCTTGTACTTTCAACAAAAGAAGAATTGATAGAGAATTTGAATGTCGGTGATGAATTCAGTAACAGCGACCATCGTACGATAACTTTCAGTTTAAAGTTTACTAGTAACGAACCAAATAGCAGCATCGAGAAAGTCCCTAGTTTCAAGCAAGCAAACTTTCGTAAACTTAGAGCAATGTTTAAAGAAACTGACTGGAGCTTTTTAATTAACAATAACGACATAAATACATCTTGGGAATCATTCGCAAACACTTACCTAAAAGCAGTGCAAGACTGCATACCATCGAAAATACGGCGTACAGGCCATAATGATAAGCCCAAATGGTGGAATAAAGATATTTCAAACTGTCTTCTTGCTAAAAAGTTTGCTAATGATAGATTAAAATCCTCACAAAATGACGAAGAACGGGTGAAATTTGTAGAACTACGACGCAAAGCCAAAAGGTTAATTAAGCAAAATAAAAAGACCCTGGAGTTACATGTTGCGAATCAAAGTAAAACAAACCCAAAAGAATTCTATAGTTATATCAGAAAGAAGAGAGTAGTTACTTCAACTGTAAGACCGTTAGTCGATGAAAATGGAGAATATACCAAAGACGAAGTACAAATGAGTAATGCCCTCAATACCTTCTTTGCATCAGTTTTTACAACATAAGACCTCGTTGATATCCCTACAGCATCGCCGATTCAGATAAATAATTCTGATGTTCTAAGCAATATCACCATTACAGAGAGAGAAGTATTGAAATGTTTAGATAAACTCAAGGTAAATATAACGCCCGGACCTGATACAATCTCACCTAGAGTTCTAAAGGAAGTTAAGGATGAGCTCTCCAAACCACTGACATTGCTATTCAATAAATCCCTGCAGTCTGGAACTATGCCTGATCAGTGGAAGCTAGCTAACGTAATACTACTACTACTAATAATAATCTGGTCATTTTATTTCTCACAAGCGCCAGTTCTTCCAGAGGAATTCACTAGTGCTCGTAACACATTGCACCACAATCAAGAGAAGTGTGGTGCAGTTCACCTGTAGTTCAAGCAATAACAACTAGTTAACATGGCAGCAGTTAGAGTCTGTAACAACCTGTCACTGTGCCACTTGCAAGATCATAACTCCTACAGAAGAGAAAGGTTTTCAACTGTTTTTTGAAAGAGTCTATGGAGTTCAGCTGTCTAATTGATGAAGGCAACTCATTATATAACCTAGGAGCCACGAAAGAAAAGGACCGATCAGAGAAAGAGGACTGCTGGATAGCTACTGGTTCATCAAGACGCAGCACATCATCACTGCTTCTCAGGATCGCACCAGAATGTGCCAAAGGGCGTCTCAAGAGGTCAGCAAGATACTTAGGTTTGCCAAACATAAGTGCCTTAAAAGTCATAAGACACAACTTAAACTCTATCCTAGCTTTAACTGGCAACCAGTGCAGCTCTATCAAATATGAAGAAGTGGGGGTTCTTGGAGGTAATTCAAATATGAGCCTCGCTGTTCTATTTAGTATGGACTGAACTTTTTGTAGCAAGTAATTAGGGAGGCCAACCAATAAGGCATTACAATAGTCCACACGTCTGGAGATGATGGGTTAGGACAATTGAGTGAACCAATGTTAGAAGACAGCTCTTGTTAAGAAACTGTCTCACTGAATACAAGTTTCTGATTTGGAGATTACAAATTTTGATGACCTGATTGATGTGATTCTCATAGTTCAATTTAGAGTTAAAGTATACTCCAAGGTTTCGCACTGAGCTTACTGGGTGAAGTTGAGAACCTCCTATATCCAGAGTCACTACATTTTCAGCATCATTTCCCCTTCTATTTCCATGAATGATAATGATCTCTGTTTTGTTCTCATTCAGTTTGAGTTTCCGCTTTGCCATCCAGATCTTAATGTCAGACAATAAAGATTCCATTTTGGTCTTAGTATCATTAATGTTTTCTATCTTCACATACAACTGAGTGTCATCAGCGTAAAAGTGATAGGCAACACCATGAGCATCTAGCAAGGATGCCAAGCTGCTAGTGTAAACTATAAAGAGGATCGGTCCCAGAACCGATCCCTGAGGAACTCCAAACAACAGGGGGGCTTGGTCAGAGATGGTATGGCCAATCACCACACGCTGAAATCTATCTGATAAATATGATTTGAGGAGCAAGAGTGCTTTTTCACGAACACCGTAAGAGTGCAGATCTATTAACAGTAGGTCATGGTCCACTGTATCGAAGGCTGCAGAAAGATCCAACAAAACCAAGAGAGACGCCTTCCCGTTGCATGTGTTCTCCACCAAGTCATTCTGAATCTTACATAAAGAGGTCTCAGTTGAATGGTATTTCCTATATGCAGACTGAGCAAGAGGAACAACGTAACACCAATTTTTAAAAAAGGCAGCAAATCCCTACCCAGTAACTATCGTCCAATTAGCAACCTCAGTTGTATGTAAAATGCTAGAAACGCTCATAAGAGACAGACTCTTATATCACTTAGAGGAAAATAACATACTTAAAGATACTCAACACGGCTTTCGTAGCAATCGTTCCTGCTTAACAAATCTCTTAGACTTCTTCCACGATATCCTCAACCTCTATGATGAGAGTAAAGCTGTAGATATTATATACCTTGAATTTCAAAAGGCCTTTGACAAAGTTCCCCACTAACGTTTACTGCTAAAACTAAAAGCGCATGGAATACAAGACAGTGTGTTGAAATGGATAGAAAATTGGCTCCGCGACAGAAAGCAAAGAGTAGTCATAAACGGTAAGGCATCTAAATGGACCAATGTAAGTAGCAGGGTACCCCAGGGATCGGTAATAGGACCAATTCTCTTTCTAATTTACATCAACGACCAGATGAGGGTCTCACCTGTACAATCTCAAAATTTGCTGACGATACAAAAATTGCAAATAGCGTACTCTCAAAAGAACAAGTTGACGATATGCAACACAATCTAGATAAGTTGTCACGTTGGGCCCAAATTTGGCGAATGAGTTTCAATGCGGATAAATGTAAAGTACTGTACTACATATCGGATACCAAAATGAGAAAGCAAACTATTCGATGAATGGCACTCAGCTTAAGAATGTAAACAGAGAAACCGATCTGGGAGTAACAATATCGAGTAACCTAAAACCGGGTCAACAATGTTCAGAAGTTGTTAAGAAAGCAAACAAAATAATTGGCTTTATAGTCAGGTCATTTGAGCATATATCCAAAGAAGTTATCCTAACACTTTACAATTCGTTAGTCCGCCCTCTTCTGGAATACTGCATTCAATCCTGGTGCCCTTATTACCAAAAAGATATAGACAAGCTAGAACGAGTTCAACGTAGAGTTACCAAAATGATATCTAGCCTAAAGAACAAACCATACGAGGAGCGTCCTAGAGAATTAAATCTATTTCCTTTAACCCAGTGCAGATTAAGAGGCGACTTAATTCAAGTGTTCAAAATCATCAAAGGCATCGACAATATGAACTGTAGCAAGTACTTTACTATCGACCAATCTAATTACACGCGGGGAAACGGTTGCAAAATTATCGGTAAATCTTTTAACTCGCACGAATCTAAGAATTTCTTCTTCAATCGAGTTGTCAACTTGTGGAATGGGCTTTCCCCGAAACGTTATAGACTGCAGCACCGTTGATTCATTTAAACTTCACATAGACAAATATATTGCATCAAACCCGCGACTGACTGCGTTTGTAAATGAATAACTTTATTTTATCCCCCCCTCAGTTACTATACTCCATTTTTTTCCAACTGATACTAAATTGCCACCTCTCCATTCTGATTACTACTTTATTATCATGATTTTGTGGCGAAATATGTTGCTAATTATGAAAACTTGGCAATAATATGACGCACATTCATAGCAGTATTAGATTTGTCCAGTGAGAAACATGAAATCTGATGCAAAAGGATTCAATTTACCATCAGCTGGAAAAAAATAGACTATAACCCATCTGTCCCCTACTAACTTCCTAATCCTGCCACGGACATTAGTTCCAGGGCAGTAGTTCCCTTTCCAATGTTCCCTTACCCACTCTAAACCACTGATTGGACAATTGATTCTCAGTGTTTTGGAGGACAAACAGCCTAGAAGGGTCACCAGACCTGTTGTTGCTTGATTTCCTTTGTACTCCTTTGTATTGTGTACTCATCTAATAACCTACATTTATTGTACAAATAAACTAAGGAAATTGCAAGAGCAAGCAATTGATCCTATCGACAATGAATAGATACAGTATAATAAATATAAATATTTTAAAATATGAAGGCACAATAGATTTAAACAAAAGAGTACTCTTTTAACAAGAACAATTAATTATAAAATTAATAATAACAATAGAAAAAGATAAACAATTAATCCATACAGACAAAAAGTAAGCAGAAGTTATAATAGAAAATTCAAGTTAATAATAATAATAATAAGCATGTTACTTATTTCTCATAAGCTTGATTAAAATTATTGATATCAAATTTTAAAATACAGTCACAATAATTGACCTTAAAAAGATTAAATTTATGCAACAATTTACTTGTAACAAAACCTCTGTCTACTAAGAGTCTGTATAGTAACCTAGCTCTATCCCAAAAGTCTTCTACTCTGGTATACATTTTACAAAATCTTATTAGTTGGGAATAAATACAATTGTAAGTTATATTACTATCGACAAAGTAGACTGGGAGGGCCTGTGGGATGTGTTAACAGTATATAGTGTGGGAGGAAAGTTGCTAATGGCAGTAAAATCTTTTTATAGGAATGCAATGGCAAATGTGAAGGTAGGGGATAAGTTAAGTGAAAGTTTTGAGGTCAATGTAGGTGTAAGACAGGGATGTGTCATGTCAGCTTGGTTGTTCAATATATACATGGATGGAGTGATTAGGGAATGTAGGGCTGTATCAATGGGTGTGGGAGCTAGACTGGAATCAGAGGGAAGAACATGGAAGATTTTAACATGCCTATATGCGGACGATGCAGTCCTGTTGGCGGAAAATGCTGAAGAACTTCAGAGAGTGGTCACTGACTTTGACAGGGTATGTGAAAAGAGAAAGTTAAAGGTCAATGTAGGGAAATGTAAGGTAATGGTGTTTGAGAGAAGAATGCATGAAACTATATTTTAAGGAAAAATATAGAATCAAGAAAGAACACAAGAAAAGTTGTAAAATAAAATTGAAAAATTAAGTACTAGAAGAGGTTGAAAGTTTCAAGTATTTGGGAGCTGTACTATGCAAATATGGTAAAATGGAGAGTGAGATAAAAGAGAGAAAAATGCAAGGGAGAAAAGTGATTGGAGAACTTGATAGTATTCTCAAAGGAAGAATGGTTAGCCAGGAAGTCAAAAAGTCACTGAGAAACAGTGTGCTGCTCCCAACACTCTCGTATGGAAGCGAGACATGGACGGCAAGTGACGAGGACCTCTTCAAACTAAGAGCTGTGGAGATGAGCTTTTTCAGAATGGCAGCTGGCATGAATAGGCTAGATGGGCCAAGTAATAGGGAAGTGTACGAGTCCTTTGGAATGGAAGAGCAGGCTTTGGGCATTGATTGTGGTGTGGTTGAGTGGATAAAGAGAAGTACTTTGAGGTGGTATGGTCATGTTCAGAGAATGGATGAAGACAGAATGCCAAGAAAGATATATGGGAGTCAGGTGAGTGGAACCGCTAGTAGTGGAAGACCACCTATGGTATGGGAAAAGAAAGTGGAAAAATATATTGAAGAAAAACTTCCACGTAGTGGAAGGGGCATTGTGGCACGGGCAAAGGAGGCATGTCTTGACAAAGTAGCTTGGAGACGTTTCTGTCATAATAATAATCATGGCCATCCTCTAGTGGGGGTTTCCCAGGGGGAAGCAAGGCGTCGGAGATGATGATGATGATGATGATTACTATCGATATTACTATTAGGGAAAGGAAAGTTTATTACGTTAAAACTAAAATCATCAACTTTGTGGTATATTTTAACCCCCTCAGACTGGAATAGTCAACTTACTGACGAGGAGGCAGACCGCCCGGTATTTTCCCCACAACAGTCAAAATCACACTGAGGGACCGTTAGGAGTCGGAGAAATTTGGGGTTGCCATCAATTGACAGATTCTGATCTCACTTACCTAACTTACTGAGCTCAAAATGACGCACAAGCGTCATATAACTTATTATAGAGATATTAAGATAGGATCTTTTGGGTGGAACCGCCATATGACTCGATCGCGTCATATGAGTCACAGGGGGTTAAGTGTGCACTGTTCATTAACAATCTGTATAATGGCGATGGGCTGGTCTATCAGAGTGAGACCTGAGCGATCTCTGCCATACCCATAGCTTACTCTGACTGTTCCTTTTACTTATATATTTTCTAGATCTCAAGTGACGGCGTCTCTTCCGTGGATTGACCTCCCAATCTACCAAGATTGGAAGCTAAAGCGTCACATTATTCCTTTGCCCCTCAACTTTCTCTTCATAATTGCTGAGGGGCACAGGGCCCTGGGTGGGGCTTTGGTTTCCCGGGCGTTTACGCACCCTCTCAGCTCCCCGCCATGGAGTGGCTTCGGTCACCCAGGCTTTATTGTGGTCGGCAGGGAGGGTTCTGTGGGGGCGCTCGTTTCTGGCCTTGGCCTTACTCGGGGCCTTGGGGCTGTTCGGCCAGGCAGCTTGGGGAACAACAACAACAACAATCTGTATATTTATATCAAGAACATTTTCAACTTCGTTTACGTTACAATGTGTGAGGGGGATGGAACTTGGATAAATTTGTTTAGCGACTTGATTAAAATTTAACATATTACAAACAAGAATATCATCAATATATCTACTATTATTACTTAACAATTTAGCAAGTGCTAATTTTTCTTGCTACTGTCAACTAAGTTTTTCATAATTTTAAATTCTAAGTATTACCCAGTATTACGGAACTGGGTTCTGTGACAAATCAAGCAAATCAAGAGTCCTAACTCAACTTAACAATTGATTAAATTAGTGTTGGTTTAGAGCTACTGGTTGAAATGGTTTGTTGGTTGAGTAGACAGGTTATTGTTAACGCTGCTCGGTGAATAGTGGCATTGGGCCTCGAGTGTTTTTTATCACTCACTAACTAGAAGGAAATACTGTATTGGAATTATCCTTGCTTCTATTGCGTGAGTGAAAAATTGATGAAATATATGTAAGGAATTGTAACCACTTAACCCCGCGGCTACGACGATCCTCTTGAGAGGTTTTACTGGTGGGCTGCAATGCTCCTCTCGGAAGAAGAGATGTCAAACACGTCAAACACATACCAAAACACTCCCAATAACAAAAACAAGTGTGACTGTCAGGGCTATAGGGGTGAAAATCAAATGACATTTACTGCCCCCCATCTTGCCTCGACCTTGCTCCTCCCATTTCCTCCCTCCGCCCGACCAATACTCCTATACGCACAGCCGCTCGTTGCAGATTTTGCGTCATATTTTCAACTACGGACCACCGTAACACCTCAACCACGCATCTTTTGGGTATTCATATATACAGTATATGGTTGGATGCGCGCTTGCATTTCCTACACGTTGATATGGTTTTCGTTGCGTTTTGGAAGAATCGCCAAATGGGCCTAGGTCTAGCACAGGGCAATGGTGAGTCCTAGGGGTGTCTAGCATTTCCTGGGTTAAATATGAAGGGGCCCTTGTTTTGTGTTATGGAAAACCTATGCCAATATGTGGCTTTTGTAAGGAACATGAGGTTGTTTGGTTGTTAAATAAGGAATGAGGATGAATGCTAGCACACGGAATTGAGGATGGCGAGATGGATGAATAGGATTTCACTGAATGATGGAGTTGAAAATCGTGTATTGAGAGAGAGAGAGAGACTTGTATTAGAGATAATGGTGATGTAATACAAACTAGTAGATTGAGATGGTATGGACATTTAAAGAGATTGGAGGAGGATTACTGGGTGAGAAAGTTTACTATCGTGAATGTGAAAGGTAATGCGCCTCAGGGAACAATATCAGGTGAAAGACCTACATGCCAAGATGGATATAAATGTAAACTAACTTATAATTTTCCAGATTCTGTTCAGAGCGGTTGGCATCCATCATTCGGTCATTGGAGCTGACAGATGTTAGTGACCTCTCGCCCCTGGTAGCGGTGGCCCACTTTGCTACACTGGTCTCAACCTATATGCACGGCTTCGCAGTCATTATAGAACCTTTTGAAGACAAAGCGCCAAACATTCCTAACCCAATACTGTATTTAAGGTAAGAAATGGATTTTATATGATGTATTGTTTCCAAATGTTTGCTACCCATTTTTTTTTTATAACATGTAAGATAGTCCTAAACATTCAGGATGAGAGGGGATCACAAAGGATAGAGACGAACGGATTGGACACAAACTTTTGTAGTTTCGATGATCATCTCCGATTAAATTAATACCAGAGCAGTTTAGGAATGGTATTGCAATAGATCCTTAGGAATGGTATTGCAATAGATCCTTTATATACAGTATACTGCACCAAGCTTGTACAATCTATTACCAATATCTATAAAGAATTTAAGGCAATTGAATACTTTAATAGGCTTTAAAAACGGATAAAATAATTCCTCTTTTCTCAAGCATACATTTCTCCTACCCTTATAAGTGGCTTTAGCTCAAAAGGCTAGTATAAAAATTTACATTATCATCATCTCAAGAATACAACAATACATGTACATACTGTATGATATCCTCAATTAAATGATATGACCTGGTGTATAAAAGTTAGATGAGTCTTCAATTTGCCGATTGGTATGTATATACAGGTATACCGGTACCAAATTTCTATACTGCCCTGGCTTCCTCAGATGCCTGGAGTCATCAATAGCCATCAAGCCAGTGTTCAGCAAGTTCCAGACGGTAGTGATCATCTCCGGTACACTATCACCTCTGGACATGTATTATACTACAGTATTATACTATATTGTAAGCAGTGCAATAAATATAATGAAGGACAGAAAAGCTGCAAGATGCTCTGGCATTGTAGCTATCTATCTATCTATTGCCTGACGCCGTGATCCCCGAAGGGGTGGCCACGAACGAACCGCCCCCATGCACCTCTGTCCCCAGTCAGTCGACGCCCCTCCCCCCAACCAGCACCACCTTCGTTCATGTACTTCCTCACTCCATCCTTCCACCTCATATTCGGTCTACCTCTCCCCCTCTGTCCCTCCACCTCGCTCTCATACACCCTCTTAGTCATTCTCTCGCTTTCCATACGTTCCATATGGCCGAACCATCTCAAGTTGTTCCTTTTCACACTTTCCAGCACATCTACCTCCACACCACACCTCCTTCTTACTTCCTCATTAGTCTGTCTATCCCTCCATGTAACTCCGCACGCACTCCTTAAGTAATTCATTTCCACTGCTCTCACTCTTGGTCTGAGTCTCTCAACCAACGTCCATGCTTCGCTTCCGTAAGTCAGTGTCGGGATTACCACACTGTCATGCAAGGACTTCTTCACTTCCATACTGACCACCCTATTTCTTGTTACTGCTTTTAGCGTTCCTACAACCCTCTTCCCTGTTGTACCCTCTCCCGCACCTCTTCATCCATAGTCCCATCTTTACTCAACACACTGCCCAGATACTTAAAAGAGTTGACGATCTCCATAGCCTGACCGTTCAGCTTCACCTCACACTCTGTGACTTCACCCCTTTCGAAGACCATAACCTTGCTCTTCCCCGTATTTACCTTCAAATTCCGTTTTTCGCACACTGTTCCAAACTCATTTACCAGACCCTGCAACTCCCATTCATTATCACTCATCAGAACTGTATCATCCGCAAACAGCAGTATAGGTAGCTTCCACTCAATTCTCTCCCTTTTCAGCGATACACCAACATCCACTGCTCTTGATAGTATTTCTTTCATAACTCCATCCATATATACAGTAAACAACCACGGGGACATCACACACCCTGTTTCAAACCAACATTCAGGTCAAAGAACTCGCTCTGCTCACTCTCCACACGTACTGCCGCCTTTGCACCCTCATACATGCTCTTCACTGCTTTCAGCAACTTGCCCTCTACTCCGTATATTCTAAGTACTTTCCACAAACCTTCTCTATCCACTCTGTCATAGGCCTTCTCCAAGTCCATAAAGGCAACATACACCTTTGTTTCTTCTCCAGATACTTCTCCACAACACAATTCAGGGTAAAAATCTGATCTACACATCCTCTTCCCTTCCTAAAACCTCCCTGCTCGTCGCCTATCCATTTCTCCGTTCTCACTCTCACTCTCTCAATCACTACCCTACTGTATACCTTCCCTACTACGCTTAGAAGACATATTCCTCGGTGGTTACCACACTCCTCTTTCCCCTTTGCCCTTATATAGGGGGACTATTATGCCAGTCTTCCAGTCATCGGGTGCACTCCCCTTCTCCCATGCTAGTTTGCACATTTTCCATACCCATTCTATCACTATCTCACCACCATACCTCAACATTTCCCCACACACTCCATCTGTTCCTGGTGCTTTCCCCAACTTCACTCTTTTCATGGCTTCCCACACTTCTGACCTCCTGATCCCCACCTCCTCCTCCACTACTTCTCTTCTTCTCCCTCCCATACCATATCCAGCTATGTTTGCTGGCTCTTCATTCCTTTCATTTAGCAACTCACTGAAGTACTCCCTCCATCTTTCGACTCTCTCTTGCTTCTCGGCTAGCATTCTCCCATTCTTATCTTTCACACCCTTACTGTTTCCCTTGCTACCTTCCCTAACTTTCTTGACTTCTTTCCAGAACAGTTTCTTACTCTCCCTCCATTTTACACTCAGATTCCTTCCAAATTCCTCATCTACTCTTCTCTTACTTTCTTCTCTCTTCACCACCCTCTTACTCTCCACGTACCTCGCTCGTTTCTGTCTCTCGGAATCTTCATTCCCTCTGCTACCCAACCACTCTATATGCTTTCTTCTTTTCTTCCACAGCTATTCGTACCTCTTCTGTCCACCATGCTGTACCTTTCACTCCCCTCCCTCTTCTCCTCACTCCACACACCTCCTCACATGCTGCACAGATCTCATCCTTAAACACCTTGCTCATCTCCTCCACTTCCTCCATAACTTCCAGGTCGAACCCACCTAGTCGTCTTTCCACTGCTCTCCTGTACTCCTCCCTGATTTTCTCCTCCTGCAACCTCTCCACCCTCCTCACCATTCCACCCTCCTCTCGCCTCCCTCCCGCTCTCCTCACCCACTTCTTTTGTATCCTAACCTTAGCTACCACTACATAATGATCAGACAGACCCCCTCCAATACCCCTATACACCCTAGCATCCATCACAGATTTCTTCATTCGTTCATCCACACATACATAATCAATCAATGACTTTCGTTCCACCACTGTCTTATCCTTCATCGTCAACATCCGTTTCCACGTGTACCTGTGGATCATTCTGTGTCGGAAGAAGGTGTTGGCTATCCACAGCCTCCTCCCCACACATACGTCCACAAGTGCACTACCATTCCCATTCACCTCTGATGGTACCCCCCACCCTCCCACCACTCCCTCAACTGGCATTGTAGCTGAGATGATTAAAGCCTCAGGTGATATAGGAGTGAGTTTGGTCACAGAGCTAATTAGCTCCATCATTAGAGAGGAAGTAATCCCCGCTGAATGGCACAAAAGTGTTATAGTAAACATATATAAGGGCAAAGGGGACACACTGGATAGGGGAAATTATAGGGGCCTGAAAATGCTTGACCAAGTCATGAAGGTCTTTGAGAGAATCTTTGAAGGTATGATAAGAAAAAGCATTTCTATCGACGATATGCAGTTCGGTTTCATGCCAGGACGTGGCACAATCGACGCTATCTTCATAGTCAGGTAACTGCAGGAAAGATATCTACTTAAAGATAGGGATCTGTATCTTGTATTTGTAGACCTGGAGAAGGCCTTTGATAGGGTGCCCAGAGAAGTTGTGCAGTGGGCTATCAGAAAGCTTGAACGTAGAGGAGTGGCTGGTGCGTGTGATGATGAAGATGTACAAGGACTCACGAACGGCAGTGAGGATGAAAGGTGTACTGAGTGAGGAGTTTACAGTTCGTGTCGGAGTTTGCCAGGGCTCGTGTGTTAAGCCCTCTCCTCTTTGTTATGGTTCTGGAGGCACTGTCTGGTGGGAACTGCTATACGCAGATGACCTAGTACTTATCGCAGATAGTGCGCGGGATGCCGAGGCCAAGTTCAGAAGATGGAGAGAGGGCATGGCAAGTAAAGGGTTAAGAGTTGATATAAATAAAACCAAGGTTTTACACAGTAGATTAGAGCTAAGAAAGGTAACAAAAAATGGTGCATGCCCATGCACAGTATGCAGAAAAGGGGTGGGCGCAAACTCAATACAGTTAAGCGTCTGCCGCAGCTGGGTACATCACAGAAAGAAGCGCTGCACTAGAATAAAGGGACCTATACCAAGAAAGAAGTCCGAAATTGAGAAATTTGTATGCATTGTATGCAAAGGTGAGCTCTCATTTAATGACCAGCTCGAGACTGTTAACTTTGGCAATGAGGCATTGAAGATAGTGGACAAGTTTTGCTACTTGGGTGATACCATCTCTGCTGGTGGTGGGGCCGAGGCTGCCACTATCGCCAGAATAAGATGCGTCTGGGGAAAGTTTAGAGAACTTTTGCCACTACTCTCCATGAGAAGACTCCCTCTCCCCTTGAAGGGAAAGGTGTATGCTTCATGCTTTAGAAGCGCAATGACATATGCTTCAGAAGTTACGTGGCTTGTCCAAGCGGATGATATCAACATAATGGAACGTAATGAGATGAGAATGGTGAAATGGATGTGTGGTGCCAAACTGCAAGATAGGATATCAAGTGAAAAGCTAAGGAGAAGGTTAGGTATCAAGAGTATCAGTGATGAGATGCATACTAGCAGGCTTGGATGGTTTGGACATGTGGAGAGGATGGATGAACAAAGCTGGGTGAAAAGATGCAAGTCCATGCATGTGGAGGGAGCTGCACCAAGGGGCGGACCAAGAAAGACGTGTGATCGGACTTTGCGGTCTGATTCTAAATCAAAGCACCTGACAAGTGAGGCAGCTCTTAACAGGGTTGTTGTTGTTCCCCAGGCTGTCTGGCCGAACAGCCCCAAGGTCTCGAGCAAGGCCATGGCCATAAACGAGCGCCCCCACAAAATCCTCACTGCTTACCACTAACAAAGCCCGGGTGACCGAAGCCACTCCAAGGCAGGGAGCTGAGGAAGGTGCGGAAACGCCCGGGAAACCAAAGCCCCACCCAAGGCCCTGTGCCCCTCAGCAATTATGAAGGGAAAGTTGAGGGGCAAGGGAAAAATGTGACGCTTTGGCTCCCAATCTGCCAACTTCTAGGTTGGCAGTAGGGAGGTCAATCCACGGAAAAGACGCCGCCACTTGAGATCTAGAAGATGTATAAGTAAAAGGAACAGTCAGAGTAAGCTATGGGTATGGCAGAGATCGCTCAGTTCTCACTCGGATAGACCAGCCCATCACCTCATGACTAGAACCCAATCCTCTCAGCATCAGCTAGGAAAGGTCCTAGAAAGCCGCCTTTGGCGGGGGGATAGCTCCCCTATTTCAACTCCTTTCGGGGTTGGGCACCCGCCGTCTTAACAGGGTTGCCTTGAATACCGCCATTAGGACGTGAGACCTGAACCGCGCTTTGTGTGGAGCACTCGGTCTTTAAATTTGTGTATGTATGTAAACTATTGTAAAGTACTAGTAAAGTACTATATTAAGCTATACTGTACCTTAATTTGTTCTCAGATGCCTGGATTCATCAATAGCCATCAAGCCAGTGTTTAGCAAGTTCCAGACGGTAGTGATCACCTCAGGTACACTGTCACCCCTGGACATGTACCCCAAGATCCTGGACTTCCACCCAGTCATACAGAGTTCCTTCACCATGACCCTCGCCAGGCCCTGTATCCTACCCATGGTACGTTATTTGGGGGTGATTAACTCCTTTTTCCTTTACTTATATATATACTGTATTTGTTTTCCCCAATGCCAGACCCACCTAATTCAACCTTGATCAGTTTCCCTCCTGCTCCCCTATAACCCCTTCCACAGGTTTATCATGGTGGGACCACTAGGTGTGTGTCGATATCAAATGCCTATGGAGTGTATTAAATATTTACTTTATCATTGTCTTACCCAGGTTATTTTCTTTGCAAAGGTATTGCAGGTTAAACTTCATACGCTTCTTGAGGGTGTGAAACCCATGAATGGGATAAAGTACTTGTACGTTAGCTACTAGTGTAAATTCCAACTCCCAGAGGGATAAGTTGTATAATAGTATCAAACTATCAATTAAAGTGCAGACACTTGCTTACAAACCCATACCAGTAATGGTCCTCTACAAATGGAACACAGTACTTTTACATATTTACCTTTAAAACCCGGGGAACACCATATTGTGTCATACGTGTTTAGTGCCATTCTCCCAGGCTACGCCATATGTCGTCGGCATGTTTCGCGCCATGCAATCAAATTAATTGAGGGCCCTATCGGCCTAGTGATGAACTAGGCTCCATCCTCAGCCCCTTACACACACATACACACAAACAAGCACCCCCTTCCCTATTACGGGACATGCACACACACACACACAGGGTTATTATTGATTGATTGGCCCTCACACACGCCCATACTTACGCACGCTGAAGCAGTAACTCGGACCAGAAAAGTTGTCAGTGCTTTCGCGTTTCTCACACGGCATCCAGGCTACCCACAAAGCTGTGGTTTTCACCATTCTCAAGCTGAATGAAGGCACCGTATGTGATCATGATCTTTGGTTTGTTATTGTATGTTTATTATCTACAGAGATACATCAGATATAATACAGGCGTGTTGGCGCCAAATATGCCCCTGTTGGGCGACCGGCATATGATTTAAATGCCGGAGCGTAAGAGTTTTGTACAGTAATTTTGGATTCTTTTTTGTTGGAGTGATAGATATACTTGCAGCTTGCTCTGTATTCTTCAAAATTATGTTTCTGTTAGAATGTTGATATTTACTAAGTATTAAATCATTGCAGATTGTGACCAAAGGCAATGACCAAGTCTCCGTGTCCTCCAAGTTTGAATCAAGAGACGATCCTGCAGTAGTAAGGAATTATGGCAAACTACTGGTTGAAATGGCAAGATGTGTCCCAGATGGTATGTTCAGGCATTCCTTGTTTAACACTATTTAGTTCAAGAGGGGTCTTTTTGGACCTCCCCTGTGTTGCTCCATTAGTTTGGATATTTTAAAATGTTTCATCCTATTACCTCAGTATGGTAATTCAAATGTAAAACTTGCAAAACAGGAACTGCACAATATAAAGACAAAAGAACTTATCAAAATCACTAAATGGAAATAACGCATTGAAGATTCACCCGTTACCCCCATACCCTTCTTCCCAACCAATTATTTTTATACTGAAAGGTTGTATCCCTGACCATCTGTAACTGGCTTCAACTCCAATCAGAGCAAGGTGGAGGGCAGGGTGGCAAACTGGTGATATATTTATGAAAAAGACTCATTTGCCAGCCTGGTGGGGGAAGGAACTTTGTCTTTTAATAGAATCGTCTTTGAATCCTCATTTGTCCCAACAGGTATGGTTTGTTTCTTCACGTCGTACCTGTACCTGGAGAATGTGGTAGCCACCTGGTATGACCACGGTATCATTAGCGACCTACAGAGACACAAGCTAGTCTTTATAGAGACACAGGATGATGCAGAGACCTCCCTTGCACTCATCAATTACATGAAGGTTTGAAAATGTTGACTTTAGTAGAAACCCTGGGCTTCTGGAAGCCCACAGTTTTTGGTCTAGGTATTCAGTCTCTGTTTTACCTCGGTCTTTCGGATCGAAGTAATAAATAACAAAAGATCAAGGTAAATGTTTGAACACATGGTGGGGATATTTACCACAATCTTTTGAGAGACGAGTAGATATTTGAAAATCTTTATACAGTACTATATCTAGGCACCTGGCCCGGGGAGCCTGTGTATATAGGAAGGGTTATGCCTGGATGTGAGGTGGGCGGGCATTGTGGTGGTGAGCTTTACTGCGTGTCTACCTTCTTAGACCGGAACGTCTCCGGAAGGTCTAGTACCTGGGAGTCTTTTATTGGAGACATGGGCGTCATCTGTGTGGGGGGGGGGGGGGGGGGTCCCCCCCCCTTTTCATTCAGGGGGTGGGACAACATTGATTTTCCTCCCCCACTTTTTTCACCAAGTTTTATATACTAGAAGCTAGAACGAAGTAAATGACATTTTTAAATATGATAGAATCTATACTAAACAAATATAAAATGTTAATGATGGAATTGATGTAGTAATTTGTTAGGCTCGTTGTCAGCTTAATCTCTCACGTAAATATTGCATGACTTATCCCACTGTTTACATGAAGACTGCTGGGTAGAGGATGCCAAACCTCACTCTGGATAGGACCAGCCCTCACAACTACATACATACTGTATCTAGTTTGACCTATCACCTCTCTCTATTGGATGAAGTAAAAAAAAAAAAAAAAAAGACTTAAATGTTAAGACTCATGTCCAGCGAGCATAATTCCATATTTATCAGGTTTCATCTCGCTATAACTCTGAATGGGAATAATGAAAAGTGTGAATGAAAATTCGGATTCTGGGCTGATGTTACTAGCTATGTGGCTTTCACTGCGACTTTATAAAGTGACATGTTTATGGGATCCAGGTGAAGGTCGAGTAATAAGTTATTTCAAGTTTTTTCAGGAATTCAACTCTCTATAACTAGAAACAAAGAGTTATGCGAAAATGAAAAGTGTGAACGAAAGCTCGCATTCTGGGCTGTAGGTAGGCATCAATCGGATGCTCCCAGCAGTTCTGTAGCTATCACAGCGACTACATGAAGTGACGGGTCTTTATGCGTTTGAGTCAAGTTTAAGTTTCGGTCAAATTGCAGTGCTTGGACAGACATGCACTCTGTAAGCTCTCTTGCATGGCTTGTAGAGCACTAAGCTCGCCTGGGTGGGCTAGGCTGGTGACATATAGTGACTGGTGTTCGGTACCACTAGGTCACTCCAGGAGTGTTTTTTTAGCTCAGGAATCATAAAATGTACATATACGTCTTCCTCCTGGCTGGGTTAAACTTATCAAAGTTTTGTATTTTCTGACAAGGTCTCTCTGACAATACAGTACACATAATACTCTACTGCCCAGCACAGACATAACTCAACACCACTTCACTCAGAGATCTCTGGACCCACCCGGGTACCTGAACGCTGCGGGATTCCCATAAAAGGGAATCTTGGAGATACTATAACAACAACAACAACAACAGGTCCCCCTTACCCCCTTTCAGATTATGAAAGAGAAAGGTTTTACTGAACATTTTATATTTAATTTGATGATTTTGAATGACCTTGATATGCTCCAGTGGCTTTTTTATTAGTTTATATTATTATCTGTAATGCGAATATACTATGAACTATTCTATTACAGGCTTGTGACAGGGGGCGCGGTGCGGTACTGCTGGCAGTAGCGAGGGGGAAGGTGTCTGAGGGTATCGACTTTGATCACCAATACGGCCGCTGTGTCATCATGATGGGCATCCCCTTCATGTACACCCAGAGCAGAACCCTTAAGTCTAGGCTCGAGTACCTCAGGGATCAGTTCAATGTAAGTTAAATAAGTTTGGAAGAGAATTTAACAACTGTGCTGCCTGAGACAAAAATAGTGGTTCTATATTTCCGAAGCTATCTTGGACTGAATTGAATCTTATCTTCTTATTAATTTTGTTTTTTCTCTATATAAGTTCATACAAGGAATTCGATGAGTTGGAAAGAGCCATGATTTATATTCTAGATGTACAGTATAGTACTATACTGTACTGTACTAGATTATTGTGTTGTTACATTCATAAATTTCCAGAGAAATATTAACCCCTGTGCCCCGGGGATGTTACCAGACATGCGATATAGTTCCCACCATTTTTCTGGCTTTGGTTGGCATTTGGTGAACCAGATGTGAGCTCATTATAAATTGGGCCACAGTCGATGGAGCATTTCTAGGACATACACCTGCCTCTCGCCCTCACCATGCCTCCCCTTTGTTTCCTAGGGCATTTTTGAGCGCCCTCTTGATGGTCACCATTGGAAGATGAAATGAGCTACAGAAGAGTTTTTAGGATCTTTTGCAGGGAGGTGTGGCAGAGTGGTCTTGCCACTGGACTGGTAATCCAATGGACCCGGGTTTGAATCCCAATATGTCAATGGGAAGATATTATTGGGATGGAATTTGTGCTGTACCTAGTTTCAGTGCATTACCACAGCACACCGAAATGCCAAAACAAAATACCCTCATTGTTCCCTGATTAAATAGCACTGTATGAATATTCCCATATTCAAAATATGCTACATGGGGGCAATGCCTAGTGAGTTAATTGCTCATAGGTGGCATTCTGAGGGTGAGGGCGAGCCTGGGGAGTGAGACTGTGAAGCGCGGGGGTGAGGCAGCTTCAGAGATGGAGTTGGGTTCGAGCCGTGAATGGGTGCTTCGCATGTCTCACTCCCTAGACTGGAACAAGACCTCACGGGTCTCACCGTGTTCAGCGGTAGAGTGTAAAGGCTATCAGCCTATAGTCCGAGAGGAATATAGAAAAACAAAAATTAGGACCTTAACATAATTACTGCGGTGCCCGTAATTTGACGGACACCGAAATCCTCCTATTATATAGCCTGGGAGCGAGGCAAGTGAGAGCAGGCAGTGCGGGAGGGCTTAATCCGGTGCCCACCAAGTCTGGGTGCACTGGGGTGTGAGATAGCCTTCTCTCACACCATCGCAGTGTTACACATAGCGAAAACCACTCAAAACCGCTAATTTTTAGCTATTTTGGCCGACCTATGCAAGATTGATGGAAGCTAGTATTGGTGTCTTGTAAAGGTTACCATGACATTGCATAGATTCAAGAACCTATGGTAGTGAATGGTGAAGAATTCATAGTAAAGAAGGGGATCCACTAGGGTTCAGTGCTAAGACCCCTACTTTCCATAATGTTGCTATATGCAGCTTGTCAAAAGATTTCAGGACAGGGCTGCTTTGGGAGCTGTATGTTTACAATTGTTGATTACAGAAAATAGACCAACAGGACCTGTCCTGCTAGAACCTAATATAATCTAGCTTAGAAGTACAGTAATAGAAAGATTGACTTAGTCGGGTGTTGAAAGTACTGACGACAATACTATCTTGATTTTTACCGGTATTTAATTTTGTCTCTTTATTTTGGCTAACATTTAACAAATAAGACATTAGACGGAAATTGTATGTCTTATGGATCACTCGGAGCTTTAATTATTATGTTCTCTCCACTAACCAACTTTACTCCTAAACTCGATTAATGAAATTAACAAACACATGTGGCAGTCCGGGGATTCGAACCCAGGACGCTCACACCAAAAATCAACACACTTATGCATTGCACCACGAAGACAGTAAAGTAGATTTATGTACTGTAGTTTAATTTTGCAGAGGAAATACCTAGAAATCAGGGGTCTGACTGCCACAGGTCCTTCCTAAACTGAATATATTCGTCAAATACATTATATTGATGATTAGAATACAGAATGAAGAAAGGGGAGCATTTTGAACAATCTCGATGTATATTCTCCAACAGATTCGAGAGAGTGACTTCCTAACGTTTGATGCCATGCGTCACGCAGCTCAGTGTGTGGGGCGGGTCATGCGAGGAAAGACCGACTACGGGATAATGCTGTTTGCCGACAAGCGCTTCTCTAGGTCGGACAAGCGCAGTAAACTGCCTAGGTGGATTCAGGAATATCTCGTTGACCACAAATGCAATCTGTCAACGGAGGAAGCAGTACAGGTGAGATTAATTTTTTTTTAGAGTATGTGCAACTGGTTTGCCTGAGAAAAAAACTCGCTCATATAGTGCATTCTTCGAAATTCTTTCTAAGTGTGTTTTTTGTTCATAATATTGTTTTGTTCAATCTTCAATACATTTTTTCCACATAGTGACTTTTTATAAGTTTGTTTGTCTTTATATTGTGCAGTTTCTGGTTTTGGTTTGTTTGTTTTGCAAGATTTACATTTTATTATTCCTCCAAGTTTATATATCCTCCTCAAGGCTAAAAATATATATATATACTTTATTATAGCAATCTAATTTTTTCTATGATTTGGCTATAGATTGGCAATTTAACCCTTGTCTAGCGGGGGGTTTTGGGCTTATTTGGGCATATTCAGGCCCTCCTGCATGATAAATCAAGTATCTGCATGAAAAAAACATTATTTAGCCAAAAAATAGGCGCTAAAAGCTTCAAAATGAGACCAGAACGAGCTACGTAGCACTCGTGGTTCTCATACAGTGATACCAGTAACATGGGAGTTTAGCGTATAGCGGCATATTTTTCCCAGCTATGCTCACTACTGGCTACACTGCCGGCTTCTCGAGAACACAGGGAACATGAGTTAATGGGCGGCGGTAAGCCCTGTGAGTCGGCTGTCTGGCCCGCTGCGCTCCCGTCCATTTGCACTCGATTTTAACCCTTTAAAAGCCTTAATAATGCTCCTAACTTGCTGCAAATTGGAACCGGACTTAAGTCCGACCCCGATCTTTAAGGGTTAAAGATGTATTGCTCTATTTAGGTGCTAATTTTTGTTTCTAGCAAGTGATATCGAGCCTGCAACTTATGAGGAACCAGCCAAGTTTTTCTACTCAAAAATGTAAAAAAAAAAAATTGGAGGGTTCTGGGGAGCACTTTTTTATTTGGCCTGAAGGGATAGCTTGAAGGAATCTAGGGAGCAAACTACAGTAAAAATATATTGTTTGAATTTTTTTTTCCTCAATTAGTTTAATTAATTAACCCTTTATAGGGCAAGTGACCAAATTTGATCATGCGAGGGATCAAGCAAATTTGGACCTATGAGCGCGCGAATTTGCACTATCTCCAAAAGCACTCCGGCCCACAAAGGGTTAACCAGACCGCTGAGTTTTGAAACAAAACCCTCTTAGAGCTGGCCCGAAGGATTAGTCTAAATCTCAGTCAGGACGTTACGGCGCCGTAAGAATCGGAGGATGGGGGATATGGAAAAGGACGGGGACTCTGAGATAATAGTATCAAAGGTTTTATTACCAAAGCAAGCGAGACGATGGGGTAAAGTAACGGGGCAATCCATAAAGATGTGACGAATAGTAAGAGGGGCGGTACAGGAGGGACAGACTGGTGTTTGGCCATGGGGGGAAGACATCAGATATCCATGAGTTAGACGGGAATGGCCAATTCTGAGTCTAGTCAGTAAAACTTCAAGTTGACTTTGGGGCCACAACGAGGATGGCCAGGGATAGATAGAGGGTTTTATTACACAAGCAATTAAATGCTGCATTATTATTAGAAAATTCACAATTTATGAGTCAAGATTTTCAACGAACCATTAATTTTGACTGTATTTATTATTGTTCTCCTTCAGATTGCACGACCATGGCTGCGACAGATGGCTCAGCCCTTCACCAGAGACGACCAGCTGGGTGTCTCACTACTCACCCTAGAGCAGCTCAACTCGGCGGAGAATATTGAAAAAGTACAAAGAAGAGCACAACAAACCATGTAACACCATGTGTAGTGATGGAGAAATTGGGTTCCCTGACAACTCAACTAGTAGACCATTTCAACCAGTAGATCTCAACCAGTGTCAACAGGTGAGATCACACTGGCAGATCTTGTGTTCGAGTCATGTGATAAGTGATAATTGTTAACCTCATTCAAAAGCTTACATTTGCTCAGTGACATCATTCAAGATCAACTGGTAGAAACTATTTTTAAATGACATTAATGAGCCCTGGCAAGATATTGGAATGTCCACTAAAGGCCCGTATTTTAGCAATCGGGCAAAAATTATAGATATGTGTTGCATGTGAGCTCCCCCATTCAACCAGAGCCAATTATATCAATTTCTAAAGTTCTACCATAAGTTAATCTAATTTAACAGGACTGGTTGAGTATGCCAAAACCTACTGGTTGTTGTTGTTGTTGTTGTTGTTGTTGTTGTTGTTCCCTAAGCTGCCTGGCCGAACAGCCCCGAGTCCCTGAGGAAGGCCATGGCCACGATCGGGCTTTCCCACAGAGCTCTCATTGAGTGTAGGTTGTGTTGTTGGCGTAAGTGGTTGTGTGAAATGCAGTCTTCTATGATGTGTTTAATGGTATGGGGTGCTGTGTTACATCCCGGGCAGGTGTCGACAACGGAGTCATCCAGTCTCTTCTGATAGCTCAGGAGAGCTGGATGGTGTCCGCATCTCAGCCTGGCCAGGTGGACTCTGTCCTCGCGAGGGAGGGAGGATTCGGAAGGATGGATTTCGGGAGGTCGTGCATGCAGCTGCGTGTTGTCTGTGAGTGAGTGGATGGATTGGCGAGAGATATGAGTATGGATGTGCTTCTGGAAGTTGGTTCGGGGTGGGCAGGGAGGGAGAGAGGACAATAATTGTGTGTGATACCGTGTGCTGGGTGTTTTGATATTTCTTGGTGTCTGTGGGTGTGTTTCAACCTACTGGTTGAAATGGTCTGCTGATTCAATTGCCTGGTCACCTATAAATTCACACTCGTGAAAGTAACTTATTTTCTGCTACTCAACAGTACTGATAGTGCGCAGGAAGTGGAGGTAAAGTTCAATAGATCGAGGGAGAGTATGGCAAACAAGGGACTAAGACTTACTATAGATATACCAAAGGTCATGATCAGTGGTGTGGGGTACGGAATTATGGAAAGAAGTGGCGACTTTCCATGTGCAGTTTGTGGGAATAAGGTGGGAAGTAACTCAATTCAATGTTGCATCTATTGTGACTGGGTACACGAGATCTAATGGGGCGAGAGGACCTTTGACGAGAATCATAGACTTTGAATGTGCAGTGTACAGTATAAGGGAGAACTTGTGTTGAATGACTCACTTGTTAGTATTGATTTCGGCAGTGTAATGCTGGAGTGTGTGAATAAATTCTGCCATGTGGGCGATACGGTTTCCGCCGAAGGTGGCGCTGAAGCTGGCTCCAATGCTAGAGTCATAAGTAATTTAGACAAGGACTGGAGTAGAATAAAATATAAAATTGTATTGACTGCCACTGCCACCACTCTTAGTGCGGGTCCCTAGCTGCATGCACAGGTCTAAAAGGGTTTCTTCCAGAATGTCTACTGTAAACTGTAAAACCGTGAGACTGTAACCACACTCTCTGTGGACAAAACGGTCTTTTAACTTGTATTTATGTATGTATGTATTAATTAATTTTGTTGAAAGTTAATATTGTCAGGATATTGTTTTAGATAATAAAAACACTTATATACCTTTGGCCTCCTACTCCATTGTTTACCATGTAGGAGGTACACTCTTGGGCATAAATCGTGGTCTTAAATGTTCAAACCTATCCTGAACTACTAGAATCTTCTCTTCATTATTGCCCGATATATTAATTTTGGAGGTTCATATGTGCTTTTAATGGTTTGTATTGATCCATGATTTGTGTCTCGAGTGTATGAGCCAAAGACTTGGCTACCTTAGGTCAGGGAATTTATGAGGAAAGTGAAAGTTTGCTCTGTATTCGGGCATTTGAAAGAGCTGATTGGTTCTTGTAAGTTATTTTATAATAATAATACAAACTATTTGTCAACAGCCTACTGGGCTAAAGCCCTCATAAGGCTGGGTGTAAGTTATTTTGATACAATGAAACTTTGCATAAGAATTGCCTGTTATTATCCCATTAGTAGAGAATTATGATTTTATGGTGAGGTGGATGTGCAAGAGGGACCAGTGAGAGAATGGTTAACACTAACTGATCCAATGTATTGGGTATTGTGGTCATCATCAACATCATCCCCAATGCCTTGTTTCCTCCTGGGAAACCCTCACTAAATAATGGTGATGACAGAAACGCCTCCAGGGTACTTTGTCAAGAAATACTTCCTTTGCCCACGCTACAATGCCCCTTCCACTATGTGAGAGTTTTTCCTCAATACATTTTTCCACTTTCTTCTCCCATACCATAGATGGTCTTCCACTACTAGATATTCTACTCACCTGATTTCCATGTATCTTTGGCATTCTGTCCTCGTTCATTTTGTGAACATCACTGTACCACCTCAAAGTCCTTCTATTTATCCACTCAACCACTCCACCTTAAATGCTCAAAGCATGCTCTTCCATTCCAAAAGACTCATACACTTCCTTAGTACTTGGTTCATCTAGCCTATTCACACCAGCTGTCATTCTGAGATAGTTCATATCCACAACTCTCAGTTTGGAGAGGTCCTCATCACTTTCTGTTCATGTCTCACTTCCATACGAGAGTGTTGGGAGCAGCACACTATTCCTCAGTGACTTTGTCACTTCTTGACAGCCCATTCTTCCTTTCAGGATACAATCAAGTTCTCCAATTACCATTCTCCCTTACATTTGTTCTCATTTATCTCCCTCTCCATTTTACCGTATTTGCACAGTACAGCTCCCAAATACCTGAAACTTTCAACCTCTTCCAATTCTTCATTTCTCAGTTTAATTTTGCAACTTTTCTCATGTTCTTTCTTGATTCTATAATTTGCCTTAAAGTCTATTGTTTTATCCATTCTTCTCTCCAACACCATTACCGTACCTTACATTTTTTCTTCATTGACCTTTAACTTCCTTTTTTCTCACACCCAGTCGAAAATCTGTGACCATTCTCTGAAATTCTTCCACATTTTCCACCAACAGGAATGCATTATCCGTTTATAATCATGTTACAATTTTCCACTCTTTTCTCTCTGACTCCAGCCTAACTACTATAGGGTTATTGTGGTGTTTTTTGTATCATTATTTAGGGTTACGATGGTATATATAATTTGAAAATTTGTGTTTGTTTGCCCCTATACCCCATTCAAACTATAATATAATTGTCCCCCCTCCCCAAGTTTGTAAATTTTTCAATTGAAAAATGTCCCGTCTGAAAGCTGGCTTCTTTAAATTGCAGGCTTGTTATTGCTTGCCAGGAATGGAACGAGCATCTTATAATTGCCCATTTTAAGATTGCGAAACAAATGGGGCGATATATGGGAAGTCCATAAAGACCACAGTGGGGTTTAATAAAGTTGTAAGTACGAGTTCAGTCCAAAATCCAGTGTGAAAATGGGTGCCATACATGAGAATTAATATTTAAAATTATAATTATAAAATAGTGTATTATTGTGGAGAGGTTGTTTCAAATTCATAATCTTTGCCATGGAGATTGCATATATATTGGTAGCTGTTTTTTTAGTTCTAAGCTGAAAACTTGCTCCATTGAATGATACCGATTCAAGACATTTTAAGATTGGCTCATTGGCTAGAATTTATTCATTAGGACAGTCCAAGAAACTGGCCCCCCCTAGCCTCTCGCTACTTGGGTAAGGCTGCAGCAAACGGGCTATAATTTTCTAGTCATGGTCACAAATACTTTAACAACTCCTACTGATATAAACAAGTTGGTGAACATTAACTAGTCTCTGTTTCTTTTCAACTGACGGTAAATTGCAAAGTTCCCATCAAGATTTCATTGTAATTTTGATGATTTTGTAGTGAAATATGGTGCTAATTATATAAACTTGGTCTTGATATGATGCAGATACATTGTGGTTTAATAGTTTTCCATTCAGTATAGAGAAATTAGCTTGTAAGGGATTCAATTTACCGTCAGATGAAATTAAACGGAGTATAGTGAATCCCAAAACAGTATTATGATAATTATGGTTCAAGCGGTTTATCAAAATAGTTTGCCTGTGTATCATAATTACGCTTCCAAAAATTGTCCTGAAATTCCTGACCACGACTGAACACTTACTTTCTGGCCGACTCTTCCCAAATGGTAAAAATACCAGCTTGAATGTTCTAGTCCTCTATGAGTTCTGCAAGGTTGGGTGTTAGGATTTGTAGACTGGTCATAATGAATAGTGTAATAGATATTTATTGCGGTCATGTACTGAACCTTTAACTGTCGTGGTGGTGTAATGGTTAAGAGTGTTTAATTTTGTTTAAAGAGATACAGAAAGTGGTCATATGGGTACGAAAATAAATGGACAGAAGTTATATTTTGGGCATGGAAAGAGATAGACAAACTTGATGCTTATTTTATGGCTATGGGAGATAGTATATTGGAAATTAGTGTATGTTTGGGAGAAGATATTATTTATGTGGTTAAGGACAGAGATAATAATAACAACAATAACATTAACAATACTACTACTACTAATAATAATGATGATGATGATAATGTATGTACAGTATGTATGTATATACTCTGATACCTATCCCCATTTTTTTTTTTTTTTTTTTTTTTTTTTTAATGGGGGTGGCGGACTCAAGACAGAGCCCGAACAGGGACATCACAACACATCAGAAAAACAAAACAATACAATACAAAACATAAAAATCTCACACACATCTAGGTCACCCAGGAGAAATAACCAGAGACCCAGGCCCATTTGGGGTCCCCAGCAAAAAATTACCAGGTCCCAGATCCCCTGGAGAGGCGCCGATTTCCGCAGGCAGACTCGCAGCGAAGCTTCACCACTACAAGCCCGCCCACCATGCTTCCAGGCACACCCTTCATTACCACCGGCTCCCCGGGCCAGGCGCCTGATGGACTACTATCTAGTCCAACTGGCGCATGACCCTCTCTCCCAAACGACCGCGTTTACACTCGTCTATTCACAAGCATTCTCCATTCATTCCTGTTTATTACCACTTCCCTTGCCTGATCTATAGTCATTCCTTACACAATCTCTCCATCTCAATGGGGGTCTTCCTGCCCTTCTATATCCCCTTGTATCGGACTCACATATTCTCTTTGTAAGCCTTTCATCTTCCATTGGTTCAACATGACAATACCAGCTCAGCACCCTTCTGTCCACTCTGGCCGACAAATGTTCCTGCTGCCCCACTCTCCTACGTATCTCTTAATTCCTCAATCTGTCTCTACGAGTAACTCCACACATATTCCTCAAGCAGCTCATCTCCATCTCATCCAGCTTTCTTCTCTCCTTTTCCTTCAGAGCCCATGTCTCAGCCCCATACATCACTGTTGGCACAACAATTCCTTGATACATTGCACTTTTTATTTTCATTCCAAGATTTCTCAGCTTCCACATACTTCCCATTGCTCCGAAAACCTTCCTTCCTTCACACACTTTCTGTTTTACCTCCATTTCCATACCTCCACTCCTGCTTATCGATCCTCCTAGATATTTAAAACACTCTACTTGTTCTAATATTTCCCCATCTAGCCTCACATCTGTACCCTGCACCCTCCTCAGCTCCCCGCCATGGAGTGGCTTCGGTCACCCAGGCTTTATTGTGGTCGGCAGGGAGGGTTCTGTGGGGGCGCTCGGTTATGGCCTTGGAATTGCTCGGGGCCTTGGGGCTGTTCGGCCAGGCAGCTTGGGAAACAACAACAACAACACACCATTACTTTACTTTTATTGACGTTCACCTTCAGTTTCCTCCTCCCACAAACAATAATAATACTAATGATAATATTAAAAATAACATAATCAATAATAATAATAATAATAATAAAATAATAAGAAATAATAATAATAATAATAATAATAAAACAAAACAAATAATACTATATAGACAGTAACGTTAACTAAATGGCTTTGAAGAGAGACAGGTTGGGGCAATGGACGGAAGTGTTTACACCTTAGGAATGGGAGGTTAAGACAGAAGTGGCTCACCTGTGTTTACCTGTGTTTGTGTGTGCGTGTGTGAGCAGACTTAAACAGTTTACTTCAGCTACTCCTTGCTTCACCTATCTTACATGGCTCATATCTTCTCATCCTACTATATCATCCCTATATCTTTGTTCCTTCTGTATTATACTATCTCACTATAGTCAATTCATTATAGGTAGGTCATGGACATCCCATATCTTTGTTCCTTCTGTAGTATAATATCTTACTGTAGTCCATTAATTTTAGGTAGGCCAGCAATCGTGACCCCTGACCTCTGTTACTTAAAAACTATTAGGGTAATCGTGCTAATATTGTCACCATTTGGGAAGAGTCAGCCAGGGTAAAGTTGTAGCAATTTACAGCCAATTTTCTCCAGCCGTTGTTTAGTTATAGAGGTTCAACTTCATAATTTCTGCCTTACTTATAATGATTGGACTTATAGCTTATCTCGTTATATCTTACTTGTGTTTATGTCAGAGCAGACTTGAACAGTTTACTTCAGTTAGCCCTTGCAGTATGGTTTTCCTCCTATATCTTCTAACCTCAATATCATCCCTCCTCCTTGTTCCTTCTATATCATACTATATCTTATATCTTGTCATATTATATCTTACCTGTGTGTGTGTATAAAGCTTCTTATTAATTATACAGTATACCTAATCTTTGTATATCGGAGGTTCTTTAAGGGGGGTCACTTTTTTTTTTTATCTTTCTCCTTTTCTCTCTCTGACTTGTATCGATTTGGCCCCATTCAGCCAACTGTTTTAAGACATTTATCCTCATTCAGGTGTAATTTTTTACCTGGCGAGCGATAGCGAGCCAGCATTGTATGGAGAAATCCGGCTTCGCCGGAGAAATTTTTCTATCGAAAAATTTACAAATTTAGCTCGCTGTAAAGCAAAAATATATATATCCTGGCGAGCGGTAAAATATTGACACCTAGATGGGGGTAAACGTCTTAAAACAGTAGGCTGAATGGGGCCGAATGGATAAAAGCCAAAGAGAGAGGGAAAGAAAAAGAAAACAAAAAGCGAGGTGGGCTCCCTTAACTTTTGTCGATGCTTCAAGCTGTATCAGAATTAATGACCACAACTGTACATTGAGCACATGTCTATCTTTACCTCTGCTGGCCTCCGAGAATTGTACGATAACCTTGAGGTGTTGTAACAGTTATAATACGGGCTATTGAATACCTTCTCTGCCGATTGATCTTAAATCATACCTCTCTCTCTCTCTCTCTCTCGCTCTCAAAATGCAGTACTATCTACTCTCTTCTTGAACTGCTCTACTGAAGAACTATTTACAACTTCTGAGGGAAGTTTTTTCCAGGTAGAACAGATCGAATATGTGGAAAGTTTCCACAAATACAAGTGGTGAATCTTTTCAATTCTAATTTCCAGCCATGTTTGCATGTTGTATTTATATTGAGGTTAAACATGTTGCTATAATCCACATTGTCAAACCCATTAATTAATTTTAAAAACTTCACTGAGCTGATATCGTTGTTGTTTGTGTCTCCAACGGAAGGAGATAATAAATAACTCATCCGGTCCTCATGGCCTAGTCTTCTAATAGCTGGAATAAGTTTTGTAGCCCTGGCTTGTACTCTTTTCAGTCGCTCTACAGTATATCTTTCCTGAGTGCTGGAGACCAGAATTGAACAGCATGCTCCAGGAGAGTCCGTATTAGAGCGTTGTAAAGTTTGAGGACTATTTCCATATGTCTACATTAAAATTGCCTTGGAGAGAGAGAGAGAGAGAGAGCTTACATACATACAAACAGACAGTCCGTTGCAGGATACAGCTCCAACAATGAACCTATTGAACGAAAAGTGTGTGTGTGTGTGTGTTAGTTTGTGTGTGAGTTGAAGTTTGTGTGTGTGTGTGTGTCTGTGTTTATTTTAGTGTGTGTGTGTGTGTGAGAGCTTTAGTTCGTGTGTGTGTGTGTATTTTAGTGTGTGTATGTGTTTTTATTTTGTGTATGTGTGTGTGTATGTGGGTATAAATTAAGCCAGTGTTGATTTAGGATAAACTATAATACTAGAAGCTACAACACACTGTTATCCTACGGAGCTAATACACACAAACACCAGATACCACAACAACCAGTATGTTTAACCCTTCTCCTACGTATGATAATGGCATACTGACTAATCTACCACCATACCCTTTTCTACCATACACGTACACACTACCATCACACACACACACACACACATACCATATACACACACAAACAACTGATACCACAACGACTGTCCGTTAACACTATCTGATCCGAAATCTTGTGGGTTATTAGGGTGTAAATATTGAGGATTTATAGTAGTTTGTTTTTGCCGTTATCGAGCAATGGATTTAAGTTTTTGTCTCCTAACAAAACCGCCTTCCCAGAGTTTTTTTCAGACAAAATAGTGCCCAGCCAGACACCCTTCAAGCTAAATTTGTACATTTTTTCGACAGAAAAATGTCTCGGCCAAAGGCCAATTTTCAAGTTACTGACTCGCTATCGCTCTTCCAGAAAAAAATCGACACTTTCATTGAGTGATGCGTCTTACTACAGCCAAACTAACGGGGTGAAACGTCTTATAATATCCGAACTAATGGAGCGAAACAGGGGAGGTGTAAATAGACCTGTCTCGAGTCAAATAGGGTTAAGGATATATTGAGCAACCTACCACTGTACACCTATACAAAGATTGATACCACCACCATCACTACTGTATATCTCTATCTGTCTCTCTCTCTCATTGTAATAATCCCCGCAATTGTTACTTTATCGTATTTATTATCCTAGGTCTGTCCTCTCTCTCTCTCTCTCTCTCATTGTAATAATCCCCGCTATTGTTACTTTATCGTATTTATTATCCTAGGTCTGTCCTCTCTCTCTCTCTCTCATTGTAATAATCCCCGCTATTGTTACTTTATCGTATTTATTATCCTAGGTCTGTCCTCTCTCTCTCTCTCTCTCTCTCATTGTAATAATCCCCGCTATTGTTACTTTATCGTATTTATTATCCTAGGTCTGTCCTCTCTCTCTCTCTCTCTCTCTCATTGTAATAATCCCCGCTATTGTTACTTTATCGTATTTATTATCCTAGGTCTGTCCTCTCTCTCTCTCTCTCTCTCTCTCTCTCTCATTGTAATAATCCCCGCTATTGTTACTTTATCTTATTTATTATCCTAGGTCTGTCCTCTCTCTCTCTCTCTCTCTCTCTCTCTCTCTCTCTCTCTTTCATTGTAATAATCCCCGCTATTGTTACTTTATCGTATTTATTATCCTAGGTCTGTCCTCTCTCTCTCTCTCTCTCTCTCTCTCTCTCTCTCTCTCTCTCTCTCTCAATGTAATAATCCCCGCTATTGCTACTTTATCGTATTTATTATCCTAGGTCTGTCCCCCCCCCCCCTCTCTCTCTCTAAACGTCGCAGCAAATAGTGTTAAGGTTACTAACATAACTTCAGATCACGTAGGCTAACAGTATAGGGCAGAGGTGGCACTGGTTGAGGGCTACTGGTTGAAATGGTGTACTGGTTATTTTTTCCGGCCACCCTACCGACCAAATCCCCTCCCCCCACACACTTACCTATTTCCTACCCCCACCCCCACCCACCTACCTATCCCCCCCCCCCCCCCCCCCACCTATTCCCTACCCCCACCCAGTCTTTCAATCCACCTTTCAATCCTTCAGTGTGCAAAAGGAAACCAGTTTAGGACTTTGTGAAGTGAATGACTGAGGCATAAAGGATCTCTCTCTCTCTCTCTCTCTCTCTCTCTCTCTCTCTCTCTCTCTCTCTCTCTCTCTCATATATATATTGACTATTTGCTAGATATTATCACTCCCGCATCCTTTACTTTATCCGCATGTGAAAGTTGATTGCTATCCATTGAGTAGTCTTTGTGAGAGAGAAAGAGAAGAGCAGAGAGAGAGAGAGAAGAGAGGAGATGAGAAGAGAGGAGACAAAAAGAGAGCAAAACGCCAGACAGAGAGAGAGAGAGAGGTAACAGCTGCAATCATCACAACACAGCTGAAGGGATCCATCTGCTTCCGTCATGATAGTTAGGAAATTTGAGACGCCCAGCAACAAAACAAAATGGCGTTACTATTATTGTTGGCGATATATACAGACCGACTCACTCGGCAGGAAACTCTCTACACTCTTTAAAACATAGGAAAGTAGAAAGTAGCTATGAGGTGCCGTTGTAAAGGCTTATCCCTCAATACCTTCACCTGACCTGACCTGACATTCTAGGTTGAGTCTAGGACATATATCTTGGCCTTAACCCCTTCTGTACCGCCGACGTCTTATTAACTATATTCTGGCTATCATTAGACGACTTTATTCAGTTATAAAAGGGCCTCCATCAATTAACAGGCTTTGAATGATCTCACTTAACCCTTTTTTACTACCACAGATCCTTCTTAAACTGCACAAAATCGTCTAAATATAGCTAGAATAAAGTTTAAAAAACGTCACCGGTTAAGGGGGTGCTTTTTTATATTTATATAATTATATATTGTTATGTGTAGTATGAAGGAGATAAAAGGTAGGCTGCCTGTCTCGAGTGTCTCTCCCAAAGCCATAAGAGTGACAGAGCCAAATTCAAGGAACATTGGGGTCAAAATGCCTGGACACACGAAGTTTAAAGCAGCCTAAGTCATAGGATGAAAGGAAGATTGATTAAGGGAGAGAGTTCCGGAGTTCACTTATTGAGTAGAAGAAAGACTGAGCACATTTTGCTGGACCCCCCCCCCCCTTATCCCTCGGGTCTTTGTCAAATTTAAGACCTTTCGTACTATTTAGGTGTCCATTACCTAATATTAAATTTTGTAGGTTCGTTTATGCAGCTGTAGTGTTCATATCGGACCAGGATGTTTGTCTTAGTGTGACCTTACGACTAATATAAGGGAATTATTTTATATTTAGTTTGCTCCCTAGACCTCCACCAAGCTTAACAAAAATTACCACCAGTAAAATTTCCCGGCCCCCACCACCTACCTACCTATCCCCTACCCCCACCCCCACCCCCACCCCCACTCACCTACTGTACCTCTTCCCTAGCTCCATTCGCTCGCCAAGACAAAATCGACACCTAAATGGCACAGGTCATAATAGTGACAAAAATGGGGCGAAAGGTCTTAAAATCGTCTAACTAATGGGACGAACGTCTTAAAATCTCAAAACTAATGGGGCTAAACATGAGGGCGAAGGGGTCCAGAAAAAAAATCCCCTTAACCCCTTCAGCACGATGACGCCTCTTCTACCTTTCCTTCTGGCTAACGTTAGATGACTTTATGCACTTACGTAGGACTAATATTATCCAGATGGTATATATTAGTTAACCTTTTAATAGGCATAGATTATAAGCTAAAGAAAATCGTCTATGGCTAATCAGAATAAGGCGAAAAGTACAGGGGTGGTCCAAAAAGGCCTCTCTCGGGCCAAAAAGTGTTAAGGCTCTGAATACAAACACCATATGAGGAGGAGCACTTTATTGACAACGTTTCGCAGATAGCTTCTTCAGATCTGCGAAACGTTGTCAATAAAGTGTTCATCCTCATATGGTGTTTATATGCATTCTGATAAGGCTCTGTTAGCTGATCCAACTTTTTTCTTAGGTTCTTAACCCTTTGAGGATTATGCAATGTTTCGACAGTTTATTGTGGCTATCATTAGACGATATTATACAGCTTAGGAAGGATCTGTGGGAATGAAAAGGCTAAAGATTATCTCAATTAACCCTCTGTCTTCCATATACCCTTCCTATTCTTAATAAAATCGTCTAACAATAGCCAGGAAACAGATCAAATAACGAAAGGGTTACCTCGCTCAGTATTTTGACCCGTAATTCCCCCAGAATAGACTACGTTCTGTGGGTGATGCTAACAGAGCCTTAAATTATAGAGCTAACATCTATAGCCCATTGTAATAGATCCTACAGTACGTTTGAATGTTTACTAACCGAGCCTTAATTTATAGAGCTAACATCAATATTACAATAGATCTCAGAGTACGTTCGAGTGTTTGTGGACAGAGCTTTAACTTATAGAGCTACCGGTACTATATACAGTATACTCCATTATAAATCTCAGAGTACGTTAGCGTGTTGATAAAGAGAGCAATAACTTATAGAGCCACCATCTATACTCCATTATAGATCTTAGAGTACGTTCGAGTGTTTGTAGACAGGGCCATAACTTTTAGCACCCTTGAAGAGTTATTTGAGAAGCGTGTACCCTATTTACTGACTCACTGACTGGCTGATTGAGTGGCTGACTGACATGCTAACCGACTGCCTGGCTTACAGATTATAATCTGTAATTATTAATTTGAGGGGTACATACTTGTTGACTGATTGATAATTGATTGACTGATGTAAATAGTGGGGTACATACTTGTTGTCTGACTGACTGACTGACTGACTGACTGATATAGTTAGTGGGGTAACTACATGTTAAGGGACTGACTGACTGACTGACTGATATACTTAATGGGGTAACTACATGTAAAGGGACTGACTGACTGACTGATATAATTAGTGGTATACTTGATTGACCTATTGACTGATATAGTTAGTGGGGTACACACTCTACATGTTAAGGGACTAACTGACTGACTGGCTGACTGCTAATGAGTGGAGTACAGGCTTGTTGACTGACTGCCTGACCGACTGACTGATAAAGAGGGGAGTACATACTTGTTGACTGACTGACTGACATAGTGACTGACTGACCTATTAACTGACTGACTGACTGACTAATAATGAATGGGGTACATACTTGTTGAGGGACTGACTGACTGACCTATTAACTGACTGACTGACTAATAATGAATGGGGTACCGGTACATACTAGTTGAGGGACTGACTGACCTATTGACTGACTGACTGACTGACTAATAATGAAAGGGGTACACACTAGTTGAGGGACTGACTGGCCTATAGACTGACTGACTGACTGACTAATAATGAATGGGGTACCGGTACATACTAGTTGAGGGACTGACTGACCTATTAACTGACTGACTGACCTATTGACTGAATGACTGACCTATCAACTGACTGACTAACTGTCTAATAATGAATGGGGTACATACTTTTTGAGGGACTGACTGACCTATTGATTGACTGACTGACAGATTGACTTATTAACTGACTGACTGACTAATAATGAATGGGGTATATACTTGTTGATGAACTGACTGACTGACTGACTGACCTACTGACTGACTGACTGACAGACTAATAATGAATGGGGTACATACTTGTTGAGGGACTGACTGACCTATTGCTTGACTGACTGACCTACTGACTGACAGATTGACTTATTAACTGACTGACAGACTAATAATGAATGGGGTACACACTTGTTGATGAACTGACTGACTGACTGACTGACCTACTGACTGACTGACTGACAGACTAATAATGAATGGGGTACATACTTGTTGAGGGACTGAGGGGGAAGGCTAATATTTAAAGGAAGACATGTTTGTTTACTTAGGACCACTTCTGCTCTTATATAATTTTTTTTTTTTTTTTTTTTTTAAGAGACAATGAACGGAGGAAGGAAAAACACAGATAAAACAAAAAGGTCCATGTGCCTAAAGGCATCCTCCATTCATAAAATGTTTGAATACACACGTCAGCCTTCTTCTCTCTGTCTAAAAAATAATATAAATAAATAAATAAATAAATAAGTAAATACATACACTGTATAATTATATATATATATATATATATATATATATATATATTACAGTATGTATTGCTACATAACAATAATCATATCTAAACAAAAAGGTTATAAATATATATATATCTATCTATTGCCTGACGCCCTGATCCCCGAAGGGGTGGCCACGAACGAACCGCCCCCATATTTATTATCTCCAGGCCACATTAGCTATATTATTTGTCATATACTTTATCTTTATGTAAAAAGAGTTAAGCGGGAACTACCCATTTCCTATGAATACAAATATTCTTGACACGAAATAAATTATTGTAACCAAAAAGATTGAATGATTAAATTAAGTAGTTTTTATTAAAGTTAATGTGCTAAACATGTTACTTATATAAACGTCATGCTTCTGAAGTGGAAAATGTTAACTATTTGGTCCAAGGTGGTGTTTTTGGACCTCCCCTGTTTCGCTCCATTAGGGAATGTAAGACGTTTCACCCCGTTAGGTTGGCGACAATAAGACACTGTACCCCATTCAGGTGTCGATTTGTTTCTAGGCAGTTTTCTGGGTAAGCGATAGAGAGCCAGTAACTATGGAAGAAGTCGGGCTTAGGCTGGGACATTTCTCTATCGAAAACTTTACAAATTTACCTTGAAGGGGGTCTGGGTGGGCATTATTGTTAGCCTAGGGGACAAAATATAAATACATTGCACCCCCCCCCCACCCCCAAATGGCAAAAACAAGCAAAATCCTCAATAATAATTAATCAAAATCCTCAATAATAATTAATCAAAATCCTCAATAATAATTAATCAAAATCCTCAATAATAATTAATCAAAATCCTAATAAAACACAAGACGTCGAACCAAATATTGTAATTGTTTTTGTTTATGTTATTTCCAACTATTTGTCTTAACCTAACCTAGATTACTTGAACCTTGCTGATCTTTTGTTAGCCACTTAAACTTACAATAATCTAATCTAATCCAAGCCAGAGTTGATTTAGGTCTAAACTAACCGGACATCCGTACACACACACACACACACACACACACACACACACACACACACACACACACACACACACACGTACTCAACTTGCCCAGGACTATCACGCATACATTACTGTTGTTATACATACAGAACTGTCACTTACACACTCAACTATTACGGAAGTGCCAGCCAAACACTCAAGCTAAGGTACACATCCAAGCTTATCTACTTAGAACTGTCACACCCACACAACCACACCAACACAGAACTGTCACATACACAGAGGCTTACGTACACAGAGCTGACACACACACAAACAGGTTGTGT
The DNA here is from genome assembly GCA_032716605.1 of Paralithodes platypus. Lineage (NCBI taxonomy): Eukaryota > Metazoa > Arthropoda > Malacostraca > Decapoda > Lithodidae > Paralithodes > Paralithodes platypus. The sequence goes on from CM064480.1 coordinate 73,896,554, forward strand.
GTGTGTGTGTGTGGTTTTTTTTTTTTTTCTAAGTGTAAGGAGACAAAAGGCAAAGCTGCATGTAAGGAGTGTTACCTCAAATTGAAAGAGTGACAGCAACATTCAAGTTACGTTAGAGTCAAAATGTCAGGACACGCGGAGTTTGAAGCAGTTTAAGTTGTAGGATTAGGGAACGATAGATTGAGGGAGAGAGTTCCAGAATTTACTTGTTGAGTGGAAGAAGGATTGGGAAGATCGGTTCACTCTTGGGTTAGAGAGTTGGCAGAATATGGGTGAGAATGTATTGAAATACAGGTGCCACCTACTCTTCTTAAGGGTGGAGGTACACACTGAGAAAGCTCTGAAGAACACTGATTGTTGTAATAGCGGTAGAAGAGAGAAATAGATGCAACATTGCAGAGTGTAGAGAGAGATTGTAGAGAATTAGTAAGAGGAGGTGAGTTGATGAAACAAAATGCTTTTGATTCTACCCTTTCAAGAAGTGTGGTATGGGTTGAACTTCCCCACACATGCGAAAAGTACTTGATGCAGTGCCCCTGTACAAGATAGTATTCTGTGCGGGGGTAAAAAATCCACAGAGACAGTTAAGTACACCTAACTTCTGAGATGCTGTTTTAGCAAGAGGTCAGGGGAAAAAAATACACCAAGAACATTGAGAGAGAACGAAGGGTTGTTTATGAGTGTTGTTGAAGAGTAAGGGATAGTCGTATGGAAGATTGTGACGGGTAGATAGATGGAGAAATTGAGTTTGTAAGCATTGAAAGTAATGAGGTTATCTTTGCCCCAAGTGGAAATAGTTGATAGATCAGAAGATAGGTGTGCTATGGCCTCAGCACATGAATTTTGAAGTGACTGCATGGTGGGTCTCTACGGAAAGCTAGTTGAATTGTGTAGGGTAGATTCATTGGCATAGGAGTGGATAGGACTAGAGGTACAGTTAAGAAGATCATAGATGAATATTAGAAACAAAACTGGAGATGGGACAGAAATTTGAGGAACACCGTAGTTGATAAGTTTAGGAAGTGAGCGATGGCCATCTAATCTATGGAACGATCAGAAAGAAATTTGGAGATAAAGGCACAGCTAGAGGAATAGCAACAAAAATATGGAAGTTTAGAAACAAGGGATTTGTGCCAGACTCTATCGAAGGCTTTAGATATGTCTAGCATAATAGAAAAGGTTTCGTCGAAGTCATGAGTGGAGGATAACCAAGAGTTAGTAAGATAAGAAAGTTCTCCAGTAGAGCGGCCTTTAAGGAAATCATACCGACGGTCTGAAAGTAGATTATGGGAAGAAATATGCTTAACATTTTTTAAATTAAGAATAGATTCAAACACTTTATAGATGCAAGATATGAGAGGGATTGGACGATGGTTGGAAGTGGTCACCCTTCTTCGAGACAAGTTGAATGGGAGCAAATTTCCAGCAAGAAGGGAAGATATTAGAGGAAAGCCAAGAGACGGAAGAGTTTGCCTAGGCAAAGAGTCAGCACAAAAGATCAGTTTTTCAGTACAACAGGAGAAACACCATCTGGTCCCTACACCTTCTTAACATTAACCCAGAGATAGAAGAAAGTACTTTACCAACACAGAACTATCACACTCACCCCCCTTCGACCCCCCCCCCCCCACACACACACACACACACACACATACACACACACACCCTTACCTAAAGAGACCTGTCACACACGCACACTACTTGAGCTGACTAAAATCGTCTAGTGGTAGTCAGAGTATAACGAACATGTGGTCATAATACTGAAGGGGTTAATTGCTTCAACCTAACCTATGCTAATCTAACTGAACCGGATTTGACAGGGTCTGAACTAACCGGACATCCGTACACACACACACATACACTCACACAAATAAACACAACCTTACCTACATACAACTGTCACTCACACACACACTCACATACTATAGGCTCTCTAACACACACATCCACACACACTTCCTACTTACACAGAACGGTCACTTCCACTTTCCTAACCTACATAAAACTGTCACGCACACACTCAGTCTTATCTAATCACACATAGAACTGACACATACACAGTTACACTACAGTATATTGTAAAGACACACACACAAACACACTTACCTACATAAAACTGTCACGCATACACTCGGCCTAACTGACATACATATAACTGACACATACACACTTATGCTATATAAGATTGTAAACACACACACACACACACACAAAAGTACACACATAACCTTATTTACACACAACTGACACACACACACACATAACCGTACCTACACAGACCTGTCGCACGTTACTTACATAACACTCACACATACACGAACAACGGTATGCACCTACACACACAGCGCATTTTGTAAGGAAACCTTGGAGCAAACAAAATTGTCTGAGAGAGAGAGAGAGAGAGAGAGAGAGAGAGAGAGAGAGAGAGAGACTTAGAGCTAGGTAGATAGTTAGATATAGACACACATAGACAAAAGGCAAATAGATAGATAGATAGATAGTCAGTCAGTTAATACTTTATTTCATAAAAAGCCATACATATAACTTTTTACATAATATGTACATGAGGTAAAGTTACCTTAGAGTTAGTTCATGGTTTTGAACATATATTATCCTGGATATAGTGGCGTCAATATCATTATCTGCTAAGCTTGAGATATCATAAGTAGTTAAAAGAATAGTTTTTACTTCGTTAATCATAAAAAGACTATCATAGATATTCAAAAGACACTTTTCTAAAAATGTGGAAGGCTTCTTCAAAAGCTTAGAAGCAAATATAATTTGTTGCCAATTGAACATATTATTAAAAGTCATTAAACCAGCCATATCACATGCTTTATGATTGCTCTCCCAGTATTTTAATTTTACGATTTTCTTTATTGCCTTGTGGTAGCCTATTGCAAATTGTTTCAATGGAAGTTTACATTTTTTGTTACAAAACCATAATTCTGAGACATAGAAACTCAAACAGTAACTTTGAAATAATTGAATAAAAACATTAGTACGGTATTTAAATTGAGAATTTTCTTAAAATACAATTAAATTCATTGTAGAATTTATTTCTAGATCTAATTATGTCCTTGTCATTATTAAGGTTATTATCTATAATAAACCCTAGGTATTTATGTTCATTGGCAGTATTTAATATTTTATCATATAGTCTCATCTTGGGCTCGATATTAGTAGCATTATTACCTGTAAAGTACATACATAGTGATTTACTAGTATTAATCTGAATATCAATATATTTTGCTTCAACTTCTAAGATGTTTAATAAAAGTTGTAGTCCTGTTGATGAGGGCGCTAAAATAACAATGTCATCAGCGTATGCTATGACATTGCTTTTTTTTTTTTTTTTTTTTTTTAAGAGACAATGAACGGAGGAAGGAAAAACACAGATAAAACAAAAAGGTCCATGTGCCTAAAGGCATCCTCCATTCATAAAATGTTTGTAACAACTGGATTTAAACATTTGTAGATTGTAAGTTTGTGGAAAGCAATTCGAGGGAAGTGAATTCCAAAGAGTAGTAGCTCTGGGGATAAATGAATTCTGATAAGCAGAAGTTCTGCATTGTGGAGGAGAAAGTGTAAATTCATGGGCGCTCTCAGCTGCCCTAGTTCTACGGGGAAAAGATGTGGAGAGGCGGCACAATTGAAGCAAGTTCCTCGGAACAATTGCTGTGAAAATATCTGTAGAATAATGCAAGGGATGCAACGTTTCTTCGTATGGATAATGTAGGAAGGTCCTGTGTGATTGCAGGGTTATTGATTAATCTAATAACTTTATTTTGAATTTTGTCCAACTGCCTCAATGCAACCACTCCACTTCCACCCCACAGAGGTGAACAGTAATCCATCTGAGAACGCACATGACTTTTATATATCACGGCCAACTGCTCGTCAGTGAAGAATTCTCGAACTCTGACTTGACTTATTACCTAAAGTACATCCTATTTTACATTCAGACAAGTTCTCAATTAATGTATCAATATATATATTAAAAAGTAGCGGTGATAAAACTGCTCCTTGTCGAACCCCATTCATGATTCTCCAGGGTTCTGATACAGAATCTCTATGTTTGGTGGCAACCATTTGATTTCTATAAAAATAAAATACAATATTTACATAAAAGTGAGGAATGCCTCATCTAAGAGTTTTCCAATTAGTTTATAATGGTTTACTTTGTCAAAGGCCTTTTTAAAATCAATAAATGATGCACAAACATATGAGTCTGATAATCTATAACGTAAAATAGTTTCTTTTAAAACCAAACATGCAGAAACCGTTGAATGATTTGCTCTGAACCCATGCTGTCTTTCGTTAATATTTATATGATGCATTATTTTACATTTTAAACAAAACTCAAACGCTTTTAGAAATACTGAAGAAGATATAATTGGTCTATAATTTTCAATTGAACTTTGTTTTTTTAATTTATCTTTAATTATAGGCAATATGAGTCCAGACGTCATCTCATTAGGCATATGTACAATAAATGATGAAAGTAATTTAGCAAGCAATTTCACAACACTTTCAGGACCATGTCTCAAATGATTGGAATGAATGTTATCATGGCCTATAACCCAGTTAGGCTCAGATATTGCTGATCTAATATCGTCAGTATTAATGTTATCATGGCCTATAACCCAGTTAGGCTCAGATATTGCTGATCTAATATCGTTAGTATTAATGTTTCCTATCAATCTATCTTTACTCACATTTTCATTCAACTTTTCATTTGCAGCTTCGAAAGTATCATTATTTTGTCAATTAAGGTCATCATATATATATATATATATACATTATATATATATACAGTATAGATAGATAGAGTTAATACCCAAGTGACGTATGAGAGTGACAAGGTGACATAATAAAGTTGTGGAAGATAAGAGAGAAAGGATGTGTATGTATATGTGTGTGTGTGTGTATCTCTGTGTATCTGTGTGTGTGTGTGTGTATCTGTGTCTGTGTGTGTGTGTGTATCTGTGTGTGTGTGTGTGTGTGTATCTCTGTGTATCTGTATGTGTGTGTATCTCTGTGTCTGTGTGTGTGTTTCAGTGTGAGTGTGTGTGTATATGTTTGTGTGTGTGCGTCTGTGTGTGTGTGTTTTAGTGTGAGTGTGTGTGTATATGTTTGTGTGTGTGTGTGTGTGTGAAAGGATATGAGTAAGAGCAGTGTGTGTGTGTGTGTGTGAAACTAACAGTGAGAGAGGACGTGAGTGACTGCATAAGTGTATGTCTGTATTGTATGTGTGTGTATAGGTTTGTGTACGTGTATGTATGCATGTTTCTGTACGTGTGTGTATGCATGTTTGTGTTTACGTGTTTAAGTGTGTGTATGTGTGTATGGAGCCTATATCTGATTGTGTGTGTATGTTTGTATTTGTGTTTGTATTTGTGAGTGAGTGAGTGTGAGTGTGTGTGTGTATGTTGTGTGTGTGAACGTTACACAGGGCTACACAGGTATTCAGACCACACAGACCTTGCAGTCCCTACTAGGTGGTCCGGCCGTCATACTACTAATAGAGAGAGGGACAGTGTATAGTATAAGAATAGGAAGAGAGAGAGAGAGAGAGAGAGAGAGAGAGAGAGAGAGAGAGAGAGAGAGAGAGAGAGAGAGAGAGAGAGAGAGAGAGAGAGAGAGAGAGGCTAACTATATTTGTCACCGTAATTGTGGTTTAGTTGTGGTGAATGGTAGGTATGGTGGTGGTGGTTGGTGTGGTAGTTATGGTAGTTTTTGTATGTGTGGTGATTGTGGTTGTGGTAGTGGTAGTGACTGGTAGTAGTGGTCGTGATAGGGGTAATGTTGGTGATTGTAGTTGTGGTAGTTGGTTAATGGTTATACTTGTTGTGGTAGTTGTATTGGTAGTTGTGGTAGTTGGTTAATGGTTATATTTGTTGTGGTTGTTGTATTGGTAGTTGTGGTAGTTGGTTAATGGTTATACTTGTTGTGGTTGTTGTATTGGTAGTTGTGGTAGTTGGTTAATGGTTATACTTGTTGTTGTTGCTGTATTGGTAGTTGTGGTAGTTGGTTAATGGTTATACTTGTTGTGGTTGTTGTATTGGTAGTTGTGGTAGTTGGTTAATGGTTATACTTGTTGTTGTTGCTGTATTGGTAGTTGTGGTAGTTGGTTAATGGTTATACTTGTTGTGGTTGTTGTATTGGTAGTTGTGGTAGTTGGTTAATGGTTATACTTGTTGTGGTTGTTGTATTGGTAGTTGGTTAATGGGTATACTTGTTGTGGTTGTTGTATTGGTAGTTGTGGTAGTTCGTTAATGGGTATACTTGTTGTGGTTGTTGTATTGGTAGTTGTGGTAGTTGGTTAATGGTTATACTTGTTGTGGTTGTTGTATTGGTAGTTGTGGTAGTTCGTTAATGGGTATACTTGTTGTGGTTGTTGTATTGGTAGTTGTGGTAGTTGGTTAATGGTTATACTTGTTGTGGTTGTTGTATTGGTAGTTGTGGTAGTTCGTTAATGAGTATACTTGTTGTGGTTGTTGTATTGGTAGTTGTGGTAGTTGGTTAATGGTTATACTTGTTGTGGTTGTTGTATTGGTAGTTGTGGTAGTTGGTTAATGGTTATACTTGTTGTGGTTGTTGTATTGGTAGTTGTGGTAGTTGGTTAATGGTTATACTTGTTGTGGTTGTTGTATTGGTAGTTGTGGTAGTTGGTTAATGGTTATACTTGTTGTGGTTGTTGTATTGGTAGTTGGTTAATGGTTATACTTGTTGTGGTTGTTGTATTGGTAGTTGTGGTAGTTGGTTAATGGTTATACTTGTTGTGGTTGTTGTATTGGTAGTTGGTTAATGGTTATACTTGTTGTGGTTGTTGTATTGGTAGTTGTGGTAGTTGGTTAATGGTTATACTTGTTGTGGTTGTTGTATTGGTAGTTGTGGTAGTTGGTTAATGGTTATACTTGTTGTGGTTGTTGTTGTATTGGTAGTTGTGGTAGTTGGTTAATGGTTATACTTGTTGTGTTGTTGTATTGGTAGTTGTGGTAGTTGGTTAATGGTTATACTTGTTGTGGTTGTTGTATTGGTAGTTGGTTAATGGTTATACTTGTTGTGGTTGTTGTATTGGTAGTTGTGGTAGTTGGTTAATGGTTATACTTGTTGTGGTTGTTGTATTGGTAGTTGGTTAATGGTTATACTTGTTGTGGTTGTTGTATTGGTAGTTGTGGTAGTTGGTTAATGGTTATACTTGTTGTGGTTGTTGTATTGGTAGTTGGTTAATGGTTATACTTGTTGGTTGTTGTATTGGTAGTTGTGGTAGTTGGTTAATGGTTATACTTGTTGTGGTTGTTGTATTGGTAGTTGTGGTAGTTGGTTAATGGTTATACTTGTTGTGGTTGCTGTATTGGTAGTTGTGGTAGTAGTAAGGGCGTGGTAATGCTGGTAGATTTATTTCATGATTAGGATGATATTTGTGGCGTGGTTGTGGAAATGTTGGTAGTTGTGGTAGTGTTAGGGATGTGTTGTTATAGGTGTAGTAATGTTGGTAGCGTTAGTGGTAGTGTTGTTGTTATGGTTGTGGTAATGTTGGTAGTTATGGTAAGTGGTTGTGGTGGAGGCCTTGGCAAGATCGTGAGCATGAATAAAAATCACTGTATTTCATATTGTCATCTAACTCTAACTCTCTCTCTTCTCTCTCTCTCAGAAAACCTTGCTAGCAAACAAAGACAATTACAACACCTGTAAAACACACCCACGCACACGCACACACGTAAATATAAAGTAATAATAACAATGATCTGTTCACCAAGTAGACTGAATAAATATGACAATAATTAATGATAAACTACGAAAGCATTGAATAAAACAATGTATGTAAAAAAAAAAAAAAAAAAAAAAAAAAAAAAACCCCAGATTATACAATTATTATATATGGGTTAAAGTTAATCTTAAAGTTGCGAGAGGATAGGCAGGTGCTAGAGGTGATAGGCCTCTTAACCCTTTCATGATCAGATTATGCATTTCTTTCTTTGTTTAATTATTATTGAGAATTTTGCTTGCTTCTGGCATTTTCAACCATGTATTTCAGTTTGTTCCCCAGGGGTAACAAAAACGAAGCGCCTTCCCAAACAGCCTAAAAAAAAAAAAAAAAAAAAAAAAAACAACCACTCATATCTAGGCTAGGTAAATTTGTACTATACGGTGGCCGATTTCTTGTAAGTTACAGGTTCGGTGCCGCTTGCCCAGAAGAAGTCGACACCTGAATGGGATGTAGCGTCTTATTATCGACAAACTAATGAGGTGATGCGTCTTAATATATCCAAACTATGGGAGTAAATAAGGGGCTATCCAAAAAATACCCCCCTCAGACCAAATAGGGTTAAGGGGTGAGGATATGGTGCCTAGTTAATGTGAACAGAGGATAGGACAGTCTTCATTATTCTCATGACGTCTTGAAAACTGTATCGGGGCTTAATGAGATAATAGGGTAGCTTTGATGAGAGAGAGAGAGTGAGAGTGTGTGTGTGTGTGTGTGTGTGTCGAGGATAGAACGCGTTTTATGAGTGTGAGTGTTCTGCAGTGTTTGGTATTCCCTGGACACTCCTCTATGAAACTGTATCGGGGCTTAATGAGATAATAGGGTAGCTTTGATGAGAGAGAGAGAGAGAGTGTGGAGGAAAGGACGCGTTTTATGAGTATGAGTGTACTGCAGTGTTCGGTATTCCCTGGACACTCCTCTATGAAACTGTATCGGGGCTTAATGAGATAAAGCAAGGATTGTTTTCACTTTATTCCTGCTTACAAAAGATGATGTTTGTACAGCTAAAGGAGGAAGCTAGCAACCAAAGGGGCAACATTGATCTCCATTATCCTCTCTACTCCTACAAACCCTTCCTAAGCTGAATACAAATGTTTAATGATAGTAAAAAACAAAAACCAAAAACCATTGTTAAATAATAATAACAATGATAAAACAGTAATAAACGAGTCCTTAAATCCTAAAGGGGTTAACACTTGCTGATCCGACGTCTTGTGGGTTATTATATCCTTGAGGATTATGCTTGCCTTTGCCATTTTCGAGCAACGTACTATATTTTCGTTTGTCTTCTAGGCTAACAAAAAAGTTTTACCAGACTTCTTTCAAACTGAAAAAATTCCCACCCGGATCCCCTTTAAGTTACATTTTTAAATTTGTTCGATAGAAAAATTTCCAGATCGAAGGCCGATTTATTCCGAGGTTAAAATCCTTGCTGTCGCTCGCCCCTAAAACAAATCCACCCCTAAATGGGGTGAGGCGATTATCGCCAAACTAATGCGGTGAAATGTCTTAAAATCTCCAAACTAATGGAGCAAAACATGGGACGTCAAAGAAGCCCCACCTCAGACCAAATAGGGTTAATGAGATGAAGCAGCGCCTCACCATGGCTCTGGTTGGCTTACGATTCAAGTTGATACAAATGTCCAGGGAATACATGAACAGAACTGTGCATACATATTACATAAGCTACAGTAACTTACTTTTTTTGTTTTTAATTGTTTTCAAAGCACATCATATGTTTGCGATATGACTTGGGCGATATGACTTGCAGATTAGGAAGGGTCTCTTAAGAACATAAGGAGTTAAAATCTAGTCAATTATGCCTCCGACACCCAGAAATCCTTCCTAAGCTGAATAACATCGTCTAAGGATTGCCAGACCGGACTGTTATTACGCGTCATATTTTTGAAGGGGTTGTTGTTGTTGTTGTTGTTCCCCAGGCTGTCTGGCCGAACAGCCCCAAGGTCTCGAGCAAGGCCAAGGCCATAAATGAGCGCCCCCACAAAATCCTCCCTGCTTACCACTAACAAAGCCCAGGTGACCGAAGCCACTCCAAGGCAGGGAGCTGAGGAGGGTGCGGAAACGCCCGGGAAACCAAAGCCCCACCCAAGGCCCTGTGCCCCTCAGCAATTATGAAGGGAAAGTTGAGGGGTAAGGGAAAAAATGTGACGCTTTGGCTCCCAATCTGCCAACTTCTAGGTTGGGGTTAAGGAATAGGCCTAAGAAGAAGGGTGAGCAATAGAGTAACTATATCATTTCAACTGACGATAAATTGCAAAGTTCCCATCAAGATTTTTCAGTTATTTTGAAGATTTTGTAGTGAAATATGGTGCTAATTATATAAACTTTGGTCTTATTATGATGCAGAGACATAATAGTTGCATATTCTTCCATCAAGTATAGACAATTTTTTTTTAATTAGCTACTAAGGGATTCAATTTTCCGTCATCTGAAAATCAACAGAGTAGGCCTATAGGATCAGTTCACAGTCTCAACCTGTCAATCTTAACCCCTATTTGCTCCGAGGAAGGTCTTTTTGGGCCTCCTCTGTTTCGCTCAATTAGTTTGGAGATTTCAAGACGTTGCACCCCATAGGTTTGGCGATGATAAGACGCTTCACCCTATTTAGATGTTGATTTTTTTCTGGGCGAGCCATAGCGAGCTATCCCGGGCATATTTTTATTTTGAAGGAAGTCTGGGAGGGCGTCTTTGTTAGCCTTGGGGACATAATATAGGGTTATGCCACTACAGAGACTTGAGTGAGAGGAAGGGGCAGATAAAAGGCATTATATTATAGAGGGGAGAATTGTAAACCTTGCGGGGGTGGGTCTTATGGGGGTTGCAAACAGTAGGGCAGTCTTTTGTCATGGTGGGACTTAATTCGGAGGGTGGGGATGATGAATGACGATAAAAATTCACCCCTTCTGTACCGGCGATGTTTGCTTTATTTTATTCTAGCTATATGTAGACGATTTTGTGTAGTTTAAGAAGGATTTGGGGTATTCAAAAGTAATAAGGGAGATATTACGAAGCCTGTTAATTGCTAGAGGCCCTTTTTAAGCTGAATAAAATCGTCTAATAGTAGCCAGAATACAGTTAAAAAGACGTCACTGGCACAGAAGGGGTAAATAATGATGGTGATGACGCCGATGATAATAATGACTTAGGAAAATGAAGATGACGACGAAGATGATGATGGTGCACATAATGATATTGAGGACAGATTCTGGGGGACTCGAACTCTTAACAAGTAGTCTGGGCTTCTGGTGCACGGCGCCTTAGACCACCGGACCAACCCGACCAGTGTGTGTGTGTGTGTGTGTGTGTGTGTGTGTGTGTTAAAGAAAATCCAAACAAAGAAGGCCCTTAAACTGTCAATACAAATACACGAAAAAAAAATATATATAACTACGTACTTGAAAGTGAATGGAGAGCAAACTGGAATGGAGAGAGAGAGAGAGAGAGAGAGAGAGAGAGAGAGAGAATAGCCGACAGAGATGAATGGGTTGTACGAGGGATGATGGCCAATGAATGGGGAGGGGGTGTGATGAAGTGATGGGGGAGAGAGTATGATAGCCCCTTCAGTGTGCTCTCCCCCCCCCCCCCTCTCTGTCTCTCTCTCTCTGCATCTTTCCACTACTCTTTATGCACCTCGTTCCTAGCTCCTACCTCCCCTTGTGGATTTACACTGATATTAATATAAATCCATATCTTATATTATGGTTATAGCATATTTAAATGATGTTCGAGAACTTCACAATGTGTTCTAAAGAGAGTTTCTCTCAAAAGGCTCAGCCATAATATCATGCTATATAAAACCTTCGACTTGACAGTATATTAGGAGACAGAGGAGGACCAGGATAATCGCCAACATATTTATTATTACCAACGTTTCCACTTCTCAAAACTGTATATATTTCTGGCTAAAATATACACCTTCAATGTCAAATATACCTTCAATGTCAAATACACCTTCAATGTCAAATATACCTTCAATGTCAAATATACACCTTCAATGTCAAATATACCTTCAATGTCAAATATACCTTCAATGTCAAATATACACCTTCAATGTCAAATATACACCTTCAATGTCAAATATACACCTTCAATGTCAAATATACACCTTCAATGTCAAATATACACCTTCAATGTCAAATATACACCTTCAATGTCAAATATACACCTTCAATGTCAAATATACACCTTCAATGTCAAATATCTTTCAATTCATCTTTCTACACCATCCGCATATATTATGGAATCATAGGGGTAAAAACTATATCCACTACCGGTAACTCTAAATACCACAAGTTTTTCCTAAACTGAATAAAATCGCTAAATAATAACCAGAATTATCGCCAACACACGTAATAATCCTGAAGGGGTTAAGAAGTCAAAGGTTATGTTACCTACCGTGGTCGTCCAACGGAGAACATCCCGGCATCTGCAGGAGAGAAAGGTTGGGGTTAGTTTAGGTTTTATAAGTAACACCCCGTTCTTAACATTAATCATCAATTACAAACCCAAATGTACTTGAATAAACTAATGAAAGCATATGGTTCTCCAGGAATTCGAACTCGGGACACCACACCCAGAACATAAGCATCTAAACCACCAACACAGTTATACCAAGTTGTCTCTCAGTCCAATTGAATCCAGGGGGGTAATCGAAGTTAGAGTTCATATGTTATTGACCACTTGAGAGTTTCGTTGTATATGTAAGTTGGAGCTGTAGAGGGTTAGTTAGGGTTACTTTCGGTTTAATACCAAGTTGCCTCTTCGTTTAATTTAAGGGGGGTCACCGGCTTTTTGTTATCTTTCTCTCCTTTTCTCTCTTTCCCTGGCTTGTATCTATTCGGCCCCATTCAGCCAACTGTTTTAAGGCGTTTATCCCCATCCAGGTGTCGATTTCTTCCTGGCGAGCGATAGCGAGCCAGCATTGTATGGATAAATCCGGCTTCGCCGGAGAATTTTTTCTATCGAAAAATGTACAAATTTAGCTTGCTGTCAAGACAAAATATATATATATGCTGGCTCCCTACCGCTCCCAAGGAAAATATTGACACCTGGATGGGGGTAAACGTCTTAAAACAGTAGGCTTAATATGACCGAATGGATACAAGCAAAAGAGAGAGGGAGAGAAAGAGAAAAATAGCGAGGTGGGCTCCCTTAACTGGAATTCACTAGCTAATGTCCATCGTCTTGTTTATATAATTAGATGTTCAAGTATTCAATATCCCGACTGTACTTGAATATAGCTTATACTTATACTGTAATATTGTAAGAATCACGGGAACAGATATACGAACATGACGACGATAGAAAACTTGAGTAAGGTTAATATGGTTTATTTTCAGTAATTTCAGATAAGTAAGTTTTTAGTCACACAGTATACAGCTTAGCGTTACTTTTTGTCTCCATAATTCCAAGGTCTCCGGCTAAAGTATTCAACTCTACACTTCCCAACATTCATCAACTCTAGCCTCAGTGAACGCCGCTTCTACACTACCTCTTCGTCTCAATTCTCTTCACTAAGTCAACTCGGCATACCCATAAACAAAGTTCATATAGTCTCAAAAACAAACTTCGAAGCTTCGAAATTAACGAAACAGTGAAGCAAGTAATATGAGCCATTATAATTATATGTTGTAACCATTGAATATACAGTATATGTAAATTTGTTTATGACAATAAATGTTTTGAATTGAATTTAATTGAAATTGAAAATTACTGATCAAACAACACTAGAATGAAACAATACCGAACTAAACCCACATAATGAAGCAATCTCTCTCTCTCTCTCTCTCTCTCTCTACTATATATACACAAATAACGAACTACAATCGTAATCCAATCATATTTACTTTTATCTATACACAACATCATGGAAAACATGCAAATTCATGTGGGTAACTGTACTTTGTTATCGAAAAGTAGAGCACCATAATTGTAAAGGCCCGGATGGATGAATACAAAAATATATAATAAATATATAGATACACATAAATAAATTAGTTTTATGTAGAAGAGAAAACAATAGCATGACTTGGCTCTGTGTCGACCAAAGTTTCGGCAGTGTTTTGCTTGCCTCTCAGTAGTACCTAAGAAACGTTTCCGTGCATGGCCTTTCCGGTGAGTCAGAGTCATGATAGCAAGGACAGTATATATATATATATATATATATATATATATATATATATATATATATATATATATATATATATATATGTGGATCACAAAAAGAAGGCCCAACTAAAGGCCGATTCCTCCTAAATTGCAGGCTTGCATTCGCTCGCCTGTTAAATATCAGGAAAGTGACGTCATCGTCCTGGACAAACAGTTAAAGCCCACACGCCTCCTGCTTTCCAATCCAACCTATTTCTGCAGTGTTCAGCCAGTCATGGTCCAAACAGTGACATCATGGTGGCTTTCTCTTGGCTCTTTATGATGACACACATACTCACACTCTTAGTCTCACTCAAACACACACACACACACACACTCTTTACACTTTCACTCTCTCTCTGACTCACTCACTCACTCACCACTCTCTCTCTGGGTTGTATCCAATCGGACCCATTCAGCCTACTGTTTCAAGATGTTTATCTCCATCCAGGTGTCAATTTTTTTTATCGGTCGCCAATATTCTTTGTAGAAATCCGACTTCGCCAGAAAAAAATTATATCGAAAAATGTACACATTTAGCTAGCTGTCTGAAACTGTCTCCAAAGTATGCTGGGTCGCTATCGCTCGCCAGGTAAAACTCGACACATGGATGGGCATAAACGTCGTAAAACAGTAGGCTAAATGGATACAATTACACAGAGAGTAAGCTAACTTTCACAAACACCTCCTCCTATTCATTGCACTATACTTAACCACACCCCACTTATTTCCAACACACCAAAATTACCTCTAACGTACCTTGAATTTGGGTCTCTATCTCTCTTTCAACCTTGTGTGTGGGGGGGGGGGGATTATTACAGGCAGCTTCGCCTTTTGTCTCCTTCGTTCACATATAGAGAGAGAACTAACTACTTATACCTTACCTTTCTAGCCATTCCATTCTATTTCCTCCGTAATCATTTAATCATGTCCAGACGCTGACATCATGGTGCCTTTCCGCTTGGCTCTTTATGATAACACTTGTCTTGTTCTCATATAGGGGCCTTCCTCTTAATGCCGCATAACTTTACTATCACTCATGCTACACACACACACACACACTCCCATCCCTCTTCCCCCCCACACTCTCACTCTCTCGAATAAACTTCCCTCAAAAGTTGTAAACAGTTCTACAGTAGAGCAGTTTAAGAGAGTGGATAGTATATTGCTCAGTCTGTAATGAGTGTAGTGCTAAACAGTCTCTCTCCTTCCACTTCGAGTACCTCCGTGGAATGGACCGCAAGGTCTCTCAGATATTAACTATTCCTTGTAACTCTCTCCCCCCCCCCCCTCTCTCAGCAGTGCAAGACTGCATACCATCGAAAATACGGCGTCCAGGCCATAATAATAAGCCCAAATGGTGGAATAAAGATATTTCAAACTGCCTGCTTGCTAAAAAATTTGCTAATGATAGATTAAAATCCTCACAAAATGACGAAGAACGGGTGAAATTTGTAGAGCTACGACGCAAAGCCAAAAAGTTAATTAAGCAAAGTAAAAAGACCTTAGAGTTACATATTGCGAATCAAAGTAAAACAAACCCGAAAGAATTCTATAGTTATATCAGAAAGAAAAAAGTAGTTGTTGTTGTTGTTGTTGTTGTTCCCCAAGCTGCCTGGCCGAACAGCCCCAAGGCCCCGAGCAAGGCCAAGGCCATAACTGAGCGCCCCCACAGAACCCTCTCTGCCTACCACAATAAAGCCTGGGTGACCGAAGCCACTCCATGGCGGGGAGCTGAGGAGGGTGCGGAAACGCCCGGGAAACCAAAGTCCCACCCAGGGCCCTGTGCCCCTCAGCAATTATGAGAGAAATTTGAGGGGCAAAGAAAAAATGTGACGCTTTGGCTTCCAATCTTGGTAGATTGGGAGGTCAATCCACGGAAAAGACGCCGTCACTTGAGATCTAGGAAATACATAAGTAAAAGGAACAGTCGGAGTAAGCTATGGGTATGGCAGAGATCGCTCAGTTCTCACTCTGATAGACCAGCCCACCACCATAAGACTAGAACCCAATCCTCTCAGCATCAGCTAGGAAAGGCCCTAGAAAGCCGCCTTTGGCGGGGGGATAGCTCCCCTATTTCAACCCCTTTCGGGGTTGGGCACCCGCCCAGAAAAAAGTAGTTACTTCAACTGTTGGTCCGGACCGTTAGTCGATGAAAATGGAGAATACACCAAAGAGAAGTACAAATGAGTAATGCCCTCAATACCTTCTTTGCATCAGTTTTTACAACAGAAGACCTCAGTGATATCCCTACACCATCGCCGATTCAGATTGATAATTCAGATGTTCTAAGCAATATCACCGTTACAGAGAGAGAAGTATTGAATTGTTTAGATAAACTCAAGGTAAATAAAACGCCAGGACCTGATACAATCTCGCCTAGAGTTCTAAAGGAAGCTAAGGATGAGCTCTCCAAACCACTGACATTACTATTCAATAAATCCTTGCAGTCTGGAACTATGCCTGATCAGTGGAAGCTAGCCAACGTAACACCGATATTAAAAAAAGGCAGCAAATCCCTACCCAGTAACTATCGTCCAATTAGCTTAACCTCAGTTGTATGTAAAATGCTAGAAACGGTCATACGAGACAGACTCGTAAATCACTTAGAGGAAAATAACATACTTAAAGATACTCAACACGGCTTTCGTAAAAAACGTTCCTGTTTAACAAACCTCTTAGACTTCTTCCACGATATCCTCAACTTCTACGATGAGAGTAAAGCTGTAGATATTATATACCTTGATTTTCAAAAGGCCTTTGACAAAGTTCCCCACAAACGTTTACTGCTAAAACTAAAAAGCGCATGGAATACAAGACGGTGTGTTGAAATGGATAGAAAATTGGCTCAGCAACAGAAAGCAAAGGGTAGTCATAAACGGTAAGGCATCTAAATGGACCAATGTAAGTAGCGGGGTACCCCAGGGATCGGTACTAGGACCAATTCTCTTTCTAATTTACATCAACGACATAGATGAGGGCCTCACCTGTACAATCTCAAAATTTGCTGACGATACAAAAATTGCAAATAGCGTACTCTCAAAAGAACAAGTTGACGATATGCAACACAATCTAGATAAATTGTCATGTTGGGCCCAAATTTGGCAAATGAGTTTCAATGCGGATAAATGTAAAGTACTACATGTCGGATACCTAAATGAGAAAAGCAAACTATTCGATGAATGGCACTCAGCTTAAGAATGTAAACAGAGAAACTGATCTGGGAGTAACAATATCGAGTAACCTAAAACCGAGTCAACAATGTTCAGAAGTTGTTAAGAAGGCAAACAAAATAATTGGCTTTATAGGCAGGTCATTTGAGCATAAATCCAAAGAAGTTATCCTAACCCTTCACAATTCCTTAGTCCGCCCTCTTCTGGAATACTGCGTTCAATCCTGGTGCCCTTATTACCAAAAAGATATAAACAAGCTAGAACGAGTTCAACGTAGAGTTACCAAAATGATACCTAGCCTAAAGAACAAACCATACGAAGAGCGTCTTAGAGAATTAAATCTATTTCCTTTAACCCAGCGCAGATTAAGAGGTGACTTAATTCAAGTGTTCAAAATCATCAAAGGCATCGACAATATGAACTGTAGTAAGTACTTCACTATCGACCAATCTAATTACACGCGGGGAAAACGGTTGCAAAATTATTGGTAAATCTTTTAACTCGCACGAATCTAAGAATTTCTTCTTCAATCGAGTTGTCAACTTGTGGAATGGGCTTCCCCGAAACGTTATAGACTGCATCACCGTTGATTCATTTAAACTCCGCCTAGACAAATATCTCTCATCAAACCCGCGACTGACTGCGTTTGTAAATGAATAACTTTATTTTATCCCCCCCCCCCCGTTACTAACCCATCTGTCCTCTACTAACTTCCTAATCCTGCCACGGACATTAGTTCCAGGGCAGTAATTCCCTTTCCAATGTTCCCTTACCCACTCTAAACCACTGTTTGGACACTTGATCCTCAGTGTTTTGGAGGACAAGCAACCTAGAAGGGTCACTAGATCTGTTGTTGCTTGATTTCCTTTGTACTCCTTTGTACTCTCCCCACACACTCACTCTCTCTCTCTCTCTGCGTCAGATATTTAACGAGTTGTGATATATGGGTCTCCTTGGGAATGGGTCAGTGTCACTTATAGAGCCACACAGGAATACCATGCACTTCTGTTGACCTGTCCATTCTCATCTATTAGTTCAACCCCCATTCAGTACCGGTGACGTCCTTTTCGGTATGTTCTGGCAAATATTAGGCAATTTTATTCGGCTTAGGAAGAACATCGACCCATTAAAAGGCTACAGACCATCTCAATTAATCCTACTATCTACCATATATCGATCCTAAGCTTCACAAAATCGTCTCAATGTAGGTGAAATTAAACAAATATTACATTACCGGTACAGGAAGGATTATCCCATGCAGTATACGAGGACGCTGTTCTTCCCTTTACTGTGTCTATCATCAGGCAATAACTAACCCTTTCAAGATACAATTACGCATTTATATTCTGTTTTCTGGCTATTATTAAACGATTTTATTCAGATTACGATAGGTATATCATCATGGAAGTCAGAGAGTTAATTGTGATAGTCTTAACCCATTTAATTGCCACAGTTCCTTTCTAAACTGCATAAAGGCGTTTAATGATAGCCAGATTAAACTGTCAAAATGCGCCATAATGTTCAAAGGGTTAACTTTAACTAAGAGGGTTCATTGATGGGACCAATTTTCACCCTGGCTTATGAACAAACAATGAAAAACGTGAACTGTAGAGAATGAACGCCTAATCGTAACAAAAAATGTTACATCTAAAAACTGTTTTCATCATGGATTCGATCGTGTAGGTGTGCTAATTTGAATACGCGAACGATTGTAATAGTTATCATGTTTATACTTGGCTGTTGCATTAGAACACATTGCAGTATGAGCCCCACTCAGGTTTTATGACTGACTGTGCTTGTCTTACCTCACCTACCCCCCCCCCCCACCCCCCCCCCCACCCACCCCCCTAGTGCTTACCCTCCCCCCTCTCCACCCCCCGTGCCCACATACCCCACCAGTGCCCACAAACCCCACCAGTGCCCACATACCCCACCAGTGCCCACATACCCCACCAGTGCCCAGTTTAAGTACCTGTAAACGGGTTAACTCAATTTACTCCTTACCCAGCCACACCATCATCACCATACTACAGTAGGCCAGTCTCTAGGTCCTCTACACCATACACCACATCACTATAACCCACTACATTATCACCATACTATACCAGGCTCTAAGTTATCTACACCATACATACACTACATCAGTATACTGTAACATACTCTACACCCCACTACATTATCAACATAGCCTACTGCACCAGGCTCTAGCTTCTATACACCACAATAACATCCTGTCACCAAATAAACCACTTCCATACTGTGCACGATATGATTATACCAGGAAGAATTGTACGTCTTACATTATTCAAACACCTAAACTACCCTATACCCTCAGTTTTCAAGATGGAGAGCCCATACTTGGCATGCATAAGATTTTTTAAAGCGATATTGAATTTTTTCTACCTCCCCCCCCCCCCCCCCCCCCTCCAGATTGACAGCCTATACTTCGGTTTTCCCCCGGGAAGCGCCAGGGTAGCTCAAGTAGTCGACTTAACAGGTTTGACTAATATAATGAAGTCTAGAAAGGTCCTAATCATGCAGAATGGAGTAAATCACCATCTCTCTCTCTCTCTCTCTCTCTCTCTCTCTCTCACCGTTACAGAGAGAGAAGTATTGAATTGTTTAGATAAACTCAAGGTAAATAAAACGCCAGGACCTGATACAATCTCGCCTAGAGTTCTAAAGGAAGCTAAGAATGAGCTCTCCAAACCACTGACATTACTATTCAATAAATCCTTGCAGTCTGGAACTATGCCTGATCAGTGGAAGCTAGCCAACGTAACACCGATATTCAAAAAAGGCAGCAAATCCCTACCCAGTAACTATCGTCCAATTAGCTTAACCTCAGTTGTATGTAAAATGCTAGAAACGGTCATACGAGACAGACTCGTAAATCACTTAGAGGAAAATAACATACTTAAAGATACTCAACACGGCTTTCGTAAAAAACGTTCCTGTTTAACAAACCTCTTAGACTTCTTCCACGATATCCTCAACCTCTACGATGAGAGTAAAGCTGTAGATATTATATACCTTGATTTTCAAAAGGCCTTTGACAAAGTTCCCCACAAACGTTTACTACTAAAACTAAAAGCGCATGGAATACAAGACGGTGTGTTGAAATGGATAGAAAATTGGCTCAGCAACAGAAAGCAAAGGGTAGTCATAAACGGTAAGGCATCTAAATGGACCAATGTAAGTAGCGGGGTACCCCAGGGATCGGTACTAGGACCAATTCTCTTTCTAATTTACATCAACGACATAGATGAGGGTCTCACCTGCACAATCTCAAAATTTGCTGACGATACAAAAATTGCAAATAGCGTACTCTCAAAAGAACAAGTTGACGATATGCAACACAATCTAGATAAATTGTCATGTTGGGCCCAAATTTGGCAAATGAGTTTCAATGCGGATAAATGTAAAGTACTACATGTCGGATACCTAAATGAGAAAGCAAACTATTCGATGAATGGCACTCAGCTTAAGAATGTAAACAGAGAAACTGATCTGGGAGTAACAATATCGAGTAACCTAAAACCGAGTCAACAATGTTCAGAAGT
Organism: Paralithodes platypus; assembly: GCA_032716605.1. NCBI lineage: Eukaryota > Metazoa > Arthropoda > Malacostraca > Decapoda > Lithodidae > Paralithodes > Paralithodes platypus. Next base: position 73,917,232 of record CM064480.1, read on the forward strand.
TGTTAAGAAGGCAAACAAAATAATTGGCTTTATAGGCAGGTCATTTGAGCATAAATCCAAAGAAGTTATCCTAACCCTTTACAATTCCTTAGTCCGCCCTCTTCTGGAATACTGCGTTCAATCCTGGTGCCCTTATTACCAAAAAGATATAAACAAGCTAGAACGAGTTCAACGTAGAGTTACCAAAATGATACCTAGCCTAAAGAACAAACCATACGAAGAGCGTCTTAGAGAATTAAATCTATTTCCTTTAACCCAGCGCAGATTAAGAGGCGAATTAATTCAAGTGTTCAAAATCATCAAAGGCATCGACAATATGAACTGTAGTAAGTACTTCACTATCGACCAATCTAATTACACGCGGGGAAACGGTTGCAAAATTATTGGTAAATCTTTTAACTCGCACGAATCTAAGAATTTCTTCTTCAATCGAGTTGTCAACTTGTGGAATGGGCTTCCCCGAGACGTTATAGACTGCAGCACCGTTGATTCATTTAAATTCCGCCTAGACAAATATCTCGCATCAAACCCGCGACTGACTGCGTTTGTAAATGAATAACTTTATCCTCCCCTCAGTTACTAACCCATATGTCCCCTACTAACTTCCTAGTCCTGCCACGTTAGTGGCAGGGCAGTAGTTCCCTTTCCAATGTTCCCTTACCCACTCTAAACCACTGTTTGGACACTTGATCCTCAGTGTTTTGGAGGACAAGCAACCTAGAAGGGTCACTAGACCTGTTGTTGCTTGATTTCCTTTGTACTCCTTTGTACTCTCTCTCTCTCTCTCTCTTTACCCGCCCTCCTTGACTCAGCCATATAACATACACTCTTTAATGACATAGATGAGGGTCTCACCTGTACAATCTCAAAATTTGCTGACGATACAAAAATTGCAAATAGCGTACTCTCAAAAGAACAAGTTGACGATATGCAACACAATCTAGATAAATTGTCATGTTGGGCCCAAATTTGGCAAATGAGTTTCAATGCGGATAAATGTAAAGTACTATATATCAGATACCTAAATGAGAAAGCAAACTATTCGATGAATGGCACTCAGCTTAAGAATGTAAACAGAGAAACCGATCTGGGAGTAACAATATCGAGTAACCTAAAACCGAGTCAACAATGTCCAGAAGTTGTTAAGAAGGCAAACAAAATAATTGGCTTTATAGGCAGGTCATTTGAGCATAAATCCAAAGAAGTTATCCTAACCCTTTACAATTCCTTAGTCCGCCCTCTTCTGGAATACTGCGTTCAATCCTGGTGCCCTTATTACCAAAAAGATATAAACAAGCTAGAACGAGTTCAACGTAGAGTTACCAAAATGATACCTAGCCTAAAGAACAAACCATACGAAGAGCGTCTTAGAGAATTAAATCTATTTCCTTTAACCCAGCGCAGATTAAGAGGTGACTTAATTCAAGTGTTCAAAATCATCAAAGGCATCGACAATATGAACTGTAGTAAGTACTTCACTATCGACCAATCTAATTACACGCGGGGAAACGGTTGCAAAATTATTGGTAAATCTTTTAACTCACACGAATCTAAGAATTTCTTCTTCAATCGAGTTGTCAACTTGTGGAATGGGCTTCCCCGAAACGTTATAGACTGCATCACCGTTGATTCATTTAAACTCCGCGTAGACAAATATCTTGCATCAAACCCGCGACTGACTGCGTTTGTAAATGAATAACTTTATTTTATCCCCCCCTCAGTTACTAACCCATCTGTCCCCTACTAACTTCCTAATCCTGCCACGGACATTAGTTCCAGGGCAGTAATTCCCTTTCCAATGTTCCCTTACCCACTCTAAACCACTGTTTGGACACTTGATCCTCAGTGTTTTGGAGGACAAGCAACCTAGAAGGGTCACTAGATCTGATGTTGCTTGATTTCCTTTGTACTCCCTTTGACTCAAGAGGAGGATGTCTATTCTTAGCCATTAACATGTACCCATCCTATTACTTCACACCCCATATAGGAAATAACAGAACCGCCTCTCTTTAGTCAAGTATTAACCCTAGTTGGTCCGAGATGGGGATTTTTGGACCTCCCCCGTTAGTTGGGAGATTTTAAGACGTTTCACTTCATACTTTGACGATTATAAGTCGTTTTACCCCATTCAGGTATACATTATTTTCTAGGCGAGCCTGTAACTAAAAAGAAATCGGCCTTCGGCCGGATTTTTTTTTCTATCAATAAATGTACAAATTTAGCTTGAAGGTGGGTTTGGGTGGCCATTATATTTCTTGTTTGAAGGAAGGCTGTGAAGGCGTTTATTGTTAGCCAAGGGGACACATTGTTTGAAGGAAGGCTGTGAAGGCGTTTATTGTTAGCCAAGGGGACACATTGTTTGAAGGAAGGCTGTGAAGGCGTTTATTGTTAGCCAAGGGGACACATTGTTATTGTTAGCCAAGGGGACACATTGTTTGAAGGAAGGCTGTGAAGGCGTTTATTGTTAGCCAAGGGGACACATTGTTATTGTTAGCCAAGGGGACACATTGTTATTGTTAGCCAAGGGGACACATTGTTATTGTTAGCCAAAGGGACACATTGTTATTGTTAGCCAAGGGGACACATTGTTATTGTTAGCCAAGGGGACACATTGTTATTGTTAGCCAAGGGGACACATTGTTATTGTTAGCAAAGGGGACACATTGTTATTGTTAGCCAAGGGGACACATTGTTATTGTTAGCCAAGGGGACACATTGTTATTGTTAGCCAAGGGGACACATTGTTATTGTTAGCCAAGGGGACACATTGTTATTGTTAGCCAAGGGGACACATTGTTATTGTTAGCCAAGGGGACACATTGTTATTGTTAGCCAAGGGGACACATTGTTATTGTTAGCCAAGGGGACACATTGTTATTGTTAGCCAAGGGGACACATTGTTATTGTTAGCCAAGGGGATACATTGTTATTGTTAGCCAAGGGGACACATTGTTATTGTTAGCCAAGGGGACACATTGTTATTGTTAGCCAAGGGGATACATTGTTATTGTTAGCCAAGGGGACACATTGTTATTGTTAGCCAAGGGGACACATTGATCGATCATGATCATGGTAAAGAAAAGCAAAATCCTCAATAATAATTAATCCAAATATCATAATAACCCACAAGACGTCGGACCAGATAGTGTTAATGATAAACATAATATAATGTGTCAAGGATAGTGCAAGGGTTAATCTCACCTACTGTATATTGATCTGAGGCCATCACACACCCCTACACACACACACACACACACACACATACCTACACACACATACACACACCTACAAACACAAACACACACACCCCGAAACACACACCTACACCTCCACAAACACACACACCTACACACACACTCACCTCCACACACACACACACACTGACACACACACACACACCTACACCCCCCCCCACACACACACCCACCGACACACACACACACACACTATTACTCCTGACCAAGCAGAATGTACACACCTAAACAATCACGTCAGATGGACGTATTTGGAAATGTCTACTCTGCTACATCCCCCCCTATCACCTCCATACGCCTGTCCCCCCTCACCCCCCCCCCCTCTCTCTCTCGCCCTCACTCTCACTTTCGTCCTTGCTCTCTCTCTCTCTCTCTCTCTCTCTCTCTCTATTCAAATTAAGTTCAATTCTACAATTGATTTCCTTGCTATGTACAAATATTATACGAATGTGATTAACCTCTCGAGTATATTTCTTTCAATATTATAAGAACGTGAATAACCTCTCAAGTACATTTCTGTCTCTGTTTCATATGTAGGCTACTTATTTTAGATTTTAACTTTTTTAGGTCTTATGATGCAAATATTTTACCTAAACAAATATTTTTGTAATGTGAATACCATTATCTTAATGTAATATATACTTTAGATTCTAATACTCACTCTCTCACACTCTCATTCTCTCTCTCTCTCTCTGTACTCAACACTACACCTTATTATAAACCCCACCTATAACACAACACCCCACTAAACCCAAACAGCAAGTCATAGCACCCCACTGTAAACCCTTCCCCACACATCTATTAATACACCCCCCCCCCCCCCCCCACACACACACACACCACACCTCTCCGGAGAAGTTGGAGTTATATCTATGATTTATCATGACATTTCTGATGAACCTGTCTTCTGTCTTTGTAAACGTGACTCTCTGTTCACATGTCAGGGGTCTGTTAAGGCGGTATCACACGAGCGCATCTTCCTCAACATTTATCCTCGACACTGGTCTGACAGCCTATGAGGTCAACATTTAGAATATTTCGGTCACCTAAATTCATCTACCATCAGTCTAATTTCCGATACCAGTGCAAAATATTCCAGAAAAGTTGCTAGAAAATTGATCATCGAATGCTGACTATAAAATCTCTCGTGTGATACCGGCTTTACTGAGGGCTATTTCCAGGACCTGTCAATTATAGGACACGCCTCTCTTATCAAACCACTGCAGGGATTGGATAGATACTTTGTAAGCTGTGTGCTGCATTGATACTTTGTAAGCTGTGTGCTGCATTGATACTTTGTAAGCTGTGTGCTGCATTGTTTTACATCATATCGGGGCGTTCCTCCAAGGTGATAAATAGGGCGGATTATGGACAGGAGGGGTTGTCATCAGGGGGTAACCACACTTCACTAATAAGCTTCCCTGTACCACTTTTACCCACGATTCACCCTAGCCATCCTTCTATTAATTAACCACACATCACTAACAAGCTTCCCTGTACCACTCTTACCCACGATTCACCCTAGCCATCCTTCTATTAATTAACCACACATCACTAACAAGCTTCCCTGTACCACTTTTACCCACGATTCACCCTAGCCATCCTTCTATTAATTAACCACACATCACTAATAAGCTTCCCTGTACCACTCTTACCCACGATTCACCCTAGCCATCCTTCTATTAATTAACCACACATCACTAACAAGCTTCCCTGTACCACTCTTACCCACGATTCACCCTAGCCATCCTTCTATTAATGTTACTACTATATATTCTATTCTATATACTCAGGCCCAATTCCCACTTTTCCTTTTTTCCCCTCTTTTCCTTTGTTTTTCTGGGGTTTTTTTACTACTAAGTTACGAAATAGACTTTGTAGAGTTACTAAGAGGTTACTTGAATAAATCTGGATAACTGTTCAACGACAAGAATATCAGTCTCCTTATTGTAATACATATGTCTATTATAACATATATTTCATCATCTCCAGGTGGTGGCAGAATCTAAAAAATACAGTTAATCTTACTTGTAAATTTCATTAATCGATTTTTGGAGTATAGTTGGTTGTTGGAAGGAACATAATAAATGCCATTATAATATTGCATTTTTTTACCTCATAAGCTGCCAGACCAGTGTTGAGGTTAAATGTTGAGGAAAAAAACGCAAATCCCTTTTAAACTGCCCAAAATCGTTTAAGTATAGCTAGGATAAAATACAAAACACGTCGCCGGTACAGAAGGGGCTATATAGGGGGAAGGGGAAATTTTGTTTACCGATATTTGACTTTATTTATTATATTTTTAGTTTCTTCCCTAGACATCCATCAAACTGAGAACAAAAAAACATCCATTACATCCCCCTTCTAGATTAATTTGTACATTTTTCGGTAGAAAATTATCTTGGCCTAAGGCCAATTCTTCCAAGATTACACTCACTATCGTTCGCAAGGAAAAAAATCGACACCTAAATTGCACGAAAGGTCTTAATATGGACAAAGAAATAGTGCGAAAGGTCTTATAATCGACAAACTAATGGGACAAACATCTTAAAATCCGAAAACTAATGGGGCTAAACCTGAGGGAGAAGGGGATCTAGAAAACCGACCCATCTCCCCTTCAGTCACGCTATCATACCACCTCATCACACACACATTCCAGCCTGACCAACCCACCCAAGCACACCTTCGTACCACCTCACCACACATTCCAGCCTCACCACCATCCCATCCACCGTGACTCACCAAGCCTCTCACCTGTATTCATGAGGCAGGATCACTTATCATCTTAGCATACACACATAACCCAAATAACTCACCACACCTTCTCTATCTATCTATCTATCTATCTATCTATTGCCGGACGCCTTACTCCCCTTAATGAGGGTGGCCATACACAGAAGGCCCACAAGTGGACCTATTCCCTTACAGGATTGACCACTCAATTTAGGATCCGGCCGACTCCAAGGCCCTCTATGTATCTTGTTAGCACTATTTTTCTACAGTAGTTTTTGGCTAGTCCATCCACTAACCTGCCTTACACTTAGATAAGCAGTACGGATTTGTATCAGGTTTACTCCCTTAGACAGATTGTCGACCAAGGCTGACGAGTCCCATCCACCCGGAGTTTTGTAAGGTTGTATCCCCTAGATGGGTTGCCGACCAGGGCTAACGAGTCCCAACCACCTGGCACCACACCTTAAGGGGAGGTTTTTAGTTTGCTGCCTAAACCTCCATCACACTTAGAAATAATACCCCCAAGATCCCTCTTTTGAGATAAATTTGTATATTTTTCAGTAGAAAAATGTATTGGCCGAAGGCCGGTTCCTCCTGCAGGCTCGCTATCGCTCGTCAGAACATCGACACCTAAATCGTACGAAACGTCATAAAATTGACAGAAATGGGGCGAAAGGTCTTTAAATCACTAAACTCATGGAGCGACAGTAATAAAATATAAACAAAACTAATGGGGATAAACATGAGGGAGAAACATGAGTCTAGAAGTAAAACAGCCTTACAGTATGTGAAAATCTCTCCTTAACTCCTTCTAACATCACACCTAGGTCCACCGCAATTATATACAAGACATCAGCAATATAATACACACTAAATAATTCAATACACCTCACCATCCTACCCAAACACACCTCACGGGGGAGGATCACGCCAAAGTGGATCACACACACACACACACACACACACACACACACACACACACACACACACACACACACACAATCACTCACCAAACCTTGATACACTACAGTACCAGGGGTTCCCAACCTTTTAGTTCCTCTGTACCACTTGGGCATTCTGATAGGTACCCATGTACCCCTAACAATTTAGGATAAAAATGGATAAAATTATGTCAATTTTATATTATTTTATTATGAAATATGTATGTGTAAACTGATAGGGATCTTAGCATTGATATTATCAATAAAATGAACTCAGTGACTATAAAATATTTCGATCTGTCACATACTCGGACATTATCGGGCGGTACTGCAGCTGTCTCGAGTTGGTATACATACCCGATTGTTTCACGTCCAATACAGATTGTGGGCCGCAGGAAGTCACATAATAGTGAAAACAATGGAATAGTCACCTCACTGATATAATTTTAAGGTAAGGATGTAGTATCCGGGTGTACGGTCCAACAAGTAACCGACCTAGATGTGATATTTTATGTTTTGTTTTGTTTTTCTGATGTGTTATGATGTCCCTATTCGGGCTCTGTCTCGAGTCAGCCACCCCCATAAAAAAAAAAGGATAATTGGGGAAGGTGCCAGAGTATACACATATACAACTTCATTTTCCGAAGAAAGAATCTTTAGCAACTAGGTAGTAACAATGACAAAATTCCAAGAGCAAATTACTATATGAGAAGGGATTACAATGATGTGCTAGTTTTGGATAATTAACATATTAACTATACTCTGTTTATTTTCAGCTGACGATAAAGTGAATCCCTGAGCAGCTAATTTCTCGATACTTAAGGTTGGACAAATATGAAACTACTATGTCTGTGCATCATAATAAGACCAAGTTTATATAATTAGCACTACATTTTACTAGGCTACAAAATCTTCAAAATAACTGAGAAATCTTGATGGGAACTTTGCAATTTACCGTCAGTTGAAAAGAAACAGAATATAGTTTGTAAATTTGACTAATAACCCCTTCTTTACCGACTACATCTTCTTCACTTTATTTTGGCTACAATGAGACGACTTTATTCAGCTTTGGAAGGACGTCTACCAATTAAAAGTTACAGACTATCTTAATTTATCCTTTTAGCTACCATATATCCTTCCTAAGCTTCATAAAACCGCCTAAATGTAGCTGAAATAAAATACAAAAGACGTCGCCGGTAGAGAAGGGGTTACCAACATAATAGGTCTACTATTAATATGGTGACAACATTAGTATCACCAACTAATTGATAAACTTTGTACCTACCTTAGCATTGACAGGACCATGAACATGAAGAGATGGGTTGGATGTGAAAGAGATCTGCCATGTGTAGATCATTCGGCTTTCTGCAGACTCCCGTTTTCTTATGTTCCGCGATGAAGGAAGGGTTTGGAAGACTCCCATCGCAGCACAGACCCTACAAAATCTCCGGGTACTATTCGATACAGGGGCCACATTTACAAAACAAACACCTTAATTTCTCAAAGCTTAACATTCGGATTCTTGAGAGATTGTAATTTTAGCCTGTCACAAAACGAACATCTTAATTGTCCAAAGCTTCAGATTCGAACTCTTGATGGAGAGATTAGGAATTTTAGTCTGTCACAAAACGAACACCTGAATTTCCCAAAGCTTGATTTTCGGATATTTGATGGAGAGATTTGGAACTTTAGTCTGTCACAAAACGAACACCTTAATTGTCCAAAGCTTCAGATTCTAACACTTGATGGAGAATTTGGAACTTTAGCTTTTCACTGTGTCAAGATGCAGATCCTAAATAGCAAGATTATAAGCTTCTTCATATCAATTTGTAGAGATGTGGATACTTATTAGAAATGTCGGAAACTTCTGCAAATCGCCTTGTCTAGATCTTTTAGTCCTCCTCTTATTCTTACTTTTGATCTTCTTTAATTTATGGTTTTCACTGCTTCCTCTTCATATATTTATTCCTTCGTCTTTTCTTCTTCTACTTCTTCTCTTGTTCTGGTCTTCTTGTCATTCTTCTCTCTTGAGTAACTTAAGTAATATCTCACATATACTGGATCTAACTATTATTGAATCTTATTACTGCAGCATGGCGAATATTTAAGCATCAATCTCGCTTAGTAAAGTCCTCTCATATATAAGCTTAAAGTAGAGTAAATATTGGCGAACACTGTCTATCAGTCATTAGGCTTAGGAAAGATCTCTCATCACAAATAATCAACTCCACAGCTAAAAACAAGGCCAGTTCCATAAATTCGGCTTAGCAAAGATCTCTCACCAATAATCAACTCCACAGGGTATAAAATCAAGGAGAGTTCCATAAATTCGGCTTAGGAAGGATCTCTCACAAATATAATAAGGTGCGTTTTATCAATCCGGCAGTCACATAAACCGAGTTCATACGAGGGGAGGGTTTTGCAGGGCCTGTGCTCCTCCGGCCAGACTTACCTTTGGTTTCCTTCATTTGTTTCCGTAGTTTTCTTTGTCTTTTTGGATTTTCCATTCTTGCTAATTGCATCTGGAAATACACAGAAAATATGGTTAATAATAATGATAATAGTAATATTAATAATAATAGTAATACAAATAATAATAATAAAGTAGTGATAATATTAATAATAATAATAATAATAATAATAATAATGTTAAAAATTATCTTCAGGTCTTTAAAAATGGGGATATTTGTATTTCTTTGTTCATTTATTTAAACAATATCACGTGCAAAGAGAAGAAAATATGAACATACATAGATAACAGGAGAATAATATTTATTACGCAGGAAGTCACATACTAGTGAAAACAATGGAATAGTCACCTCACTGATATAATTTTAAGGGAAGGATGTAGTATCCGGGTGTACGGTCCAACGGTAGTCATGTTTACATAGGTCGATCGCTCGCGGTTAAGTTCCCGTATATTTTTTCTGTTATTTGACCCCTGCTGGCAATATGTATGATGATGACAATAAGTCATGGGGGGTGAGGGGGGCAAAAGCCCCCCTTCAACCTATTATTGTATCCCACGGCAGTCAAAATAGACGGCAACATGATTGCAAGCGTCCGCATAGTGTAAGGCGGGCGGTCCACCCGGTAACTACATTCTTGCCAAATTTTAATATACGTAAGTTTCGCCTACTGAAATGAGGAAATTGATAAAAATACAACTTTGTGCAATCTGCCTGTAGATTAGAACACCATGTTTTGTACACTATGGTTATTCTCTCAGACCCCTATGTACCCCCTGAGAAGTGAAAATGTACCCCTGGGGGTACATGTACCCCAGGTTGGGAACCCTTGCTACACCACTACACTACACTAATAACCACCATACCTATATACACACACACACACTAAATCACTCACCAAACCTTGATACAGTATACCAATACACCATACTAATAAGCACCATACCTATATATACACCACACACACAACACTACATCAAGCTATCGTACTACCTCACCATCCCAGCCTCACCATACCTCCCCGTGACCCACCAAGCCTCATCTGACTCACGGGGAGGATCACAGAGGATCATACACTCATCATATATCTCACCACACCAAGTAACTTAGACACACCGTACCTACAGTATAAGCACCATTCATATACACACCATAAACAAAACACTACATCACACTAACCAACACATTACAATATATAACACATCTCACCACACTTCACCATCACCAAATCACCTAAACACACCATACCTATAAGCACCATATATATATATATATACCATAAACAAAACAATACATCACACTAACCAACACATTACAATATATAACACATCTCACCACACTTCACCATCACCAAATCACCTAAACACACCGTACCTATAAGCACCATATATATATATATATATATATATATACCATAAACAAAACACTACATCACACTAACCTACACATCACAATATACAACACACCTCACCACACTTCACCATCATTAAATCATCTAGACACACCGTACGTATAAGCACCATATATATATATATATATATATATATACACACACCATAAACAAAACACTACATCACACTAACCTACACATCACAATATACATCACACCTCACCAAACTTCACCATCACTAAATCACCTAGACGTATAAGCACCATACTGTGTATATATATATATATATATATATATATATATATATATATATATATATATATATACAGTATATACACCATAAACACTATCCAACACATCACAATATACAACACCCTCACCAAATCACCTAGACACACCGTACCTACTGTATAAGCAGCATACATATATACACACCATAAACAAAACACTACATCACAATATACAACACCCCTCACCACACAACCCTGTGACTCACCTACTATGGGTTTCAGAGGCCGTGTTACATGGTTTTTCGGGAATAACTTATTAACACAAATTTGGATTAGTATGATATTTTGACACAACTTTATTCACACCCTGCCCTAATTTTCGCCAATATTGTGCATTACCAAAAGTGTAGAATTAAGGTACTTGTCCCTGTGTCATGAGGTTAAAGTCGCACCTGGTCACACCTGGATGATGAGGAAACGAACAAGGTTAGTCACCCCCCATCTCTCTTTCTTTCCTTCTCGCTCTCTCTCTCTCTCTCTCTCTCTCTCTCTCTCTCTCTCTCACTTTCTCACACATGGAAACTACGGCCACTGGCGCATTCATTATACATATAAAAGTGAGGATGCAAAATGTGTTAATTTTATATTAATATATGATAGTGACATAAACTGACTGCAAGGGCAACAGTAGGGTAGGGTGGTGGGTATAAAACGAGCGTGTGTGATGGAAGAGCAGTGGTTTGGTGGTTTCCAGGTGTTGTGTGGTTTTGTGTTGGCATGATATTGCATCTACTGTAAGGTGTAATATGGTCATCGTATCGTCAGGTTGTGTTGGATGTCAGGTGGGATGGGTCAGTTGACGCTTGGTCATTAATTACGGGTTGGGTAGGGGTTGGAAAGGCGTGAGGATGGGAAAATGTTTGGGGAGGAAGGGTAGTGTAGGGTAAGTAAGTACAGTCACTTATACAAAATCGTGGACCGGTACGATTTTCGTTATGCAATTACTACCTGGGTTGATTATTGGCTGGGACTTGCTTTACAATCAATGGTATATGTAGGTTCGTAATTGATGTATAGAAAATCATATTCGTAAATCCGTTTGTAGAGATATACTTCCATAATTAGAAAAAAGGTGAGGTCCATGAATTGTTATGAGTGATGGTACGTTGAGGAAGATGCTGCCGACAATAAAACAAACAATACAAAACAAATACGAAGGAGAAGGGTGGGACAATGGGACATTTATACAAAGTGTATAGGAATGTGCAGGGGTGAGTGTGGCCAGGTTTTATTAATAGGTCATTTTATACAACGAAAGGAAGCGGAGACATGAAGGGTGGACAAATGATTGGACAAGCCGATTGGCGGCTTTCTCCCTGCTGTATATGTAGTAAAGACGCATGACAAATGCGTTTTTACACCCACGCGGACAATGACGCAACATGGTTGCCATAATTTGCCTTGCTGGAGCCAATGTCACGTATGGCTGACTGTCTACGACTGCTGCCGTAAGCCCATGGCACCCGACGAAAACACACAACACCCGGAAACAACCGAACCATTGCTCATCGATGAAACACGGTCGTTATATACCCAGCACCCTACCATACTCTTGTCCTTACATTCACGTTATGTCACTATACAATATAAATATAAAATTAACACATTTTGCATACCTAATTTTTATATGTATAATGCATGCGCCAGTGGCCGTAGTTTCCATGTGTGAGAAAGTGAGAGAGAGAGAGAGAGCGAGCGAGAGAGAGAGAGAGAGAGCGAGAGGGAAAGAAAGAGAGATGGGGGGGTGACTAACCTTGTTCGTTTCCTCATCATCCAGGTGTGACCAGGTGCGACTTTAACCTCATGACACAGGGACAAGTACCTTAATTCTACACTTTTGGTAATGCAAGATATTGGCGAAAATTAGGGCAGGGTGTGAATAAAGTTGTGTCAAAATATCATACTAATCCAAATTTGTGTTAATAAGTTATTCCCGAAAAACCATGTAACACGGCCTCTGAAACCCATAGTAGGCCACCTGACTCACGGGGACGGACCAAACCACGCTATATAGTCAGTCGCGGTATCTTCCAGGAAACATTTCGTAACTATCGCTCCGACTCTCGGGCCTATTGTTTTGTGCCGGGAACAGAATACGTTTATATACATTTTTTATTCGAGGTATTCTTTTGTAATATTTTCTGTGTGTGTGTGTGTGTGTGTGTGTGTGTGTGTGTGTGTGTGTGCGCGCGCGTGTGTGTATTTATATATACATACTGTATATACATGTGTATATGGCTGTGCATTCATTTGTGTATGTATGTGTTTGTTTGAATGTGTGTGTGTGTGCGTGATAAAAATTACCTTACAGCATAATAATGTTTTGCAATTAGGCCTACCTAGGGAAGTCAAAGGATATATTAAGATTCCCAGAGATCCTTCCTGAGCTCCAATAAAATCGTTTAATATTAGCCAGAATAAACAACAGAATAACACTATCGTATCCTGAATCGGTTAAGTATGCAAATATCTAGTATTGTAATGTATACTAATGACATACCTCCTATTTTAAGTTCCATTTCCGCTTCCACCACCCCCACCATCGCCTTCCTGTGTAGTATTTCCTACATCCCCGTCCCACTCCGTCCTGTTTCCTAGAATAGCTAGGGTAATATGATGATGTATGGCAATTTCCCAATATTCTTTCTCACCACCATAAAACCTTTTTCAGTACGATGACGCATTCATAGGATTCTGCTTATCCTTGACTATAATCCTTTGAGTGTTAAATTATTTACCTTCAAGGCCAAATTTACCGAGAAAAGATGCCTTGAAAAAAAAATATATAAAATAAATGCTCGTACAGTAAATTATAAAGGTTCATGGGCATCGCATATATTTATGTGTTTAAATATAACCATCGGGATTGAATTGTATTTTATTACCGGGTTGGCTACCCCATGTGTTCAACGGTCACTTTCAAAGGAAACACATACAAAAGTATAGACGAGGGAGCAGCCCAGAGCTGCTGCCACGCCTTCCTTATACAGTATACTGTAGGAATCAAGGAATACCCCGTTCTTAATATTAATCCTCCATTACAAACCCCAATGCACTAGAATAAATTAATGAAAGCAAATGATCCTCCCGCGATTCGAACATACCAGCTAGTCAGAGATGAGACAAGACACACTCACTCAACCCCACAATTTGCCGGAGGATAACAGGTTTTTCACAGTACGTAGACGGAGGTCTTTAACACAAAAAAAAAGACACAAGAGAATAGGTATGTGCCATTGCAGTATACTGTATGTACTAAATGTACTAAAGAACGTTTGAGTGTAAGGGCAGCATCATGAGGAAAGTTACAAGTAAGTCAACATGGCTGATGAAATATTTTGCATTGCATTTAATGGCAAATATGGTTTTACAATGAATTGATATACATTTACATTCATATATCATATTCCTTGGATATACTTGTACAATGAAGAATATGAGTGGTCTACGAAATTTTGTAAGGGACTGTACGACTCTGGCTCTAGACCCATATGGCGTCATCCTTGTTTACACTGTGACGTCATGCTAGAGAAGGCTGCGGCGTTCCATACCTCGCCTTATCGAACAACTGCCGCGTCAGACCAAGCTGGATGGAAAGCAAAACATAACTTTGTTCGTCTTAACCCTTTCAAGCAACAGACCATAATTTACATATTATTCTAGGCTAGGAGGGGGGTGGGGGAGTTGATTTAGGAAGCCGATTATCCTAGGCATAATAGAACCTATTATCAGAAAAAAAAGTAACTCGGCCTTGAGTCATTCTAAGAGAGATCAGTATTCAGATATTGTAGGACGAATAATGTACTACTGTCCATGATTCATAATTTTGGATACGCTCACGTCATCACCACTGCCACTCCCCTTACATCAACAGATTCCCAATCCACCACCACTCCCCCTCCTACACCAACATTATTCCCACTCCTCCACTCCCGCTCCTCCGCCTCCACCAATCCCCTTCCTCTCCTCCACCTCCATCACTCCCCCTCTTCCACCTGTCCACCACTCCCCTCCCCCTCCTCCATCACTCCCCTTCCTACACCTCCACCACTTCCTTTCCTCCATCTCCACCACCTTCCATCACTCCCGCTCCTCCACCTCCACCACTCCCCTTCCTCCACTACGATCCCCCTTCATCTACAACCACTATCACCACCTCCACCCTTTATCCTCTCTAAACCCTCCACCACCATACCCCCTGTCCACTTCCTTAACCACTGCTCCCTCCTCCACCACCCAGCCACACCACCACCCACTCCACCACCCTTTCCACTACTCCCTCTCCACCACTACTTCGCCCTCATCCACCTCCACCATCACCACCCTCCTCCTCCACCACACCACCGTCCTCCTTCACCACATATCTCTCCCCTCCTATTCCACTTATCCCTTCCCCCACCCACCACCACTTATCCCTCCCACCACCTCCTCCACCACTTATCCTTGCCCCCACCCACCACTTATCCCTCCCCACCTCCCACACCACACCACCCACCTCCTCCACCACTTATCCCTCCCCCCACCCACCACGGTACCACCACAGCGGCACAGCCTCTCCGTCTCCGACCTTAGTTCCTGGGTTGCCTCTGTGTTGGAAAGACCTACGTGTCGGTGTCTGTGAGGGTGGGGCTGACAGAGAGAGTGAGGGAGGTAAAGGCCATCACCATAATATACTTTTGATCTTAGTTAAAGGATACACAACTTCGCTAGTCCATATACCAAAACAGTGCACCTCTGTAGATTATTACAAGTTAGTATATAGTATTACAAACTAGCTGTTAACTGTTGACTATTACAAACCAATTGTGCATCACTATATAAGACTTATCATGAGCTAACTGTACACCACTGTTACAAACATTATAAGCTAGCTCTTCACCTCTGCAAAAACGTATTATAAACTAGCTCTTCATTACTGCTAAAGACTAATAAGGTAACTACGGCCGGAAAGAAATGTGTGATAATATAAGCACTAGGCCCTAGACCTAATGCTATTACGTTTAAATTAAGAAGTTCCATGGAATACTATTGACGGAGCAGTGGTAAACGTTGCATATTTATCATCGAAGACACTAATCAAGTGAGTATTAGCACAGTTCAAGTAGCCTAATCAAGTTCTGCAGTTAATTTCTAGTTATAAGTACCGGTACAGTATTTATTTTATGTATTATTTTGCATGTCATCATTAGCAACACAAATACAATCTCAAGAAAGTAATTTGAAAGTAATATCGGGGGCCGGGGGAGTGCTGGAAGGACCTTGGTGACCCTGGTCTCTGGGTCTTCTGGATGACCTAGATGTGTGTGAATTTGTATTTTGTTTTTGTGTGTTCATTGTTTTCTGGGTAATTGTTTAGTGTATGGCCTCCTAAAGAAAATTGATTTTTGAGCACAGACTAAACCAAATGTTCACTACTGTATTTACATAGCTGGTCATTAACCTAACCTAACCTAACCTAACCTAAGGTAACCTGGGCATCCTGGGGGCTGTTGCCCCCAGACCCCCGCTGGTCTTGGGTTGAAAAGTGATAAAAAACATCTCTTACCTCATTATTCAAAGTTTTGTATTTGGTTTAATATACACTTCCCAGGTCATTTGAACAGTTCTATTGCGTCTATATATCATATAATACACCATAGAATACGTTTTTAATAACTAGAAAGAGAGGACTTCGATTAAGCAATTACGGTTTTGTGTTGTGTTTTGTGTTGTACCTATTCTAGCTCTCTTGAGTCGGCCTCCCCCCCCCCCCCCAAAAAAAAAGGAAAGAAAAAAATAGGAAAAGTGGGGATTGGGCCTGAGCAGATAGCTAGATAGATAGATGATTACATTACTTTAATAAGCTTAGGAAGGACCTGTGGGAGTATGAGGGTTAACTGAGAAGAGTTCGTACCTCTCTGATCCCTACTGTCCTACATAACCTTCCTAAGCTGCATAAAATCGACTAATGATTCCAACATATAATGAAACAACGCATCATCGACTGCTGAATGGGTTAAATAAACGCTAAACTACCCGGTACCGGTAATTCGGGTTTGTATACCGGACCGGTGTACAAATCTGACCTAACCTAACCTAATATAACTTAACCTAATTCAACTTAATTTAATCTAACTCAAGGGGGGGGGAATTTTATTATGATTTGATCGCGGGCCTAGCAACAATTTGACTCGCACAAAATAATTAATTACAATTTTGTTTATAGTCCCAAGCCCAGGATGGTAAACGAGAGACCTTATCCCGTCTTTTCAGTCATTGTTACTAAACATAGTTATATTTCTACTTGTTATGTGTTTGGAAGTGATTAACTAGCCAAAACAATGCAAGTTTATGTCAATCTGTATATATTCTTTCTTATAATCACTCCAATCTTTAAAAACAAATTGATCCGGTTGAACACACTACACACGCGCATGCCATCGCAGGAAAGCATAAGCAAGAAGCATACCATGGTACTGAGTAAAGAGTGGGTACAAGCACAGTGGGTACAAGCACAGTGGGTACAAGGTCACTGTGTACCCCTGTATCATGACCAGTAGAGTGAAGCTTATAGAGTACATCCTGGAGTGACGGTGATGAGGTACGGTATACAGTATAGGTGCTACGGTACGACAGAGAGGCAGGCAGGTAGGAGAGAGAGAGAGAGAGAGAGAGAGAGAGAGAGAGAGAGAGAGAGAGAGAGAGAGAGAGAGACAGACAGACAGACAGACAGACAGACAGACAGACAGACAGACAGACAGACAGACAGACAGACAGACAGACAGACAGACAGACAGACAGAGAGAGAGAGAGACAGACATACCTGCTAAAATAAAATACCTATAGAGGGAAAATAAAACGTCGTCTGCTGCTCTTTCTCTTACACCCAATAGTAATCAGTTTCCATCCAGTGAATCGAAATATATAGATTGAAGTCATCAAAATATCACTCATTTCTATATTCATTAATGTTACAGACATACCGGTATTACTCTCACATTCTATTCAGTGCATTGCCCAATATACAAAGTATATATGATGAATAAAACAGAATATATTAGGCCTACAGAGACATTTGACAAGGATTCCTAAAGTTTTGAATCCTTGTCAAATGTCTCTGTAGGCCTAATATATTCTGTTTTATTCATCATAATATATACTTTGCATATTGGGCAATGCACTGAATAGAATGTGAGAGTAATATGTCTGTAACAGTAACATTAATGAATATAGAAATGAGTGATACGTTGATGACTTCAATCTATATATTTCGATTCACTAGATGGAAACTGATTACTATTGGGTGTAAAAGAAAGAGCAGCAGACGACGTTTTATTTTCCCTCATTGCTGAGGTACCTGTATATATAGGTGTCTTATGCGATGGACAGATAAACAGCTATAGTGATAGGACAGAAATAGACACATGGACAGAAAGGAGACAGACACACAGATTTAAACATCCTGGAATATTGCTGAGGCTTACAGTAGGTGCTAGGACAGACATATATTGATAAGAAAGAAAGATACACATACAGACACATATATAAGAAATACACATAAAGAGATATACATAGACTACATCCTGGAGTGGTGCAGATATATAGGTGCTATAGTCTATTCGCTGTAAGTGGGCGAGAAATCGTGACCTCTAACCTCTGTAACTAAAAAACGACTAGAGTAATCAAGCTAATATTTCTACCATTTGGGAAGAGTCAGTCAAGGAATAGATGTGGAAATTTACAGCCAATTTGCTCTAGCCCTTTTTGAGTTACAGAGGATAGAGGTCATGATTTCTCGCCTACTTACAGCGAATAGATTATAGGGCAGACACACAGACACATATATTGATAACAAAAGATACATACAGGCACATATAAAGGAAATGCCCACCCAGACAAACGCATAGAACACATAAAGTAAACTCTGGAATGCAGCAGTTATATAGGTGCTAGGGCAGACACATAACCACATACATTGATAAGAAATAAAGACACATATACAGGCACATATAAAGGACATACACATACAGTACATCCTGGAGTGGTGCAGAGCTATAGGTGCTAGGGTAGACACATAGACACAATGACACATTGATAATATAGAAACACATATACAGGCTCATATAAAGGAAATACACATACAGACAAACACATAGAGTACATCCTGGAGTGGTGCAGCTATATAAGTGCTAGGGTAGACACATAGACACAATGACACATCCATTGATAAGAAATAAAGAGACACATACATATAAAGGAAATACACATATAAATAAATACATAGAGTACCTACGGTATCTTCTTGAGTTCTGCCGACCTAGACTATATAGACACCATGACACATAGACGTATAGACAGACAGACACACACATATACTGTATACGAGTGTCACACGAGAGATGTATACCCCTGTGTTTGACCATCGTTACGAAATATACACGGTTATATCTATGCTTCCTAGTTGTATACACGGTTAAATTTATGCTCCACAGTTATATACACGGTTAAATCTATGCTTCACAGTTATCTACATGGTTAAATTTATGCTTCACAGTTGTATACACGGTTGAATTTATATTTCACAGTTAAATCCACGGTTAAATCTATGCTTCCCAGTTATATACACGGTTGAATTTATATTTCAGTTATATACACAGCTAAATTTATGCTTCTCAGTTGTACACACGGTTAAATTTATGCTTGTTATATACACGGTAAAATCTATGCTTCAGTTATATACCGTACACGGTTAAAATTATGCTTAAGTTATATACACGGTTAAAATTATGCTTTCCAGTTATATACACAGTTAAATATATGCTTTCACAGTTATATACACGGTTAAATCTATGCTTCACAGTTATATACACGGTTAAATCTATGCTGCACAGTTCTTATCATATCCTTGTAAGTGATGAAATGGACAATGCAACGTCATGTCAATTTTTCTGTATCCTTTCTCATATTCATTTTAGTCTTAACCCTCTCAGGAACCGATGACGCATTTCATCATTTGGTTTTGGCTATAAGGAGATTATTTTATTCAGTTTAGAGAGCAATCATGGAGGTCTGAGGGTTAATTGATATATTTCTACCCTTTTCATACCTAGAGATCTTTCCTACACTGCTTAAAATCGGTTAATGAAGACCAAAATATAATGTAAATGTGCGTCTTAGATCCTCAAGGGGTTAACACCAAATTGTCCCACTTTGACATATATACTATAAAGGTGGTGTCACACGAGCTCTGTTGCCGTCAATTTATACGGACAATTATTGTTATGTATCTTTAACATTTATTTATCAGAAATCATCCGCCTCACAAAGGCCTAATCTACCCTCAGTCTAGTTACAGAGTCCCGTATGAAAGAGCCTCCAAATATTAAGAGAACAAGTTTGCTCATCGAAAATTGCCGAAAAAAGCGCTCTTGTGACGCTGGCTTAACCCCTTCTGGACCGACGATGTCTTATTCTATTTCTTCTGGCTACTATTAACCGATTATATTCAGTGTAAAAAGGGCCTCCAGCAAATAAAAGGCTTCGAACTGTCTCACTAGAGAGAGAGAGAGAGAGAGAGAGAGATAGAGAGGGGTATACAGTAATAGGAGGGTACCCGCAGCCCACCACTCAATTCACCACTCCGACCCTCTACTAACTCACCAGAAAAAAAAAATCGTTCAGCTGCTTTCATTCACATAAATCGGCCGTACAGTTGGTCAAATAAATACACACCATCGCCAGTACATTCTAAGACGCAAGTTTCGACCCATCCTGACTGTTGAAACTATATAAAAGAACCTACGAAATGCATATATATATATATATATATACCGGTATATATATATATATATATATATATATATATATATATATATATATATATATATATATATATATATATATATATATATATATACCGGTATATATATATCAGAGTTGGGTAAATTAACTGAACAAATTAACTAGTTAAGTTAATTTTGAAATTTTATCAACTAAGTTATGTTAAGTTAACATTTTTTTTAAAATTAACTAGTTAAGTTAAGTTATTTTTTATACTTATCGGTTAAGTTAATCAATTAACTTTGACTAATGTTGTGCATTTAACATTTGTTTATTATATTTTGTCGATTTTACTGCAATTAGTCAGGATTACTATTGTTTATGGGGATTTTCCTTTTGTATGAAGATGACAGTCTAATATAATATACTGTATGTTTAGCCTACCATATTAACCTCTTTAATGAAAATTACGTCCTTATAAATAGATTCTGGATAACATTAGGCAGTTTTATTACGGTTAGGAATTACTAATTTGATAAAGAAGTTAAAACTGGAGTAAATCTGTCCATATTTTAAATTGCATTCTTCTATTCACTTAGACTTAAAACAACTATATTACGCCCAGCAAAAGCCTCTGCCAGTCAAGGAGTTAACCAATTTAGTATATTTTCATATATTATTTGTATAAATTGCAAACCATATTACCGGTACTTGACCTAAGAAGGAATTGATGCACTGCAGACTAAGTCTGAACTGTTCTTCAATACAATAATTATATTTATGATACTCCAGACACTCTTGGTCGATGTCTTCCGTAGTAAGCAGGTAAAAGACAATAGTTAACACCTATATATTTATGTACAGCTAATTTTGTTGTCAAGCCAACTAACAACTAAAATACCGGTATGAGATAGATTCAGGTACCCCAAGACTATATTTACATTAGTCATAAAGCATACTCATTCAATTTGCAGAAGATTAGAGTTTCAAACTTAGCCCGTTACGTTCAGGTCGAAATATCTTGCCAGTAACTGAAAATAATCGTTCCACTGGTGAAGATAATGTTGGCATACTAATGTAATACATGGCAACTGGAGCAAGACGTTTATATTTGGCAGCTGCATTCTTCCAGCACAGTCCTTGGTGACCTGAGTTAATCCAGGAGAAAATGTCGGTGAAACTCAAAAGGAATCTTAATGAATTGACACAACGGTGAGAACTACACCCCAAATATCTCGAGCTAAAGATAAAATCTCTCCTCGAATATTACTCTTCGTTTGGCAGAATTTTCCTAAAAAAAAATACCTCCAGCAATAACACCACATTAGTATATGGTGAACAATCTTTGGCGCGCTCGGTTGTTTAATATTCTAAGGATTCTGCGTCAATAATAGCATGTTCATAATCAATATATTCACAATATTCATGTAATATCTTTATGAACTTAGATTTGTATAATATAGGATATATTCGTTTACGTTAGGTTATTTAGGCAAGGTTAGGCTCCATTTTGTCTAGGGGTATTTGAAGACTTGCAAGTGTGTGTGTGTGTGTGTAAGGTGAGTAGTACTAGCTATATATGTGTGCGCATGTCTGTCAGTGTATGTAATAATAATAATAATAATAATAAACGGTTTATTAAAGAATGGCAGCCTCATGAGCTGAAAATACACATTTTACAATTTAGTGGATGAACATGAGATGTACAGATATGAAGATGGTAAGCTCAGTTTACAAACAAAATAAATAAATACAATAATGATGCATGTGCAGAATACAAATTATCATAAAATAACCATGAGAGTAAGTGATATACAGTACATAAATTATACACATTTATATGCTTGACGATGTGTGTGTGTGTGTGTGTGTGTGTGTGTGTGTGTGTGTGTGTGTGTGTAATTACTAACTCCACCTCCAAATTTACCTTTATGCAAAACCTAAATTTTTCAATCACATCCCATACTCGTTCTCCTCATCGTTAAAACATTACAAACATCTCTCTCACACTTTTAACTCGCACGAATCTAAGAATGTATTTTTCAATCGAGTTTGTCAACTTGTGAAATGGGCTTCCGCAAGACGGCTCGCTTGGTGTAGTGACTAGCGTCTCGGACTTCCACCCAGAAGGCCCGGGTTCGCGCCCACGCTCGGCGCATTAAAGATTTTTCACAAGCACTGAGTCGTTACCATCCCTCATGAGCAAAGGGATGGGGTAGTAGTACAGGACCCCAATGGAAATACGCCTAATCGGCCTTATTGAGCTATCCTTAGCTAGCTTAGCATGCGCTAGCTTTAAGAACTATTATTATTATTATTATTATTATTTATAGACTGCAGCACCGTTGATTCTTTTAAACTTCGCCTAGGCAAATATCTTGCCTCAAACCCGCGACTGACTGCGTTTGTAAATGATAAACTTTATTTGATTCCCCCCTCAAATTCATCAAGGATTATTGCGTATAAATAATACTAAGACGTTATGCACTCTTTTTTCCCAGAAATACGAAAGATCACTTATAACTGTGTTATGTTACTAACCCATCTGTCCCCTACTAACTTTTTTAATCCTGCCACGGACATTAGTTCCAGGGCAGTAGTTCCCTTCCCAATTTTCCCTTACCCACTCTAAACCACTGTTCGGACACTTAATCCTCAGTGTTTTGGAGGACAAGCAACCTAGAGGGGTCACTAGAACTGTTGTTGCTTGATTTTCTTTGTACTCCTTTGTACACACACACGGTCACGGTGGCCGAGCGCGCTTAGTACTCTGTATTGGGAGCGCTAGCTCTGGTGTCGGGGGTTCGATCCCACGCGCCGGCATGGGAAAGTTCTCTCAAAAACTTTCCCTGGCCGTGAAGGCAAGATCTGGGCGGATCGTCTCGGGGGACCCACAAAGTCTCCTGCCCACGTCCTACTCCCTTGGGAGTATGTAGGCGCTCTCGTTAGCTGCCAGGATCAGTCTGTTGATCCATTAGGATAAGATCTAGGTTAAGTCTGTGTATTTTCAGCCCCATTGGCTGCCGGCTTGAAATAAACCGATTATTATTATTATTATTATTATACACACACACACACACACTCACTCTCTCTCTCTCACTCGCTTACAGCCCAATCATCAAACTATTACAGCTGTTATAATTAGGGTAGTTGATTTATAGCTACATAATTTTTGTATATGTTGCAATATAAATTAATGTCATCCAAGTGTTAATTTTTTACTTAATCTATTATTACTGTCAATAACTGCATGATATCTATATATTACGATGAAACATACGAGTACATATCCTATATATATTACGATGAAACATACGAGTACATATCCTATATATATTACGATGAAACATACGAGTACATATCCTATATATATTACGATGAAACATACGAGTACATATCCTATATATATTTGAACATTTACTAATATTTGAACTCATCTTTGTTCTCCATCTATATTTATCCTTCTGAATACTATATCAACTTTATTTACATGTTAAAAACAACCATGGACGATAAAATATTTCATCGTACTTAATTTATATTAGTTATCATTATCGACCGGCTTCTCTCTCGCTCTCTCATTTTAGCTGAGTTAAGGAGGAAAATACCCACCCACAATTGACATACAGCAATTAAAATGCAATTACTGACAGACTGAGTTAAGGCTGGGAGAGAGAGAGAGAGAGAGACAGAGGTCACTATATAATTATAGACCGTAGGAGTGGCAGGGTGACCACTACTGACCACGTGGTCTGAAATGCGATTTCCATATTTAGTACAAAGGAAAATTAATTGATAATTAATCGAAATTTAATCGAATTGATCAATTAATTTTGAGAAATTTCGATTAAGTTAACTTATTTTTTTTAACTAGTTAAGTTAAAGTTAATTAACTTAATCGGTTAATCGCCAAAAAGTTAAGTTAATTAACTTAACTGACCCAACTCTGATATATAGGCTATACTGTATATATATATATATATATATATATATATATATATATATATATATATATATATATATATATATACTGTATATATATATACACGCCGCAATGTTGCATCTCTTGCACTCTTCTATCGCTATTGCAACAATCTAGTACCGGTATCGTCTAGTATTCGCTGGAATATAATAAAGAAACATATTACGGTACCGTATTGTACACTTTTGAGGTTTAATTTATCCTTTTTATCTGTAGACGATTGTACGTAGCCTGGAACAAGAAACTGGAAACCAGATTATTAATCCAGATAGTTTTACCCCCATTTTTTCCCCAAGGGATCCTTCCTAAGCTTAGATAAATAGTTTACCGGTATTGCTTGCCAAAATATACATATTATGGCGCCATCATATTAACCCTTTATACCTTCTATACTGGCTAACATTAGACGATTGTATGCAGTTTCAGAAGGGCCATGCTACACAGGTGGTTTATTGAGATAGTATTGAGCCCTTTGAGTCCATGAGGTAGATGACGAGCTAAAAAAAAATCCTCTAATGTTAACCAGAATAAGAAAAAAAATACGTCATTGGGTTAAAAGGGTTAAAGGGAACTAAGCCCTATGGGCCTATATATATAAGAACGAAGTTAAAGAAAGAAAGATAAAATTAATGAAAGAAAGACAAAATACTATCAGTTATCAGGCAAGCCCTTAATCTTCTTGGTCTACAAACAAACTATTTATGGGGTAATTTTCAACCAGTGGACTATTTGTTATCTGGGCTTTCAAACAAGACGTCTACAGCATTCATCAACAAATAAGCTGAGGGCCTGACTCGGTAGTTGGGGTAATCGGCGAGATGATTATAGCAAGCAAAGTTATAATTAGCTTTACTGGTCGTAGGCACACACACACACACACACACACACACACACACACACACACGCAGGCACACACACACACACACGCAGGCATACACACACACACGCAGGCACACACACACACACGCAGACACACACACACACACACACGCGCACGAACATACACACACACACACACATATTATATATATATATACCGGTATATATATATACTGTATATGTATATATATATATACCGGTATATATATATATATATATATATATATATATATATATATATATATATATATATATATAGGCTAATTATAAATTTGCCATTCAAAATATTTATGAATGAGTCCAAACAATACCCGGTACAATACTGAATTCCTGTAACAATCTCCCCCACCTGAAGTACTGCACCATAGACTATCTATAGTTCTATACGAAGACCAATCAGAGCCAACCACACTCCTCTGGTTACACTGTAACTTTTAGCAGAACTTTTAGAGACTTTTTAGCAGAGTATTCACTTCCCGGTTATGTAATGTTTGAGAAAAGCCGAATAAATCGAAATGGAGGTGGCGTTTTACTTTATATCAAAGAAAGTCTTAACCCTACCCTCTTGTCAAAACCTCAAATTGTGAACGTCGACACATCTTTTGTGCTAATAAAGAATAATAAAGGTACAAAATAATACTTGCGTTAATATACAAACCTCCAGCTCAATCAGTGCAAACTGACCGAGAAATTTACGAACAAATTGCAGATGTAAGTAACTCACAAGATACCGTAATTTTTGGCGACTTTAATTTACCTGTGACCAAGTGGGGCGATACTCTTACTTCACACTCCGGACATGACTTGTATACGAACTTGCAAGAGAGTTCGCTTTATCAATTTGTTCGAACACCGACCCGTGGTAATAACGTTCTTGACATTGTACTTGCAACAAAGAAGAATTAATAGAGAATTTGAATGTTGGTGATGAATTCAGTAACAGCGACCATCGTACGATAACTTTCACTTTAAACTTTACTAGTAACGAACCAAATAGTAGCATCGAAAAAGTCCCTAATTTCAAGAAAGCAAACTTTCATAAACTTAGAGCTATGTTTAAAGAAACTGACTGGAGCTTTTTAATTAACAATAACGACATAAATACATCTTGGAAGTTATTCGAAACTACTTACCTAAAAGCAGTGCAAGACTGCATACCATCGAAAATACGGCGTCCAGGCCATAATAATAAGCCCAAATGGTGGAATAAAGATATTTCAAACTGCCTGCTTGCTAAAAAATATGCTAATGATAGATTAAAATCCTCGCAAAATGACGAAGAACGGGTGAAATTTGTAGAGCTACGACGCAAAGCCAAAAAGTTAATTAAGCAAAATAAAAAGACCCGAGAGTTACATATTGCGAATCAAAGTAAAACAAACCCGAAAGAATTCTATAGTTATATCAAAATGAAAGTTACTTCAACTGTTGGACCGTTAGTCGATGAAAATGGAGAATACACCAAAGACGAAGTACAAATGAGTAATGCCCTCAATACCGGTACCTTCTTTGCATCAGTTTTTACAACAGAAGACCTCAGTGATATCCCTACACCATCGCTGATTCAGATTGATAATTCAGATGTTCTAAGCAATATCACCGTTACAGAGAGAGAAGTATTGAATTGTTTAGATAAACTCAAGGTAAATAAAACGCCTGGACCTGATACAATTTCGCCTAGAGTTCTAAAGGAAGCTAAGGATGAGCTCTCCAAACCACTGACATTACTATTCAATAAATCCTTGCAGTCTGGAACTATGCCTGATCAGTGGAAGATAGCCAACGTAACACCGATATTAAAAAAAGGCAGCAAATCCCTACCCAGTAACTATCGTCCAATTAGCTTAACCTCAGTTGTATGTAAAATGCTAGAAACGGTCATAAGAGACAGACTCGTAAATCACTTAGAGGAAAATAACATACTTAAAGATACTCAACACGGCTTTCGTAAAAAACGTTTCTGTTTAACAAACCTCTTAGACTTCTTCCACGATATCCTCAACCTCTACGATGAGAGTAAAGCTGTAGATATTATATACCTTGATTTTCAAAAGGCCTTTGACAAAGTTCCCCACAAACGTTTACTGCTAAAACTAAAAGCGCATGGAATACAAGACGGTGTGTTGAAATGGATAGAAAATTGGCTCAGCGACAGAAAGCAAAGAGTAGTCATAAATGGTAAGGCATCTAAATGGACCAATGTAAGTAGCGGGGTACCCCAGGGATCGGTACTAGGACCAATTCTCTTTCTAATTTACATCAACGACATAGATGAGGGTTTCACCTCTACAATCTCAAAATTTGCTGACGATACAAAAATTGCAAATAGCGTACTCTCAAAAGAACAAGTTGACAATATGCAACACAATCTAGATAAATTGTCACATTGGGCCCAAATTTGGCAAATGAGTTTCAATGCGGATAAATGTAAAGTACTACATATCGGATACCGGTACCTAAATGAGAAAGCAAACTATTCGATGAATGGCACTCAGCTTAAGAATGTAAACAGAGAAACCGATCTGGGAGTAACAATATCGAGTAACCTAAAACCGAGTCAACAATGTTCAGAAGTTGTTAAGAAGGCAAACAAAATAATTGGCTTTATAGGCAGGTCATTTGAGCATAAATCCAAAGACGTTATCCTAACCCTTTACAATTCCTTAGTCCGCCCTCTTCTGGAATACTGCGTTCAATGCTGGTGCCCTTATTACCAAAAAGACATAAACAAGCTAGAACGAGTTCAACGTAGTTACCAAAATGATACCTAGCCTAAAGAACAAACCATACGAAGAGCGTCTTAGAGAATTAAATTTATTTCCTTTAACCCAGCGCAGATTAAGAGGTGACTTAATTCAAGTGTTCAAAATCATCAAAGGCATCGACAATATGAACTGTAGTAAGTACTTCACTATCGACCATAAACTTAGAGCTATGTTTAAAGAAACTGACTGGAGCTTTTTAATTAACAATAACGACATAAATACATCTTGGAAGTTATTCGAAACCACTTACCTAAAAGCAGTGCAAGACTGCATACCATCGAAAATACGGCGTCCAGGCCATAATAATAAGCCCAAATGGTGGAATAAAGATATTTCAAACTGCCTGCTTGCTAAAAAATGTGCTAATGATAGATTAAAATCCTCACAAAATGACGAAGAACGGGTGAAATTTGTAGAGCTACGACGCAAAGCCAAAAAGTTAATTAAGCAAAGTAAAAAGACCTTAGAGTTACATATTGCGAATCAAAGTAAAACAAACCCGAAAGAATTCTATAGTTATATCAGAAAGAAAAAAGTAGTTACTTCAACTGTTGGACCGTTAGTCGATGAAAAAGGAGAATACACCAAAGACGAAGTACAAATGAGTAATGCCCTCAATACCTTCTTTGCATCAGTTTTTACAACAGAAGACCTCAGTGATATCCCTACACCATCGCCGATTCAGATTGATAATTCAGATGTTCTAAGCAATATCACCGTTACAGAGAGAGAAGTATTGAATTGTTTAGATAAACTCAAGGTAAATAAAACGCCAGGACCTGATACAATCTCGCCTAGAGTTCTAAAGGAAGCTAAGAATGAGCTCTCCAAACCACTGACATTACTATTCAATAAATCCTTGCAGTCTGGAACTATGCCTGATCAGTGGAAGCTAGCCAACGTAACACCGATATTCAAAAAAGGCAGCAAATCCTTACCCAGTAACTATCGTCCAATTAGCTTAACCTCAGTTGTATGTAAAATGCTAGAAACGGTCATACGAGACAGACTCGTAAATCACTTGGAGGAAAATAACATACTTAAAGATACTCAACACGGCTTTCGTAAAAAACGTTCCTGTTTAACAAACCTCTTAGACTTCTTCCACGATATCCTCAACCTCTACGATGAGAGTAAAGCTGTAGATATTATATACCTTGATTTTCAAAAGGCCTTTGACAAAGTTCCCCACAAACGTTTACTGCTAAAACTAAAAGCGCATGGAATACAAGACGGTGTGTTGAAATGGATAGAAAATTGGCTCAGCAACAGAAAGCAAAGGGTAGTCATAAACGGTAAGGCATCTAAATGGACCAATGTAAGTAGCGGGGTACCCCAGGGATCGGTACTAGGACCAATTCTCTTTCTAATTTACATCAACGACATAGATGAGGGTATCACCTGCACAATCTCAAAATTTGCTGACGATACAAAAATTGCAAATAGCGTACTCTCAAAAGAACAAGTTGACGATATGCAACACAATCTAGATAAATTGTCATGTTGGGCCCAAATTTGGCAAATGAGTTTCAATGCGGATAAATGTAAAGTACTACATGTCGGATACCTAAATGAGAAAGCAAACTATTCGATGAATGGCACTCAGCTTAAGAATGTAAACAGAGAAACTGATCTGGGAGTAACAATATCGAGTAACCTAAAACCGAGTCAACAATGTTCAGAAGTTGTTAAGAAGGCAAACAAAATAATTGGCTTTATAGGCAGGTCATTTGAGCATAAATCCAAAGAAGTTATCCTAACTCTTTACAATTCCTTAGTCCGCCCTCTTCTGGAATACTGCGTTCAATCCTGGTGCCCTTATTACCAAAAAGATATAAACAAGCTAGAACGAGTTCAACGTAGAGTTACCAAAATGATACCTAGCCTAAAGAACAAACCATACGAAGAGCGTCTTAGAGAATTAAATCTATTTCCTTTAACCCAGCGCAGATTAAGAGGCGACTTAATTCAAGTGTTCAAAATCATCAAAGGCATCGACAATATGAACTGTAGTAAGTACTTCACTATCGACCAATCTAATTACACGCGGGGAAACGGTTGCAAAATTATTGGTAAATCTTTTAACTCGCACGAATCTAAGAATTTCTTCTTCAATCGAGTTGTCAACTTGTGGAATGGGCTTCCCCGAGACGTTATAGACTGCAGCACCGTTGATTCATTTAAATTCCGCCTAGACAAATATCTCGCATCAAACCCGCGACTGACTGCGTTTGTAAATGAATAACTTTATCCTCCCCTCAGTTACTAACCCATATGTCCCCTACTAACTTCCTAGTCCTGCCACGTTAGTGGCAGGGCAGTATTCCCTTTCCAATGTTCCCTTACCCACTCTAAACCACTGTTTGGACACTTGATCCTCAGTGTTTTGGAGGACAAGCAACCTAGAAGGGTCACTAGATCTGTTGTTGCTTGATTTCCTTTGTACCAATCTAATTACACGCGGGGAAACGGTTGCAAAATTATTGGTAAATCTTTTAACTCGTACGAATCTAAGAATTTCTTCTTCAATCGAGTTGTCAACTTGTGGAATGGGCTTCCCCGAGACGTTATAGACTGCAGCACCGTTGATTCATTTAAACTCCGCTTAGACAAATATCTTGCATCAAACCCGCGACTGACTGCGTTTGTAAATGAATAACTTTATTTTATCCTCCCCTCAGTTACTAACCCATATGTCCCCTACTAACTTCCTAGTCCTGCCACGGACATTAGTTCCAGGGCAGTAGTTCCCTTTCCAATGTTCCCTTACCCACTCTAAACCACTGTTTGGACACTTGATCCTCAGTGTTTTGGAGGACAAGCAGCCTAGAAGGGTCACTAGACCTGTTGTTGCTTGATTTCCTTTGTACTCCTTTGTACTGTCAATTGCTGCCACACTCACATTCCGACACCATCACCATCAATAAGTGTACCACCTTCATACATTCACCACCATCACCATCAGTGCCAACACCATCAGTATCACCACCATCACCGTAATTTTCACCATCATCATCAATTTCGCCACCATCACCACCACATTCCACCACCATCACCATCAGTTTCACCATCATCAATATCACCACCACGATATACGGTACACACACACACACACATATATATATATATATTCCTCTGCAACTCAAAAAGGGCTAGAGCAAATGGGCTACACATTTCTACTCCCTGGCTGACTCTTCCCATTTGGTAGGTAAGTGAACCCGATTACTCCAGTCCTCTTTAAGTTACAGAGGTTGAGTCAAGTTTTCTATCCCACCTATATAATGGAGGATACAAGTATTCTATATAGCTCGAGTTAGTCATGAAGAGGCTGTGCACGGGGGCCACAAAACGCGCCTATCTTAGTAAATAGGGGGCGGGGGGGATCTACTGATGTGATTCGGTACGGTGATGTTAAGATAGATATGTGAATAGATAGAAATATAGATAGATAGATAGATTAATAGATGGATACAGAGATACAAAGACAGGCAGACAGACATATAGATAGATAGATAGGTATATAGCTA
Organism: Paralithodes platypus; assembly: GCA_032716605.1. Classification (NCBI taxonomy): domain Eukaryota; kingdom Metazoa; phylum Arthropoda; class Malacostraca; order Decapoda; family Lithodidae; genus Paralithodes; species Paralithodes platypus. The sequence continues at coordinate 73,949,220 of CM064480.1, forward strand.
AATAGATAGATAGATACATAGATAGACAGCCAGATAGATGGAAGGAGCGTCATGTTACATAAAACAAAATTGTGCGTCATCATACTAAAATAATTAAAGTCGTGTTTTGTTTTGTATCAGCTATACACCAAACATCATCAGTCAGTCAGCAAGTCAATGAGATGCAAGCCACGGGAGCCATAAGAACGCGCCTATAGCATAATAAACAACAGGCTACTCTTACGGCATGTAGAGGAGGTTGGTTGTGGTGGGTACTGCGGTATGGTGATAGATAGATAGATAGATAGATAGATAGATAGATAGATAGATAGATAGATATATAGATATATATATATATAGATAGATAGCCGCGGGAACCATAAGAACGCGCCTACGGTATAGCATAATAAACAAAATGCTACTCTTACGGCCTGTAGAGGAGTTTTGTTATGTTGGGTAATTCGTCATGTGTGGTATGGTGATGACAAACAGACAGATAGGCATACACACAGACATACATAAATACATACATACATACATACAGACAGCTATGACATACTAAACAAACAAAAGGCGACTTACGTGATCCCTAACAGGAAACTTTGATGTGTTGGGTAATATGGGAAAATTTGGTATGGAGAAATTGATAGCCTAGTCTCCGGTATACTGTATACAACATGCTTATAAACAGGAGGCTATTTACTTATGTGATCTATATGAGGAATTATACCATCCGTTGGGTAATGCGTAAACAACGGTTTGGTGAAAGCCAAAGAGATGATTAGTTGGCAAATGTATCGATAAAGTAGTACATCCATTATATATTTATATGTATATATATATATATATATATATATATATATATATATATATATATATATATATATATATATATATATATATATATATATATATATATATATATATATATACTGTATATATATATATATAATATTATACACATACATATATACAGTATATCGATTGTACATACAGTATATAACACTATGTATATGTGTTAAATTTCCGTATAATATTGCATGATATACCGGTACTCTTACATGTTGATTTTTTGTTAATACTGCAATAGACGTCAGTAACTAAACATAGCACATACTGTACAGACCATGGTTATCTACTACAAGCTTAATGGCAAAACGAAAACACAATTATGTTTTGCCGCTACATAACTTCTCCCAGAGCCCAGATTAGTTAGGTTATCCTTAGTTTATGTAAACAATCCGAGCCAAGTCATTATTATAGGCTACACATCTCACCCTTAATCTTCACACAAACAAGGCTATAGACAACTACAAGGTTTTCAATATCATGAGTTTGGAGTTCGTTGAGTTAATTAAAGTATCCCCCTTCTATTCTGAATAATGATAAAGTTTAAGTGTTTTTTAGCTACCGTGTCGGTACGTACGGTACTTATACAAAAAATTTATCATACTCTCTCTCTCTCTCTCAGTTGTTCATACTATTATTAAATCTACGGCCAGACTTTCTAACAGGGATCACAGAGTCTTTGTTCCTGTATAATTAATAGATCACTCATATTTTGCGAAACGGGATATAAATACAAATTTAAAATAGAAGTTTCAGTTCAGAATATTAGAAGCAAAGTACTGGTACCCACATGCTTGGGATCAGTTCATAATTTTAATCTACTAAATTCTGAGTTATAAACCTATGATATATAATACTAACAATTATGTCTTTATTAATCCATTTAACATTATTTGCCATAGCTGCAGTTGTGGACGGCCATCGCTCACTTCCTCCATTTCTCTTTTTAATATTCATTAATGATCTTCTCAACTGTACCTCCAGTCCTATCCACTCCAATGCTGGTGACTCTTCCTTACACTATTCATCTAGTTTTCCACAACGACCCACCATGCAGTCACTCACAAACTCACGTGAGGCCATAGCATTCATCCATACAGCATTTCTCGAAAATGGTATAGTTAATAGCATTTCGTCTCATCAACTAATTTCCTCTTATTAATTCCCTACAATCTCTCTCTACACTCTGCAATGTTGCACGTCTTTCACTCTGCTACCGCTATCACAATATCAGTGTTCTTCAGATCTTTTTCAGTGTATACCTCCTCCCCTATGGAGAGTGGAGGGCACCCGCCTCTCTACACGCTCCCACTGCTATTCTGTTCAACTCTCTAACCCAAGAGTAAACCGATTTCCCACTATTTTTTCTACTCAACAAGTAAGCTTTCTCCTTCAATTAAACTTTCCCTCATCCTATGACTTAAACTGCTTGAGGTTCCGTGTTTACAGGCAATTTGACTAATGTATACCTTTTGGGGAGACACTTGTTACAGGAAGATTTACCTTGTGTCTCCTTTATGCATAACAAAAAAAGAAACAACGAAAACAAAAATAGGAAGAAACATGCCCATATTTGGCTCCCCTTTGGGCCCCCGTCATAATTATATCCTGCCCGAGCGTTTTAATATGTATCCTGTTAATTTTCAAGGAACCGTTTCCGATACCGTACCTTATGTTGGTCATGTTTTCCCAGTAGACCCATTTTGGAGGGTTAGCTGGAAGTGTGGCCAGAGTAAATTAGTTTCTTCACACTGACAATGATCTTGGTCTCTAATGTGTGTGTGGAGGCCTGTGAGTGAAAAATATATTTTAAGGCCGGACTGCCTAGAGGGGACCTCGTGGTCTGTGTGGTCTATGTACCTATGTAACGCTACTCATCCTCCAACAGTATACAGCTAATTACTGCGGTATGTTCCTCAGCCGCTGGACAGGGAGGCGCCTTATCATGTACACAAGCACGGACTATAATTAACACCTTCAGTAGGGTCCACCTCGTTATTGTTGTTCTCTCTCTCTCTGGGTTGTATCCATTCAGACACATTCAGCCTACTGTTTTAAGACGTTTATCCCATCTAGGTATCGATTATTTCCTGGTGAGCGGTAGCGAACCAGCATATTCAATTATTTTGACAGCAGGCTAAATTTGTACATTTTTCGATAGAAAAATGTCTCCGGCGAAGCCGGATTTCTCCATACAATGCTGGCTCGCTATCGCTCGACAGGAAGAAATCGACACCTGGATGGGGATAAACGTCTTAAAACAGTAGGCTAAATGGGACCAAATGGATACAAGCCAGAGAAAGAGAGAAAAGGAGAAAAAAAGCAGGTGACCCCCCTTAAGTCACCTAGTATGATGTGTGGGTAGCAAAGCGTGTTGTTCATTATGATAACTTAAGTCACCTAGTATGATGTGTGGGTAGCAAAGCGTGTTGTTCATTATGATAACTTGATGCACACACCTAACTATTGTTTTGTCCCCATTATATTTTTTCCATTAACAATTAAACATAGTGTAATGCCCTCGAAAATGTCCCGCAACCCCAATAATGTACTACCCGAGTTGACGTCAGGTATATATAGTGTAAAATAGTCGTGGATGGTAAGTCCAATAAACTCATCACGTGAATCTCACCACGAGACTATCACCTGGTTCTTAAATCCGACAATGCCCCCGAGTTTAGTGGACACGTTTGGCAACAGTTCACCCAACAATGTGGTATTAAGATTAAACACTCATCCCCGTACTGGCCTCAAGGAAATGCTATATGCGAACGCAGCCATCGCACCATCAACAATCAGTTACGGACAAAAATGATTGCTCTTAACACCTCAGACTGGCCATCACAACTAAAGATGTTGCAATGGGTCAATTGTGGAGGTGGTGGAGGGGAGGTGAGCGTGATGGTGGAACGGCAGTAACAGGGGGGGTACGCCGTAAACACGTTCATGAGGGGAAATACCGTCTTCTCGGGGACAGGTGTTCATGCCCCATTGTATCATCTTTAGTTGTGATGGCCAGTCTGAGGTGTTAAGAGCAATCATTTTTGTCCGTAACTGATTGTTGATGGTGCGATGGCTGCGTTCGCATATAGCATTTCCTTGAGGCCAGTACGGGGATAGTGTTTAATCTTAATACCACATTGTTGGGTGAACTGTTGCCAAACGTGTCCACTAAACTCGGGGGCATTGTCGCATAGAAGAGCAAGGGGAAGGCCGAATATAGGGAATACTTCTGTGGCAAGCAGTGTGGCGACTGTGGTCTTTAACTGGGCAGGCTATTAAAAATTTTGAATACCCGGTATACGTCAACAAATGTGACGATATAGCATTTGCCAGCATAAGAAGGAAACGGGCCTATGATGTCGAGGGATAGGACTTGGAACGGTTTGGTAGCCGACATGGTACCAGCTGGGCCTGGGGTGCGTGATCTATCCTTCCCCAATAAACACGGTTTGCAGGATTCTGTCACTCGTTGTGCAATTTTGGAGAGGTTGGGGGTCCAGTATTGGTCTGTGAAGATTTTTAACATCTTCTTTTGTCCAAGGTGTATGCCGTTTCCCTCGTGGATGGCAATCATGTAGTCGTGGGCAATGGTGGGGTCTAAGATTATGTGACCAGAGTCTGTGGCAAGTTGATCTCCCCAGCGAGTCAGTTTCCTGAAGACATTTAACGGTATCCAGGGTGGTCTGATTCTTGCTTCCCAAGATTGAATTAGGGAGGGGGCTGAGGGGGAATTATGTTGGGGGATGGGGGTAGATAACAACTCAGTGTTTTGTAAGGCGGCTAGGTTGGTGGGGGGTCTTTTGGTACTGGCAAACGTGACAGGGCGTCTGCATTGGTGTGGAGTTTGCCTGGACGATACTGTATTGTAAAGTCGTAGTCCTCTAGTGTCTCCCTCCAACATACCAAAATGGCTGAGTTGGTTTCGCACTTACGCAGCCATTGTAAAGATTGATGGTCGGTTATTATATCGAGTTTTGCGCCCAACACAAATGACCGGAAGTGGCTGAGTGCCCAAATGATCCCTAAGCACTCTCTCTTGGTGGCTGCATAATTCTGTTGTGCTTGGTTGAGGGTGGAGATGGCATACGCTATAACATGTTCCTCTCCGTCTCTGACTTGAGCTAAAACTGCACCAATGGCATACAGAGATACGTCGGTATAAAGACGGAACGGTTTATGGTAATCAGGGAAAGCGACAATAGGGGCTTGGATTAGCTTTTGTTTCAAAGTGTTGAACGCGAGGTCTCTTTCAGGTGTCCAGGTGAACGGGGTGTCTTTGTGGGTGAGTTGGTGGAGGGGTCTGGCTATGGTGGCAAAGTGGGGGACGAAACGTCTGTAGTATGTGGCTAAACCTAGAAACGAACGTACTCCTTTGACGGTGGTGGGTGGGGGTTGGTTTTGTATGGCTTGCAGTTTCTTTGGGTCTGGTGCAATACCATGTTCAGATATTACGTGGCCGAGGAAGTCTACCTTATTTCGGGCAATCTCGCACTTTGAGGGTTTTAATTTCAGCCCGGCGGCTCGGATTCTTTGAAGGACTTGTCTCAACCTGAGGAGGTGTTCTTCCCAGGTTGGCGAGTACACAAAAATATCGTCCAGATAGGCTAGGCAGGTTTCCCAGGTTAGGCCATGTAGTACCGCTTCCATCAAACGGGAGAAAGTGGCGGGTCCGTTACAGAGGCCAAAAGGTAGGACGTTAAATTCGTAGTGGTGGCCACCACTAGTGGAAAATGCTGTTTTCTCTTGGTCCTCGGCCTTGATAGGCACTTGCCAATACCCTGCTTGCAAGTCGAGGGTAGTGAACCATCTGGATCCGTGTAGGGGGTCAAGGGAATCGTGTAATGAGGTGGGGGTTGAGAGGGGATGAGGTTGAAGAGGAAGGTATGTGTTTTCGTGGGGGGGTGGGGGTTGTTACTTCTGGAATATAGTTAGAGGGTTTATGGTGTTTACTGGTGATTATTCGTCTTCTTTCCCTTTGTGGAGGAGAATTCGACGAAGAAGAAGAAGAGGAGGAGGAGGAGGAGGAGGGTAGTGGTCTGGCAGCCCTACGGAAATTGATTAGCAGGGTGTTTTCTGGAGGTTTTAAAAACTTTTTGTCGTGGGCGTAGGTTGTAGCGTGAGGTTACTGAGGTAGATTGTGTGGTGTGTTTGGGTGTGTACTTGGTTTTGGGTGGGGGGGGGGGGGTTTCTTACTGTGGTGCCTGGGGGAGGTATCTCAGGGCTAGACGGGAGGGTTCTGTTGTGGTCGTTGTGGGGGGAGGTTTTCGTACTTGGATAAGCTGGGGAGGTACTTGACTATCAGAAGTGAAAGAAGGTGTCATGGTGGAGGAGGGTGTGATAGTGGGGGCTTGGGGTTTGTGGAGGTTAGTTTGGGGGGTATGTTGAGGACTGATTTGTCTGTTCGGTGTTGGAGGGCTTAGGTCCTTAGGGGTTTGTGTGGGAATATTCATAGCCTGAGTGGAAGGGTTAGTAGGGGTGTTTAATTCTGGTTCAGACATGTGGGGTGGGGTATTGTCTTGTGGTTGGAGCGGTTTAAACGCTCGGACGAATCTAGTTCGGAACGTGCGAGTCACGCCGTGATAATCGATGGTGACTTGATAGGCGTTTGGGACTTGTGTGATGGTGTAGGGCCCGACATAGCGAGGGCCTAATTTGTTGGTTATAGGGAGGTTGGCTACCATTACGGTGTCATGGATGGCGAAAGGGTTTTTGTCATCGGGGTTATCAGTTTTGGTGTCTTGACAGGTTTGGGCGGTATGGAGGGTGTTTTGCAGATGTTGCGGATGGTAAGTCCAATAAACTCATCACGTGAATCTCACCACGAAACTATCACCTGGTTCTTAAAAATCGGACTAAGGTTGCTATACTTTTAGTACGTTCGTGGTAGTACAGTGGGTTAGCGCGCGGGCCTGGTGGTGATGGTTAGGTCACTAACCAGGGTTCGAACCCCACCCAAGGCATCTCAAAACCTGTGGGTTTTTAGGAGGGTTAAACTCCCTTCAGAGGTTCGTGCCCCGCGCCAGGTACCAGGAAAGGTTGATCCTTAAGTGGGCCTGGGGATATTTCAGGACAGAGAAACTCCCTTAACACCTAGCATTTCACATAGCAATTACTAAGGGACTTATTTCCCGCCTAGTGAAAACCAAATATGACAAATGGAGAATAGACTATTTCCTTCGTATTGTATAAGTATAACATTAGGCAGAAAAGGAGTAGGCTATACTAACCATATTCCCACAGATCCTTCCCTAGCTCAGTAGTAATTTAGTTAGTTAAAATAGGGCTATCAGCCCTATTGGATTATTAAGCCAGCACACTGTACTGTAAGTCAAGAATAACGTCAGGACTGGAACCTCTCCGCTAGCAAGGACCATAGATACAACGTTGTATCTATGGACCTTGTCTGCTAGAACTCCAGTCCCTTCCCAGTAGTATAGTTTAGAGTGTCTGTACTGTATATGGAGAGTGGCGACATAGGAAGGGGGGGGGGGGGGGGGGTTCCTGGAGTAAGAAACAATATGGCGCCCGGGGACTTGAGTGCTCTGATAGATACAGATTATAGGGGAGATGCTTGATTTGTCTGGCCCCTTTCTCCCTCATGTTTATCCCCATTAGTTTTGAGATTTTAAGACCTTTCATCACATTTCTTTGTCAATATTAAGACCTTTCGTGCCATTTAGGTACCGGTATCTATTTCTTCATGACGAGCGATAGGGAACCTGTGATTTTAGGAGCAATCGGCCTTGAGCCGTGACATTATATTACCGAAAAATTTACACATTTATCTAGAAGGAGGATCTTGGGGATAATTTATTAAGCTTAATGGAGGTCTAGGAAGGAAACTAAAACAGTAAATAAATAATTAAATATCGGCTTTCCCCTCCAAGTGGTGGTGTGCCTCCCCTTTAGGCCTACTATACTATATATATATATACCACCACTACTATATACTGAGAGGAAGGTACACAGTCAATATTGAGCCTCTCGGGGTAACTGTAGGTAAGCAATCACACTTTATGCCTACTGCCTCGCTCTACTTGGATCAATTGGCTATAAGGAAGTTGGAACCGTAAACATTAATCTAAACGGATATGCAGTACTAATGTAGGTTTGTGATGGATATAAAGTACCGGTATGTTGAATTTGATTGTATGTATTTACAAATGAACTACAGCGATATTTTAGCTGGTAGTGTTGCTAAATATCGATGTTTACAACTCTAACTTCCTTATGACCCAAAACTCGCAAGTGATCAATTGACGACTTGCGAGTTTCAGGCTATAAGGAAGGTGGAGCTGTAAACATTATTTTTTAGTAGAATTACAAATAATGTGAGTTTTGCCCTCTCTAGATAATTAAGAGGCAATCACAGTATATACCACCACCCTGTCATAATCAAGCCTAACGTAACCTAACCAGACATTTTGATTCTAATGTACGGTACATTGAATACGCCTCTGTCACTCTTTCAAGTCCAGGGGCAAAGATGAATAAATATAGAATATACGGTAATTTGAACAAAACATAACTAGAGAGACACTCGGGAGAGCGCATACCTCCGCCTACGGTGGCAGAGGTATGCGCTGTACCGATCGCCTCCTAAATTGAATCACTTCTTCCTTGGCACATATAATTATCTGTCCACCACATTTCGGGAACATCGGTTCATAAGTTTTTGATATATCTTGTGTACAGACAAATAAACAACCGAAGACAAAAACATACTCTCCTTCAACTTCGTTGGCGGAGGTAAAAACATAAAATAAAATATATAATAAATAAATAGATACAACTTCTATTTGTCCTGTAAGCTCTCTGAACTGAGGCTAATGGTGTTATATAACGTGACATGAAGCAGGCCAATTAAAGCCGAGTTACCATAGTTAAGTGTGTAGTGAGAAACACGAGTGTTGGTGGGGGCGCTTGTGGCCTACCCAGGATGTGGACTAAACCCTATGTAACTTGTTCAACTGAGATAAATAGCTGTGTTTACTATGACGATGGCTTTAACACTATCTGCTCTGACCTCTTGGGGGTTAGTTATGTTATATTATTATTGAAGATTTTGATTGTTTTTGCCATTTTCAAGCTATATATTTTAGTTGTGTCCCGTAGGCAAACAAAAAACGCCTTCTCAGACTTCCTTCAAACTAAACAAAATGCCCACCCTGGCCCCCTTCAAGCTAAATTTGCAAATTTTTCAATAGAAAAATGTAAATAGCTAGCATTTAAAATATTGACAATAATATATAGGCTATAGGCCTAATTGTAGTATATCTAATACAACAGTTCAATTCATGTCTTACTTGAGAGCATTAATCACCACCTTTCTCAACTGTTACTCTTTACCACGCCTTAAGGGGGAAAGATTTATTTTTTGGTCGAGTATTTCATATATATATTTATTATGTTTTTAGTTTCCTCCCTAGAAATCCACCAAACTTTAAAAAATCATCCATTAGATCCCCCTTCTAGATTAATTTATACATTTTTCGGTAGAAAAATGTCACGGCCGAAGGCGGTTCTTCCAAAATTTCAGGTTCACTATCGTTCGCCAGGAAAAATAAAACATCTAAATAGCACGAAAGGTGTAAATATTGACAAGAAAATGGGGCGGAAAAAAGCTAAACTAATGGGGCAAACTTCTTAAAATCTCAAAACTAATGGGGGCAAACATGAGGGAGAAGGGGATCTAGACAAACGGTCCATCTCCCCATAAGAGGAAGGCACACGATCAATGTCTCCAACTCTTGAGGCGTGCGGTAACTCCTTCCTTGAGTGTTTCCTGGCTCTTGACCCTCCCAGTGCCTCCCTTTCTCTCTAGACCATTTCCTACCTCCCCTCCCCCCTTCTCTCTCTCTCTCACACACACATAAAGTCTATCTCTCTCTCTCTTTTGCCTTCCTTCTGCTTTGCTATCCTTACCTTCCACTTTGTAGGAAATTCTATGTCAGGATTGCCTAGTAGGGACCGCAAGGTCTGTGCAGTCTGTGTACCTATGGAACTTTATGTAACATTCTCTCTCACTCTCTGTCTCCCGGCTATTTCCTCCCTCTCCCTCGGCTGTGTGGTCTCTCTTGTTCATCATCAACATTAACTAAAATAACCGGCCTTGTGTTAAGCCACAGAGCTTAACCCTTTGAAGATTAGGACGCATTATAAACAGTTTATTCCGGCTACCATTAGGGGATTGTGTACAGCTTAGGATTGGTCTGTGGGAATGAAAAGGGTGAAGACTTTTTCACTCAACCCTCTGATTTCCATATATAGGCTACCCTTGTTAATGTAAATATAATAGTCTTAAAATAGCCAGAAAACAGAAAGAAAATGCGTAATCGGATCTTTAAAGGGCTATAAAAAAGGAGAGAGAGAGAGAGAGAGAGAGGTAGTACGGTACATACAATTGTATTAACCAAACATTTAGTTTAAGTTTTTAGTCTATCAACTATCATAGGCTACACCTACTACAGACTCTTTAAAACAGTACGGTACCGGTATCAAACAAACATTAACTATAGGCCTATCAATATTATCGTGATATGAAATTAAGGAACACCCCGTTCTTAACTTATTTTATCCTCATTACAAACCCCAATGCACTTGAATAAATTAATGAAAGCATATGCTCCTCCAGGGATTCGAACTCGGGACACCACACCCAGAACATATGCATCTAAACCATTACACAACCAACACACGGCATTCGTCAAATCCTATACGGTACCACAGGGCCATTTGCGTCTTTCAAATATAGTTTCGTATTAGCCTGTCCCCTTTGACCCTCCCCTACTGCCTGCATACCATTCAATACTCATTCCCAAACCACCTGCAATTGCGCGCTCTCTCTCTCTCTCTCTCCTGTAGGCTACAACATCATTATTTCTCTAGTAACTTCGTCTCAACCTCATCCAGTTCTTTTTCAGCATTTACACTTTATAGTAGACCTACCGGTACGATAATACACCCTTCGATCGTGCTCCATTAAAAGGTTATCGGTATCGGTATCTTGCCAATTTATATTTTTCTCTAAGCAATAATGTTCTTTTAAACTAGCTTATATCGTGAATAAGTGAACTAGGTTCAATGTTAATACAGTAATATGTAGGCCTATACCGAAACTGTTATTTTATCGATTTGTTTATATAATCTTGGTGATCAATCTTCAATCTTGTTTATTTTTTTATATTTTTTAAGTAAGGGTAGAATAGGCTTAGGATACATTGCGATAGGTTAGGGTAGGTTACGTTAGGAAATCATACAGTACTACCTAATTTAACCTAACCTAACCTATGGTGAGTAGCCTACATTACCAGATATATATAATTACATTATGAACTATTGCATATTGCATCGAAACACATTTTATTGATCTATTACTTCTTAATACAATTTTTGTTTTTATGTGCTATTTTTTCCTAGTCCGTAATTTGTGATTTATTTTTTCCTGTACCTTTTTTTTTCCGAGTATCGAATCTATTACAGTAGCCTATGTCTCTGCGTCAAATAAATACCAAACATTTATTAATAACAACATATTTTGGTACAAAATCTCCATAATAGCCGATGAATCATAATAGGGACTACAGTAGGCCTATGTCCACTTGACCACTTGCGAGTTTCAGGCTAGGTATATAAGGAAGTTGGAGCCAGTGTCATCAATAACATAGAAATGCAATAATAATGTAGGTTTCTAATTGATGGAAAGTATGCTGGTTTTCGTTTCATGTTTATATTTAATGTACTATCGGATTTTAACTGGTAATTCCGAAAAATATCAAATTCTACAAATTCAACTTGTTGCATAAAACTCGCAAGTGGTCAATTATACCCTCAGCTGAAACTATACAGACTATAGGCTAGTTTAATTACTTAACACCCTATATAAAGTCATCATACTGTACTAGGCTATACTAATAATACAACTATTTGTCAACAGCGTACTGGGCAGAAGCCCTCATACGGCTGGGATCATACTGTACTGTTTCACTATAGGTAGCGCCAGCGAACTTGACAATAATCTTGACCCCTTAACTTCTTATAACTCGAAATGAATGAAAGCAACCGGGCTGACGTTTCTATTATTTGGGAAGAGTCCACCAGGAAATAGGTGTGGATATTTACAGTCAGTTTGCTCTAGGCCATTTTGAGTTACAGAGAGGTCAGGGATTAAGATTATTGTCAAGTTCGTTGGCGCTACCTTATAGCCTAGCACACAAACCGATATCCAAGGCTTATTCTCTAACGGCTGAGTCTAGCCTATTTGATTCGACTATATTTCGTGTCCAAGCCCATTAAACGCTAATACACATCCTATAATAACTCACCTCGCACATTTCAAGCTAGTTTACCCCCTAGTCATATTAAGTTACTAATACTATAGCCTACTAAATATAGACAATGTTGTAGAATAGCCTATACGCATAGTATACGAGGTCTTATACCCAGAGGCCAGAGCAGATTAACTATATTAGCCTACGTATTAATGTCCATATCATTATCTTAAGTACGCTAATAACAGCCGAAATAACTCACCTCGATGGTTTGTAGGTAAATTGTCGCTTTAGAATGATTAAAATACATGTTACACTATTAACAATAAAAGAAGATGGCATTCAGGTCTGATCCCTTTTATATCACTCAATTATTTTGCATTTAAAAGTTTAATTCGCCCTAATAACACCTTAAAGTAACTCACCTCGCATAAGTATAATAATTGTACCCCACTAGTCAAATAAAGCCACCAATACCGCACTAAATAAAGAAAACTATCGGGAATAAAGATGGCGCCGCCTACCCTGGCCGAGGTGCGCCAATTCTGAATTTCCCGCCCAGACGGGTGACGTCATTGACAGAGCGGTGTTGCCATCTAGCGAATATGTATACTCGTTTTCTTTCACTTAGCGGAAAATGTCATCCTTAGCAGCGGATTTATCGACAGTCGACACGTAATGGAAAATTAATCTCTTAGCTGCTCATTTCTCCCATACTTAAAGGGAAAACAAATAAAAGTACCGTGTTGTTTTCTGATTCATATATTAGGCCTAATGTCTGCAGTGCGTTCCGTTGACAGCGAGCTAAAAATTGCTTCGTGCGAGCTTTCACTCTGCTAGGCTAGCACTACTTTCAATAGGCTGAACGGGACACTATATAGCTAGCATTTTTTGTAATGTCTTATAACTTCACCATCTGTTTTATGGCAATTATAAACAGTTGAATAAAATCACCACTCGTCAGACAATAGGAAAATAATCTATAGCCTGTGGTTTTCCAGCTGACGGTAAATGTCCATGTCCTCACCTTGATTGCTCAGCTATTACCAAGATGTTGTAGCGGCATTGGTAGTTCATTATGACAACTTGGCTTAAATGTGGCGCAGAGACATGGTATTTACATATTTGGCCCTTAAATAGTGATACTTTTACTGCTGAGGGATTACATTTTCTGCCAGGTGAATGGAAGATTAAGGTAGACTATGGTAGATTCTATGTGCGTTCAAATAGGCTACCTGCAAGTTGGTATTTATTTTGGATACACTACTTTGAAAATAATACCTCTCTCTCTCTCTCTTTCTTATCATCCCTACATCAATACGGTACTATCCCTAATACCTTTCTCCTTCCACCTCCCCTACAGCTATTGTGTATTATCTTTCCCTGATAATAACTCTCTCTCTCTCTCTCTCTCTCTCTCTCTCTCTCTCTCTATATATATATATATATATATATATATATATATATATATATATATATATATATATATATATTCATTTTTCTATCTCCCTCATTTTCACTTTAACACAAAATCTGTCTTTCTTTATAATATTTAGAACATACCGGTAATATTTCTAATGCACACTTATTATATACGCTCTCGCAAACATGCTCACGAACACAAACACACACACTCGGTCTTAAAATCACCAAACTAAAGGGACAAACGGCTTATAATCTCTCTCTCTCTCTCTCTATATATATATATATATATATATATATATATATATATATATATATATATATATATATATATATATATATATATATATATATATATATATATATATCTTTCTCTGACACACACACACGCACACAAAGTAGAGAACGTGAACCCAGGTAAACAATCCAATAAGGTGGGTAGAGACATTCACAAGTAACAGGAAACTGGTCACTTTGACAAGCAAATACAGTTATCACAAGCAACAGCAGGAAATACAGTCACCATAGTATCTATATACTCTCTCTCTCTCTCCACCCACACACTGACTGCACAGACCCCAACACGCCGCCAGGAAGTGACCGTCGTGTGGCAGACAGTGCAGTGAATAATAACATCAACACATAGTGTTTCCTTCCTCGGGGGATGACTTAAGGGAACAAGGGGCCTACAGTGGCTTAGTTTATACTTTATACGCTCTCACTCTTACTCTCTAGCTCTCTCACACTCTCTCTCTCATTCCTTCACACTCACTCTCTCATTCCTTCACACTCTCACACTTACTCTCACTCTCTCTCGTACACACACACGTCATAAGACATTCTCAAGTATTCTTATTGTGAAAGAGAATTAATTTTCATCACGGAGTTATCCTAATATAGAGTGACCATGTGAAGTGGGCAGTCTTGAGTGTGTGTGTGTGTGTGTGTGTTTCTCTTAGCCTGTGACTGTTGCAATGTGTTTCATGTAATAAAATTAGTGTCGAGTTAACACTATCTGTTCCGACGAAAGGCCTTAAAATGTACACCGAAATGGGGAGAAAGGTCTTAAAATATCAGGCTAAGCATACCGGAAAAGGTGATAAAAAATAAACAAAATAACAAATAAAATAAAGTAAACTAAAATGAAACTTAATGACCACAACTGTACGTGTATGAAATATCCTGTTTATGTTAGTCCATCCTATGAATCATGTGGAGGCGCCGAAATGAATGCAGTACACAGATTATGGTCTCATTGGTGTGTGTGTGTGTCTTGTTTTGAGAGAGAGAGAGAAAGTGAGAGTGTGTGTGTGTTGTTTTGAGAGAGAGAGAGAGTGAGAGAGTGTGTACGTGTGGTCCACATATGACAAATTATATATATATATAATTATGTACAAAATATTCGGCATATACTACCGGTACGTTAATCCTCCTCAACTGAAAATACCAGTCATTAACGCGTGCTGTATTCATTTTGAGGCTAAAACTCTTAAGGGGAGGTTTCTAGTTTGTTTCCTACTCTTCCAGCAATCTTAAAATGTCACCCCCTTGACCCCCTTTCAAGATAAATTTGTACATTTTTCGGTAGAAAAATTTCCCGGCCGAAGGCCGGTTACTCTTAAATTACAGGCTCGCTATCGCTCGCCAGGATAAAATCGACACCTAAACTGCACGAAAGGTCTTAAAATTGACAGAATGGGGCGGAAATTCTTAAAATCACCAAACTTATGGAGGCAAACGTCTTAAAATCTCAAAAACAATGGGGCTAACCATGAGGGAGAAAGGAGTCAAGGAAAAAAATCCCTCAAGTGGAGACCTCCCCTTAATACAATAATTTCCATATCAAAACCCACATTATATATACTTCAATAACTCCGCCACCAAGTCAACGCATTATAAGGGGGTTGGCTCACTTCTTGGTCGATTTGTTGATGTATGTATTATTTTTCTAGTTTCCTCCCTAGACCTCCATCATCAAACTTCAAAAATACAACAGCAGGATCCCCCTTCTAGATATATTTTGTACATTGTTCGGTAGAAAAATGAAGGGAGTCCAGAAACCAAAAAAATCGATGAAAATTTCCCCTTTAAGGTCCATGGTAAATTTCTTAAGAATTGCCTCACATTTCCTTCAAGTTTAATGTCCTCTGCAAACTGGGATATGCCACTCAACAGCCTAATGGTATAAGCTACTGGCTTAAGGGGAGGTTTTTAGTTTGTTTCCTACTCCTCCAGCAATCTAAAAATGTCACCCCCTTGACCCCCTTTCAAGATAAATTTGTACATTTTTCGGTAGAAAAATTTCCCGGCCAAAGGCCGGTTCCTCTTAAATTACAGGCTCGCTATCGCTCGCCAGGATAAAATCGACACCTGAATGGCACGAAAGGTCTTAATATGGGGTGAAAGTTCTTAAAATTGCTAAACTAATGGGGCAAACGTTTTATAATATCAAAAGCAATGGGGCTAAACATGAGGGAGAAAGGGGTCAAGAAAAAAAAATCCCTCAAGCGGAGATCTCCCCTTAAGGGGGTAGTGCTTATTTTGAGGGCTACTTATTCATTTATTTATTTATTTTTGAGTCTCCTCGTTAGACCTCCATCAAGCTTAAACAAACTACCCCCCTAGACCCCCTTAAACAAACTACCCCCCTAGACCCCCTTAAACAATACATCCCCTAGACCCCCTTAAACAATACATCCCCTAGACCCCCTTAAACAAACTACCCCCCTAGACCCCCTTAAACAAACTACCCCCCTAGACCCCCTTAAACAAACTACCCCCCTAGACCCCCTTAAACAAACTACCCCCCTAGACCCCCTTAAACAAACTACCCCCTAGACCCCCTTTCAAGTAAATGTGTAGATTTTTCGGTAGAAAAATGTCCCGGCCGAAGGCCAGTTCCTTAAAAAATTACAGGCTCGCTATCGCTCGCCAGGAAAAAATCGACACCTAAGCGGCACGAAAGGTCTTAATATTGACAAAGTAGGCTAATGGGGCGAAAGATCTCTAAATCGCCAACCGAGTGAACGAACGTCTTAAAATCGCAAAACGAGTGAGTCTAAACATGAGGGAGAAGGGGGGCCAGAAAAAGCGAGTTTTACCCCCTTAAATGAGGTCATCTTTTACTTAGCCAACAGCCAGACGACAGCAGAGCGCCCCTAGAGTACCTACATTAACAGAGTACTGCCTCATCATCCATCACTTGTAATTACCGTCACAGTACAGTAGGGTGTTACACTGCTGTACAAGGCTAGCCAAGACACCCCTATCCATCCATCACACGTAGTTAACCTCAGGTAGGGTGTTACACTGTTGTACTAGGCTACCCAAGACACCCCTATACTGCCCCCTCCCCCCCTCCATCACTTGTAGTTACCCTTACATTACAGTACAGGAGGTAGGGTGTTAGACTGTTGTACTAGGCTACCCAAGACACCCCTATACTGCCCCCTCCCCCCCCCCCTCCATCACTTGTAGTTACCCTCACATTACAGTACAGGAGGTAGGGTGTTACACTGTTGTACTAGGCTACCCAAGACACCTCTATACTGCCCCCTCCATCACTTGTAGTTACCCTCACATTACAGTACAGGAGGTAGGGTGTTACACTGTTGTACTAGGCTACCCAAGACACCCCTATACTCCCCCCCCCCCCCTCCATCACTTGTAGTTACCCTCACATTACAGTACAGGAGGTAGGATGTTACACTGTTGTACTAGGCTACCTAAGACACCCCTATACTCCCCCCCCCCCCCCTCCATCACTTGTAGTTACCCTCACATTACAGTACAGGAGGTAGGATGTTACACTGTTGTACTAGGCTACCTAAGACACCCCTATACTACCCCCCCCCCCCCCTCCATCACTTGTAGTTACCCTCACATTACAGTACATTACAGGGCCTATATATACTAGTGGTGGTGGTGGTGGTAATAGCTGTTACCGGTATCTTATTTACGCCTGTCCTGTAGAACACCTTCAGCTACAGCTAAGCTATTCTGTATGTTTACATAATTTATATATATATATATACTGTATATACAGTATATATATACAGTATATATATATATATATATATATATATATATATATATATATATATATACTGTACCGTATATATACTGTATATATATATATACAATTTACTTATTTACTTAATTACCGGTATTTTTATTTGATTATATTTATTTATTTGTATAATTTTTGGGGGGTTGGGGTGGGGGGGGGGGGATGTTATCCATAAGTTAATAACTTTGTTTACTTATTGTGAAAAACCTGTTATCCTCGGGTAAGTTGTGGGGGTGAGTGAGTAAAGGGAGCAGTAAATTATATGATGGATACATGTTTTCCATAATACGTGTTGCTAGCCCCAAACGCGCGAGCAACTGTGGCTTTTAACCATCCAACACATCTCCTTTTATTTATGTACCGGTACATCAAACAACATAATTATAAAGTACAAAGGCATGTCAGGTGAAGGTATTGATGGATAAACCTTTACAACGGCACCTCTTAGCTACTCTCTACTTTTCCTATTTTTTTTTCTTGAAGAGTGTAGAGAGCAGAGAAGGGGTGTTGGAGAGAGATAACATTTTTAAATGTGGAAAGATTAGGGATACACCACGCCTCCCCGGGCCTCACACGGTGGCATGACCCAGTCGTACTGAGCTCATGAAGCTGGTGGCATTTGTTTAGGATAACAAATGCCTGCTACGAAACAGACAAACAACACACAAACAGACAGACAAACACACACACACACACACACACTCAGAAAGACAACCAAACAAACAGACACACACATAAACAAACAAACACAGATAGATGGACAAACACATACACAGGCAGACAGATATACTCACAGACAAACACTCAGAAAGACAAACAAACAAACAGACAGACATAAACAAACAAACACAGATAGATGGACAAACACATACACAGGCAGACAGATATACTCACAGACAAACACTCAGAAAGACAAACAAACAAACAGACACACACATAAACAAACAAACACAGATAGATGGACAAACACATACACAGGCAGACAGATATACTCACAGACAAACACTCAGAAAGACAAACAAACAAACAGACACACACATAAACAAACAAAAACACAGGCAGATAGACAAACACATAAACAGGCAGACATACATACTCACACACAAACACAAAACAGAGAAACACACAAATTAGACAGACAAACACAATATCCACAAATTCCGTTTAGCCCACACAACTGACCCCCCCCCCCCTTTCACCTTCTGTACCTTGTCTCCGTCCAAACCCTGAGGCAGATCAAATTAACCTTCATCACTTACCCCTTTCAGTAATTAGGACGCTATTCTTCCTGTTATTCTGGCTACCATGAGACGCCTTTGCTCAGCTTTGGAAGTCTCTATAGGAAAACAAATAAATACCGGTAACCTACATTTCAATGAACCCCCTAACTATCCCAACTCCTTCAATGAACCCCCTAACTATCCCAACTCCTTCAATGAACCCCCTAACTATCCCAACTCCTTCTCATACTGAATACAATCGTCTAGTAGTAGTAGCCTGAATAAACGGAAATGTGTCCTCAAACAAACACCAAAAGTCCCGGGACATCTCCACTAGAGGGATTTTTTTCTTGACCCCTTTCTCCCTCATGTTTAGGCCCATTTCTTTTGATATTATAAAACGTTCGCCCCGTTAGTTTGGCGATTTTAAGAACTTTCACCCCATTTTAAGACCTTTCGTGCCATTCAGGTGCCGATTTTATCCTGGCGAGCGATAGCGAGCCTGTAACTTACGAGGAAACGGCCTTCGGCCGGGACATTTTTCTACCGAAAAATGTACAAATTAATCTTGAAAGGGACTCAAGGGGGTGTAATTTTAAGCTTGCTGGAGGTCTAGGGAACAAACTAAATACCTCCCCTTAAGTGAATAAAATCATCTAGTACCGGTAGTAGCCTGAATAAAAGGATGAAAAGCGATTTAAAAAAACGAAAGGGTTTAATTATCTCACAACAACATGTCACAGCATGAACGAGAGTCTGTAAACATTGTATTCTTATTGCTGGTACTCTTAACCCTTTCAAAATCCAATGACGCATTTCTTTTCTGCTTTGTGGCTATTATTAGACGATTGTATTCAGCTTACGATGGGTATGTGTAAGTCAGAGGGTTAATGGCGTATTTAGTTTGTTCCCTAGACCTCCATCAAGCTTAAAATTACACCCCCTTGAGTCCCTTTCTAGATAAATTTGCAAATTTTTCGGTAGAAAAATGTCCCGGCCGAAGGCCGATTCCTCTTAAATTACAGGCTCGCTATCGCTCGCCAGGATAACATCGACACCTGAATAGCACGAAAGGTCTTAATATGGGGTGAAAGTTCTTAAAATCGCTAAACTAATGGGGCAAACGTTTTATAATATCTAAAGCAATGGGGCTAAACATGAGGGAGAAAGGGGTCAAGAAAAAAATCCCTCAAGTGGAGATCTCCCCTTAAACCTTGTAATTCCAACAGATCCTCCCTAAACTGCATAACATCTTTTAATGATGACCAGAATACACAGTCATAATGCGTCAACATTTTCAGTGTTTATTCTTTCCCAACACCTTCCCCAAGCCGCGAGACCTGTGGATAGAAACAGCGGAGAGTTAGGGAGAAGGGATGTGGCCGAGGTAAAGTCACTGAAGTGAACGAGAGACGGTAAACATGTTATTTGTAACGCTGGTATTCTGTAGGGAGATTTATATTATCAGTATATTTGTTTATATGTTAATTTATTCATTATAATTGGTTTAGTTTCCTCCCAAGACCTCCATCAAGCTCATAAAAATACTTCCAAGACCCCCTTCGAGATAAATGTGCAAATTTTTCGTAAGGAAAATGCGTTCCTCCTATATTGCAGGCTCACTATCGCTCGCCAGGAATAATCTACAGCAAAGTGGCACAAAAGGTGTCGCTCGCTCTCTCTCTCTCTCTCTCTCTCTCTCTCTCTCTCTCTCTCTCTCTCTCTCTCTCTCTCTCTCTCTCTCTCTCTCTCTCTCTCTCTCATTTTAGAAGATCATACAGTGTGAGAACTGATCACGTTCTACATATTTGTAATCTATTATTAATCTATTGTATACACGTTTAACGTATTTCTGGCAGGAGTTATTTATCTGTAAACTCTTAACGACACTGTTAATGTATTATGCATTATGTAATTTGTTTAACATTAATTTATTGTATGAACAGCCGTTGTATATTTAACAGAAGAAAATAATCTGAATCTGAATCTGAATCTCTAGGAGTACAGGGAATGGTTAGTATTACAAAGATCCTGCGGTTAATTCCAGGGAGATAGTCTAAGTGTCTATTTATTATGTAATTTGTTTAAGATGATACTATTGTATGAACAGCCATTGTATATTTAATGGAAATAAAATAATCTGAATCTGAATCTCTCTCTCTCTCTCTCTCTCTCTCTATATATATATATATATATATATATATATATATATATATATATATATATATATATATATATATATATATACCGGTATATATATATATTTTGGTTTAGACAGAAAATATATTAGTTTTGTTTAGGATATATCGTGGCTGACGCAAGTGTTGTTGTGTCATCCCGTGTGTTCACACTATCTATCACACTCATTCTCTCACACACTCATTCTCACACTATTTCACATACTTACTCTCTCACGCACTCACACTCACTATCTCACACACTCGCTGACACTATCTTACACACTCACTCTATGTAAAACACACACGCTCTCTCTCTCCTTGATTCTATTATTACATAGAGGTATGAAGTGTACTGCATACCGGTACCTCTTTGTTAAACATATCAGTTTATGGAAATCAATGTTATTACTCAAGAACCTTTTGCTTCACTCACCATATACAACCCCCCCCCCCCTCCCCTCTCTCTCTACACACACACACACACGCACGTTCCTGCTCTATCTTATGTGGCGTTAAGCAGCTCCCGAGATAACCGTGTGGAGGTTATTGGAAGAGCTCTAGGGTTACACTGGTTATGTCCGATTATCTGGGAGGGTAATGATGATGGCTTTCTCTCTATTGCTATCTCGCTCTCTCTCTTTCTCTCTCTAGGCCAAGGGCCGATTTCTTCCTAGTTACAGGCTTGCTGTCGCTCGCCCAGAATATAATTCGACATCTGAATGGGGTGAAGCGCCATATTATCCCCAAACTAATAAGGTGAAACGTCATATAATCTTTAAACTATTGGAGCGAAACAGGGAAGGCCCAAAAAGACCCTCCCCGGACCAAATAGGGTTAAATATTACGGCTCATGCATGTACCTGAAAGTGGAAAAGAGTTTGGATATTCTGATTGGAATATGCAGTTTCATTTGGTCTCCAGCACTTGGGAAAAACATAATAACGATTGCTTAAAAGACTGAGCTACGAAGTCCTTTATTTTGTTTTGCGCCGATTGGAAGAGCTATGTAGTCCAGCGATCCAATAAACCTCGCCCTCACTTGGACTGTGTAGCATAAAGGTGGGTGATGGTGGCCTAGTCTTCGGTAAACCCAGAGGAAGAGGATCCGCTATGAGGCTGATTGTCCTTTCCTACTTTACCTCTCTTACTCTCCACTCAATCACTCAATTACACATCTCTCTCTCTCTCTCTCTCCCTCACTCTATCTCTCTCTCACTCACAGCCACACACTTATCTCTCTCTCTCTCTCTCTCTCTCACACACACTTAGCATTCAATATATTTTAAGCCAAGACAATTGTCACAATTGGCTATAGGTATTCAATAAATTAGCCATTTTGTTTAACCTCCTGTTTCAGCGATCCTGTCTAAGTTGAGAGAGAGAGAGAGAGAGAGAGAGAGAGAGAGAGAGAGAGAGAGAGAGAGAGAGAGAGAGAGAGAGAGAGAGAGAGAGAGAGAGATTACCTGACACACACACATACAGACACACCTCCTTGGCACCTAAGCTTGACATAACAGTTAGTGACACCACATAAATATACTGTACTGCCTCAAGGATCTTTTCTCTCTCTCTCTCTCTACCCCCCTTCCCCCCTCTCTGAGTGAGTAGGCTATGACAAAAGTAGAGCCATAGACATCCATTACTTAGATTTTCAAAAAACCTTTGACAAAGTGCCTCATTGCAGGCTAATGTCAAAAGTGAGTGTGCTAGGTATCAATTCAGAGGTCACAAATTGGATAGAAAGTTGGCTAACAGGTAGACAACAACGAGTGATAATCAAAGGTGTTTCTTCTGAGTGGACTTGTCACTTCTGGAGTTCCACAGGGATCTGTCCTTGACCCACTTCTGTTTATCATTTATGTCAATGACATCGATATTGGTCTGTTGAGTGTGAGCTCCAAGTTTGCAGAGGACATAAAGCTTGGAATGAATGTGAAGGACCTCAAAGGGGTTGAACAACTCAGGATGGACCTAAACAGACTGAGTGAATAGTCGGAGACATGGCAGATGCCTCTAAACTTGGAAAAGTGCAAGGTGATGCATATCGGCCAAGCAAACCCAAAGCCAAACTATTCGCTATTGGGAATGCCTCTGGAAGTGACTGACTTGGAAAAGGATTTGGGTGTTCTGATTAGCAGTGACAAAGTTTTCCAAGCAGTGCATTGAAGTAGAGAAGAAAGGTCAGAAATTATTGGGCTATATTAAGAGGCAATTTATGTATAGAAATAAGGTAATAGTCCTCACACTTTACAACGCTCTGATACGGCCTCTCCTGGAGTAGTCTGTTCAATTCTGGTCTCCAGCACTCAGGGAAGATATAGAGCGACTGGAAAGAGTACAATCTAGGGCTGCAAAGCTTATTCCATCATTAGAAGACTGAGCTATGAGGACCAGTTGAGAGCTCTTGATCTCTCCATTGGAGACACGCAGACTACGAGGTCAGCTCATTGAAGTTTTTAAAATACCTAATGGGTTTGACAATGTGGATTATAGCAAAATGTTTAGCCTCAATATGATTACAACACGCAACCATGGCTGAAAATTAGAATTGAAAAAGTTCAGCACTAGTACTTGTGGAAACTGTTTTACATATAAGATCTGTTCTACCGGGAACAAACTTCCCTCAGAAGTTGTAAACAGTTCTTCAGTAGAACAGTTCAAGAAGAGCGTATATAGTATTTTGCACACTCTGTAATGAGTGTAATGCACTAAACAGTTTCTCTCCTTTCACTTCGAGTATCTTCCCGGAATGGACCGCAATGTCTCCGAGACACTAATTATTACTTGTAACTCCTTGTAACTATTTCACTCCTCCCTCTCCCTCTCTCTCACTTTCACTCTCTCTCTCAGGTAAAGTGCCAATAGTCATTAATATTGTCTACCTATGCCCTCCCTCTCCCTCTCCCTCTCAGATGTCATAAGCTTGTGGCAGGACTCACTATTATAATTCAGTAAACGAAGTACCCATGCCTTTTGTGGGTTAAGGGATTTTTTCTGAACCCCCTTCTCCCTCATGCTTAGCTCCATTAATGTTTATACTTTAAGATGTTCGCTTCATTAGTTTGGTGATTTTGAGAGCTTTTGCCCCATTTCATTGTGAAATTTAAAACCTTTCGTGCCTTTTTGGTGCCATTTTATTCCTGGCGAGTTTGCAATTTAGGAGGGATTTTTCAATTGCCAAATGTACAAATTCATCTCTAGGGGGGGTCTGTAGCGAACCTGTAACTTAGAAGAAATCTACCTTCGGCCGGGAAATTTTTTCTATAAAAAAAAAAAAAAAAAAATGCACAAATTTAGTTTGAAGGGGTTGTGAGTGGGTATTTTTCAGTCTGAAGGAAGTCTGGGAAGGCGTTTTTGTTAGCCTTGGGAACAAACTACAATACATCGCACGAAAATGGCAAAAACAAACACATTTTTCAACTATAATAAAACATAATATCATACCCCACAAGACGTCGGACCAGATAGTGTTAAAATACTGCTATTATTCCATGTATGTAACTTTCCTCCGTCAGAATATATACTTCTGTACAGTACACACACACACACACACACACACACACACACACACACACACACACACACACACACACACACGTACACACACATTTGAAAATTAATAGTGTTTTTTTGTTCTTCTTAATTATATTACTAACAACTGTTCCCTACTAACATCTCATAATTCTGCCACGCACATTTGTCCCAAGGCAGTCTTCCCTTACCCACTCTAAACTACTGTTTGGACCCTTGACCATCAGTGTTATGGAGGGAAAGTAGCCTTGAGGGGTCCCTTGACCTGTTGTTTGATTTCCTTTGTACTCCTTTGTACACACACACGTACACACATACACACATACTGTACATAGAGACCCCCACACACGTACAAACAGACATAAAAGTATACACCTGATATCAGTGTTGTCCCAGTATACAGTCCTTGTTTGAGTGGCCTACTGATAACACGGACGGAAGTTAGCGTTGGGATGGCAGTCATAATAACCATACTCTATCAATACTTCTACACTCTATAACACGGACGGAAGTTAGCGTTGGGATGGCAGTCATAATAACACGGACGGAAGTTAGCGTTGGGATGGCAGTCATAATAACCACACTCTATCAATACTTCTACACTCTATAACACGGACGGAAGTTAGCGTTGGGATGGCAGTCATAATAACCACACTCTATTAATACTTCTACACTCTATAAGGACATGTGACCAAAGCATTTCCAAGCTGTCCCCAACTGAATCGAATCTTCTCCCTAATTCTTGACCTGATATAATAATTTACATTTCAGAGGTTCGTTTTGTCTGTTCGAGGCTTCATAATGGGCCAGGATGTATGTTCGAGGCTTCATAATGGACCAGGATGTATGTTCGAGGCTTCATAATGGACCAGGATGTATGTTCGAGGCTTCATAATGGACCAGGATGTATGTTCGAGGCTTCATAATGGGCCAGGATGTATGTTCGAGGCTTCATAATGGACCAGGATGTATGTTCGAGGCTTCATAATGGGCCAGGATGTATGTTCGAGGCTTCATAATGGGCCAGGATGTATGTTCGAGGCTTCATAATGGACCAGGATGTATGTTCGAGGCTTCATAATGGGCCAGGATGTATGTTCGAGGCTTCATAATGGGCCAGGATGTATGTTCGAGGCTTCATAATGGACCAGGATGTATGTTCGAGGCTTCATAATGGGCCAAGATGTATGTTCGAGGCTTCATAATGGGCCAGGATGTATGTTCGAGGCTTCATAATGGTCCAGGATGTATGTTCGAGGCTTCATAATGGGCCAGGATGTATGTTCGAGGCTTCATAATGGGCCAGGATGTATGTTCGAGGCTTCATAATGGGCCAGGATGTATGTTCGAGGCTTCATAATGGGCCAGGATGTATGTTCGAGGCTTCATAATGGACCAGGATGTATGTTCGAGGCTTCATAATGGACCAGGATGTATGTTCGAGGCTTCATAATGGACCAGGATGTATGTTCGAGGCTTCATAATGGGCCAGGATGTATGTTCGAGGCTTCATAATGGGCCAGGATGTATGTTCGAGGCTTCATAATGGGCCAGGATGTATGTTCGAGGCTTCATAATGGGCCAGGATGTATGTTCGAGGCTTCATAATGGACCAGGATGTATGTCTTAGGGTGTATAACCATTATCAACAGCAAGGGACTGGAATTCTCGC